>WEKX01016337.1:5349-48181 GCA_013390025.1 Pitta sordida | reverse complement strand
GCTGTTTGGAAATTAAGATCTTTTTTCCTCTGATTCACATTCATGCAATAAGGTTGCCTCTACAGAATTCCTTACCAGGAATATATGATTCATTTTGTTTTATCATCTACAAATACACACTAACTACTCTGTTAATAGGTATTTATAGGGAAAAGAGGAAGAAATTTTTCCTGAAGTGACTTCTTTATAATGAATACTGATAATAAAAAAGATTTCAATTAAAGATTAGGAGAAATGAAAAAAAAACCCCACCTCAATAGCTACAATGTGCTCTGCATATTCCTTAGAAAGCATAATATGAAGTAGTACTGATAAGAGATACTCCAAATTCAGTGATGGTTACGTGTGATGCTAACAATTCAGTCAGACTTTAGTTCTTACACATCCATCCTGAGCACAAAGCCTTTTTTGTTGTGCGTGTCTCTGGGCTTACGTGATCTGGTACAATTTTAAAAGGTTTTTTTCATATGATCTCTCTCTTTCAATAAGACAGGTTTTTCTCAGAAAGCTATAAATCACAAAGCTAAGTTATGAATAATGAAGTATTTTCCAGTTAGCTACAACATGTCCATATATACTTTGTACCTGAAGATACTAAGATATCAACACAGTCAAAACCTGTAGCACACTTCAAACTTTAAATATTTTATATTTTAGTATTTCTCTTCTTTTTTCTTCCTGTTGGCTCCTTGAAAGTTTTGAAAGGGATTGTACAGAAGTAGTACAGACACCTGCTTCAACACTTTGTACAGTGCCTCAGGAAGAATATTACCTGACACTGGCACATTAAATCAGAGAGAGTCACCTACATTCCCTGCTTCAGCTGTACAAGCAGAATTACAGGGAGAAATATTTTCAGCTTCATTAAAAATATGTAAAACCTAAAAGAAATTACTTTTCTTATAATAATTATATTATTTTTTCCGACAGAAATAGTAACTTTTCTTTTCCTTTGTGAACACTAAATTTTGTTAGCAGAATATTAGAAATCAGTGATTAATTTTTGTAAAATTTATAAATCCACTAAGATAATCCACATAATTCTTAATGTTTTTCTTCATAGTGCCTTGATGAAGGTTGCCATTTTTGGCAGTCTTAATGCATTTTATTTGCAAGTGTTAGTAATTAATTAGGCTGCAATCAGAGCAATGTGATGTTTCATGAAATAATAACTCTTTTGCTGTAGGTATTCTGGGGGAAGAGGTAGAGGAGTAAAATTAGTAAAAGAGCGTAGCATTGCATTAATTTTCTTGCATGTGTTTGCTTTCAAAAACACTTGAAAACAGAAGTAAATGCTTGCTGAGAAAAGAATGCAGTAGAATTGGACACGGAACAGAGGTAAGTAAAGTTTAGATTAAATGCTTAATGCTTTTAAATCAGTAACAAAAAGTATATTATAAAAGGGCCATGATAATTCACATGTCAAAATAAAGAGAGCCCTTCATTTCAAGGCTGTCCTTTCAAATTTTATCTAGGTCATTCTGCATCAGGGACCAAGCTCTGTCACAATGCTAAAACGACAATGAAGTCAGACCACAGGTGAATTTTGTCCCAACTATTGCTAACAACTATTGATTAGCTCTATGCAGATTTATTTAGCCATTTAAAACTCCCCAAGTGTATGTATATATCCACAGAATAAAGCTGTGTCTCACATGAAATAGCATCCTAGTCAGAAGACAGCCAGAAACTGAATATTTGTTATTGTTCTCAATAATATTAATTGTGTCCAGTAGGGCTTGTGCCCTGTGGTTCCTGTTAATACTAATACTGAGACTTTATTTTCTCATTTCCTCATTTCTACAATTCAGTCTGCAGCTTGTATTTGGCTCAGAAAATTTGTGTTCATACTTCTAATCCCTCATCTACACCCCTCTATCCTCCACTAACCCTCATTTTCCTCTGCTGCTCCTTCTTTCCTTCACCATCCTTCACCCTGATCTCTTACTTTACACTGATTTTTCCTCTTGAAACTACAGTTAGGCTTTAAACTTCTACCCTCATAAAGACAAAACAAACTCACCAGACAACTGCAGATTTGCCTTGGTTTTCTTCTATTTTCTGATTGTTACCCTCTTCAAAACTCCTGAATTCTTTTTTTCCTTTTTTTTACCACTACAGATTATTCAATAGGTGTGTGGGATTATTTTTATTCATTTTTTAAACCAACTGCAGGGCAATATGAGAAATTTATGAAACATTTGAATACTGCTCAATTCACTGTTTTCGCAGGAAAAAAATAAATTTAGAATATTTTAAAAATATTGAGATTAAATTACTTCTTTATACAAAAAGATTTTGTTGATGGTAAAAGGATAAATTAGAGGAACACTGAAGCTCTAAAATTCACTGTAATGGCTTCATAATTCTGGTTTAGAATCTTGCAAAACGACATTGAGCAACTAATTAATTTCAATGTGCAAAAAGACTGTACATCAGACAGTTGGCATATAAGAAAAAACAAAACAGATCAAAAGCAAAAGGCATCGCATTAGAAACTCCTGTATACCACAAGGACTTCCAAGACTTTTGTTTTAATTTAATTAACTTCAGCAACAATTAAGTTTTGCATGGCAAATATTCTTCTCTTTGCTTACTACACGCTTGTGTCAGCTATTCATTTGATTGTAACCACCAGCAGAAAGTGTGCTTGGGAGTGGCAGTGGCCTCATTTTAAAGAAATATGAAACAGGTTGGAAAAACACTAATAAAACCCAGGACAAAAATAGTCTATGATGTCAACAGAACCTTCAAATTCATGAAACACATTTATTAAAAAAATAAATATACTCTTATGTCACGCTCTTGACATTAACATTTAAAATGCAAAGAGTGGGTGAGCATTCTATATTTAATTAAAACACAAAATTATGACTTCCATCTGCACACGAAGACCTGAGAAGGAACTTAAGGTGCACAAAAAAATTACATCTGGTATTCAAATATTGGTGTGGGGATATTTTAACTATATCAGGTATCACATAATTCCTCTAGTGTATAGTAAATATGATACTTTATTTATAAATATTTGAAGACATATTTAATATTTGAAATTTCTCAGGTACTTGTATAGAGTTTAAATCATGTGGGGGAGTCACAGCTTCTCAGGGTCAGAACATATCTCCCCAGGTATTTATATTTCTTTTGGGGTTTTTTTTGTTTGTTTCTTTGGAAACACACAGAATGTTCTTTTTCTCAGTGTTGCTTTTTCAGTGATTCTTTTGTTCTACATTTGGTGCCAAGAAGCACACACCATGTTAAATCCAAACAGCAGCCCGCAATCTCCTTAACCATATGCTATTTTTACAGAAGGTCACCTGTGGAAATGCTTTTTGTCAACCAAATCCTCCTCTTGGCTTGTCACTCTGCTTGTTCACACTGGGACTAATCCTGGTGCTGTCACTTTGCAGCCACCAAGGCCACCATCTGGTCTTTGCCCTACTCCGGCCCTCGATCAAACAGTAAACAAATCCTTCAGGATACGGAAGAATTTCCTGGGTGCTGGCCATACAGCAACATATTTGGCCATTGTTTGGAGCCCTGTGCTTGCTGGTAAGTAATGTGCCTTCCCGTCATCTTCACTTGGAGTTACAGAGACTTCTCAATGCAGAAATCAATCATCCTCACCTACCTCAGAAGTGGCAAAGGTACTTGCATGTGGTTTTGAAATGAGGTTATCAAGTGGACATCATGTGCCTCCGAGTGGCAAAGCCCAATCTCATGCAGGGAAAGGGAAAAGACCATGCTGAGTTTCCCCCAGTCCCACCTGAAATAGATTTGCTGACAGGGAGTTCCCATGACCCAGCAAGATTTACAGAATTCACAGAATATTCTGAGTTGGAAGGGACCCATAAGGATCATCGAGTCCAACTCTTAAATGACACCACTTCCTCCCTGGTGGGAATCGAACCCCCGGTCTCCTGCATGAGAGACAGGGACACTCACCACTGTACTAAGGTGGTGTTGAATAAGAAGATTTTTTTTGGGCTACATGTGAACAGATCTGAAACTCAAACAATAAGGCTGGTTAGCTTCAAGAGGAAATTCAAAATGCCAAAGTGGATCCTGACTTTCTTGACACAGGAAGGGAACTGGAGCCACTACAATAATACAGGTCAGTAAATCTTGGCACATCATGTTTTTGCTGGAGAGGCAACTGTTGAGCAAAGATTGGACACAACACATCACTTTTCACTCCGTGTGCATGGGGTTGGAGCACTGAAAGGTACAATTCTTGCTAAACCCTGCAAAATTGTGTCTGACATTGCTTGAGGTAGGACAGAGGCTAACACAGTCCCTGAGTAAGCATAACTGGTGGACTTTAAAATATCTGTAGACTATAACAGAATTGCTGAACTAACAAGCTGCTGAGCCAGCATAATGAATAGAACATAGCAAAAATAATGCAGTAACTTTGTGGTTAAGACAGCTGTAAATGAAAGAAAAGGGAAGAGCTGCCTCTCAGTCCGTTTCAAAGAACTGTCTCCCCAGTTTCTTTGTATTTGGACTGGAACAGTTTCAGCAAAACAGCAGAATGACAATCTGGACAGCTTAGAATGTATGTGACCAGCGGGTCATAGCATTATAAGGAAATAAGAGACAACTCAGAAATTTATCACTGTGGGGTCAGCAGAAGAGAATCAGCACCGCAGGTGCCAGGGGCTGAGAAAGGTGAGCATTTTCTCCAAAGTACCTTGACATACTGGTCAGGATATGCCTGGATCTCCTCATGCTTTCGGTATGACTTTTAAGTGGCAATGGCAAGCATCTTGCAAACCTTGGTATGTTGTGAGAACTTGGAGATCTGGGAAGAAGAGTGACTCATAATGAGGATGCTATGCTGCTAAGTGACTGTGTGCTATGGAGTTTATCATAAATATCCACTTCCTTTCATATAATTTCATTACTTATAAGATTGCTGCAAAGATAGATACATACATACATACATACATACTTATATAGATTCATTGTCATGTTTAACTTATGATTATCTCATAATTCTGTTGCTGTAATTGCCTGTAGTCATTAGCTGAGTTTGGTTACTGTATTGCTGACTTGTAGTTATATATGTGGTTGCAGAGCTTTCATTTAGTGGAATTTTTATAAGTTACCAGTCAACATAAGGTATTAAAATCATCACCTCCTGAACACAGTGGATCCCTGTGGTTGTGTTTCTAGCCACTAGCTAGAAACCACTAGCTAGAAATAACTAATTTCTATTAGTTATCTAATGTTTACAGTTACAGCAAATTAAAAGAGAGTAGGATACTGTTATGGTTTAGGGGTTTTTTCTGCTGCTCTGGTAGCGAGGGGGTTAACAGCTCAGCTCTTGCCTGAGCTGTCCGTGCTGCCATGGCCTTCAAAGTTAGAGATAAAGGTAGGCGTCTCTGCAGAATAACATACTTGGGAGAGAAGAAAAAAAAGTTCAGTAGTAAGATGTAGCGTGCCAGCTCAGAACCTGCGTCGGGAGGCTGAGAGATTTTGAAGGCCCCCAGGCCCACGAGAGAAGGGGTAGAGATGTTCTTCCAGGCATCCCGCTGCTGCTTGTGAATTGGACTGACCATGGTGAAAACCTATGGACCAAAGAGAGAGAACCAGGACCGCAGAATCCGTCTAAGCATTAAGACTGAAGATGGAGAGGTAAAAACTGGACAACACTGCTGATGTGTTGGAGCCCAGAGACAGAAACTTGGAGCTAGCTGAGAGCTCCGCAGAAATCCCTGGACAGACTTTTTTTGGGCATTGTTATAGTATTTGTGTACTTTTGGGATGGGCTCATTATGAAGCAGAAAAGCCAGTACTTAAAAGCTGCAATCCTGGCTGTGACTTCTGGACAACAGAGAATTTTTCAGAAGAACTGTCGTCCTCAGGTCGAGATCTCACTTGGGAGGGGTCATGAAAGACCTTTCCCTCTTGTGAGAGAGAGAGAACTTTATGGAAGGGCAGAGAGATGGTTCCTACCCTGGATCTGTTCAGAAATACCAACCTGCCTGGTTTACCCCTACCCTATGTTCCCCCTTTTTCTCCTGGTGGAAAAGGGAATATTACATCTATTGTAAGAGAAGGAGGGGTGGGGGGAGAAAGGTTGCCTTCTAAATGATGCTTCCCTTGCAGTTCTGAGCTTGTTAGTTAGAAAATAAACCCTTTATGTTCTTTATTTATAGTTTTGCCTTGCTTCTTTTGCCTGTGACCAGTTTTATTTTATTTTCCAGTTTTACTTTCCAGTTGGTTTTTTTAGTTTTCTCCTTCAGGAGAAGTTGGGGTGGGTCTCTGGCATCCAGCCAGGGTCAAACCACGACAGATACCGATATCTAATGAGTCTTATTGCTAACCTGTTAGCTTGGTTTCTGGTATGTTTAGTCCAACAGTACGAGGAAAATGACTAAATTACCATGACAACTGGCATGTCTGGGAATGCTTTAAAGGGTGACATGTTTGGAACTGTTCCCAATAGGCTGTTTGGATGTCATCAAGATGTTTTGATTAGAGTGGAGCTTATTTGTATGGACACAGACTGTACCATGTCTGTTGGCTTCAGGAACAAAGCACAAAACATATGTCATCTAACTTACACATAGCCTTATATGTCTTTCCTGCTGATATCCATGAAACTTTTTATCATAGTTCCCCAAATTGTAATAGGACTTCCTCTTTTCTATCTGAAGAGTTTTGCAAAATGAAACTTTGTGAAAAGCTCCCTTTAACACAGAAGGGCTGATAGCATTTGAATTTTGCATAAATACATGCTAAGATCCTACAAAACTTTACACAGTATGATACCTTCTTCTAAGGGTATGGACAATATCATAAAATAAATGAATTCTAAATCTCATTCAGCATATACCAAGAGCCATAAACAGAGTATTTATTTTTTTTCTTTGGAATTAAATTATGTTGCAATTTAATGTGAGATTTATTACTGCCTTTTACAGAGAACACATGCTCAATTTTTTCACACTTTTTAAGATTTTTTAATTTATTTCTCATTTGTACATTAATAAAAAGCAGGAAAAGTATGCAAAATATAACCCATTGATCTTTCTTTTCTGGCACAAGCAGAATGTTTACTCTTGAATTAATGAACAAAAGCCCTGTGTCAGCATATTTAACTTTGAGTTTATATGAATTTGAGTCATTAAGCTTAACTCTAGACTCAGAAAGACTTTTTTTCTCTGTCATCTGGTTTTAATTGGATCATAATTTTATGTCTTCACAGAATGACTCTCACATGTTACTAGTATTTTAGCAAAACTATCCATAGAGACAAAAATACATGATTTTCCCCTCTCACTTCCTATTTCCTTTCTCAAATTCTTAAAGAATTATTTAGCACATTAAGGACTATTCCTCTCCTCTTCTCTTCCTCCGACTAATACCCAAAATGAGGGGAAGAAGTCCCCCTATCTCTCTTATAAAGTGAATTTTTCCCTTGTGGAATAATTCACCAAAATGGGAAATGTGAAAAGAAATCTTGAAGGTAAGGTTATCAAGGCTCCCATGGATGCTCAATTCTACCAACAATGATTTGGAAATACATTGGGGATCAAATGTATTAGCCATGGAAAATCAAAACCTAAACTCAAACATACTAGAGCAAAAACACAGAAAGCTGCAGCATTTCCTATTTCTCAAGAGGCAGCATTTCAGTTACCAGCCATGTTGACAGCAGCTGTTCCTCCTGTGCCTGAGCCCTCCTCCCACCCCTTAAGGAGTGCAGTGTTAATGTGTCTGCTTAGTCTGTGCTCAGATACCTGTATTCATATAAGTAGCTATTCCTAGTTTCTTCTTCTCCATCACAGCAACATTCAATGTATAGCAAAGACACTCTGATTTTATGGTCCCTGTTATGATGAAATATGCTAAATAGGTAAAAGCACAGTACTGCGGCTGAAAGCATTAGTAATTCATGCCAGAGAAGCAGGCATACATCAGGATATATTTAAATAACAGTAAAATCACTACAGATCTAGCTAAATTATAAACAATAATAATAATAATAAAGTGTTTAAGATATATTTGTGCTGCTTTTTTAAAAAAATCTAAAATTAGGAGCTAACATCAGGACACGTTTTCAACAGAAAATCTGCAAGCTTTAGCACTTCGTACTTCATTACTACCTAATGAAAAGTGAGATTCCAAATAATAACAACAATAAAAAGAAAAGACTCCTAGAGCTGAGATTTCAAGAACAGAAATTAATAAAACCAGACATTATGGAAATTATTCTGTCAAGATACTGTTCCTTGTTACCCAAAATTAAGGTGGACTTTTCACTGTACTCACACAAATGTCTATGAGACATTTAAGTCTATGGGACCGGATGGAATCCAGCCGAGGGTCTTGAAAGAACTAGCAGATGAACTCGCCAAGCCACTCTCCATAATTTATCAACAGTCCTGGCTTACTGGCAATGTACNNNNCGGGGAGGTTGCAGCCAGATGGGTGTAGACCTCTTCTTCCAGGCTGACGACACCAGAATGAGAGGGCACGGCCTCAAGCTACGCCAGGGGAGGTTCAATCTTAACGTTAGGAAGCGGTTTTTCACAGAGAGAGTAATTGCGTATTGGAATGGGCTGCCCAGGGAGGTGGTGGAGTCGCCATCCCTGGAAGTGTTTAAGAGAAGACTGGACGAGGAGCTTAGTGACATGGTCTAGCTGGGGGGTGTAGGGCTGGATGACCCTGGGTCCCTTCCGGCTCGGAGTGGCCTGCTAGACTGTGAGGGATCTAGGTGGTGTTACGCTCTGGGATGTGCTCTCGGACTCTGTACGGGTGTTAGGTGGTGAGTTGGACTAGATGATCCTTGTGGGTCCCTTCCAACTCATAATATTCTGTGATTCTGTGATTCTGTGAAATGAAAAGAAGTCAGTGTTCTAAGAGAGTAAATCTTGTCATTCTTAATGTTTCCTCAAAAATGAGCTGCTTAAATAAATAGGAAAATGAATAGTGTTAAAACATGGCTGGAGAATTTACTCTGTACCTGTTCTTTCATTCCTTTCCATTTACTTGACAATTTCTTCTAAAACTACCTCTGCTTTCCATTGTCTTTCTAAAGGCAGTGAAAAACTGTGTCACTGCCAACTGCTGCTGCACCTGATATTTTCTTTTGGCAGCTCCCTCCAAAACTTGTGCATAAACCTTGAGACATGAGCCTGTTCATGAGGCAAGATTTTACTACTGACCTTATGTAAAATAGCTAGTGGTGTCCTTTATTCAGCATAAGATTTGTTCTTCAACTGCTGCACGATTAAAATTTACAGTGATGTTTACTGGGGTTCTATGTGTATATTAACAGGAGGTTGGATGCCTCAGTGGATTCCTTTTTGCGATATTCAAAATCACCATAGGTGTTATACCACTTCTGTTCTTAGTGTCTTTGCCAGAGAAGTAAAGTCAATCCAACACAGTTGTCATCTAAAAATAAACACCAATGAGATCCTCTTCCTGTGGGCTGTAAGGTCATTGTGTAACTCAGCATGGTTCATTGATCTCTTCTACCCCCTGTGCCTTTCCAGATTTATTGGAAATCTGTTCAAAGGAGAATATATCTTACCGCTCACTACTCTGGGAACTGCTGCTAAATGTTGAGTAAAAGATTCTCTTCTATTCTCTTTATTCCTTGTCCTTAGAGACAGAACTGAGGAATATCTTCCCAAGTCTCTCAGACATCAGCTAAAAACAGACGAGCTGGGAATA
This sequence comes from Pitta sordida, assembly GCA_013390025.1. Taxonomy (NCBI): domain Eukaryota; kingdom Metazoa; phylum Chordata; class Aves; order Passeriformes; family Pittidae; genus Pitta; species Pitta sordida. The sequence continues at coordinate 38,488 of WEKX01016337.1, read as the reverse complement.
CAAGTTGAATAGCTTCTGCTGCTATTCCTTTGGACAAGTTCAGGGATTCATGTCAGAGTGTGTCTGTATTGCTTCTGTCATTAGCATGAAAAGCCTCAAACTAATTTAAGTCAATGGTTTGATTACTAATAAAGAACAACACTAGGCACAGGTCAGACACACATGCTTTGTATTTATCTTCCTTTTAATATTTTGCAGTATTAAACAGTACTGTGAAGAGAGAAATCACATTGCAACCAGCAAGATAGATATTGATCTACCCATTAACTTCCCATCAAACTAATCATATCACAACTTAGGAAAGTTCAAGTACTTATGTAAACACATGTAACTTATTTGAAAAAATGGAGTATCATCCACATTCACTCAGGTTATGTTTCCTCTTTGCAGTAAATCCTGAAATAACTGGAAAAACATGAACATGTGTACATGAGCATTACGGGAAGCTCAGCAGCTAGAATATAATCACTGAGGTTTGAGTAACTTTGTGCTTTTCCTTTTTTCTATCTTTAAAATTAAAGTTTCTAGCAAGGCTAATGTATGTGCACTCAAGCCAGCAGTATGTGTAAGATTAGTGCAGCAGTTTATGAGCAGTAGGATTCTGGGATCTGTGGAGCTCCACTGAAATAAAGGGCATAACTTTGGAGTGGCCCTGGAAAGTAGTGTGCAAAAAGGGAGAGAGGCCCAGTACATTGAGAAAAAAACCCCAAACCCAACAAACAAATGAAGCACTTGAATTTCTTTGATTCCTACTGATTTAAGGAAAAATCAGTCAGAACTCAAGGCAATTGCTTGCATGCTATAGAAAAGATTTATTTTTTTTTGCCTCAGGAACAAGGAAAGAACACATTCTCCTGTAAAGTGCCTCCCAGTCCTGTCAAATGCCAAAAGCTCCTCCTCAGGTTTGTCATCCATCTTTATTTTATACCCATGCCTCATGCATCAAGAACAGTGTGGTCAGTCGGTCCAGGGAGGTTGTCCTCCCCCTGTACACAGCGCTGGTCAGACCCCATCTTGAATACTGCGTGCAGTTCTGGGCTCCCCAGTTTAAAAGGGATGTTGAGCTGCTTGAGAGGGTGCAGAAAAGGGCAACGAGGATGGTGAAGGGACTGGAGGGCAGGCCCTACGAGGAGCGACTACAGGAACTGGGACTGTTCAGTCTGGAGAAGAGGAGGCTCAGAGGGGACCTCATTGCTCTTTACAGCTACCTGCGGGGAGGTTGCAGCCAGATGGGTGTAGACCTCTTCTTCCAGGCTGACGACACCAGAACGAGAGGGCACAGCCTCAAGCNTTTTGGCTAGGACCATGTTCTGTTTATGCTTCAGGACTGGAAAACAAGACTTTCTAACCTCTAATATTGGATGTTAAATTTCAGGCCCAGGAAATGCTTCTAAAATCTACTAATTCTTCTAAAATTCACTAACATTTCACTGTTTCACTAAAATCCCTAAATCTCTAAGCTTATACCTATCTCACTAAAATCTGTTTCTGAATCATCAAATCACTACTATGGAGGCACATCTGACAAAACAAATTGGGTCAGGCTTTTTGCAGAGTGTTGTGTTCTGCTTTCCCCTACTGCTGGGCCAGGCAGCTGCATGTCCCTTCCCCATCTGCGCCTCATTCCTCTTTTCCCTTTCTACTCTATTCTTCTTGATCTTGACCAGTCACCTGCTTTGGCCTGATGTTTTTGCTGCCAAGCATAGAATGGTGGACTAGAAAATCTATGCTCTGAGGCCTAAAAATTTGATACTCTTTTACTCACCCAGTAAATTTGAGATGATATTGTCATTAAACCAGTATCAGACGTATATAATGTTAACAGTAGTATTTTTCTCTACCTCATCTTTGTTTTTCATCCTAAAAATGAAGTGGTATTGAAGTGTCAACAAAATTAAGGAGTATTTATCTTTGACTAGATATTCAAACACCTCTGTATCTATCAGCCCCTCTCACATTTCTGGCTTCATGGTTTCTCCAGCCTGTACCAAATAGATTCCTTTGCTCTCTCCCTTCAAACAAACATTCAGTGCGTATTGTGAACCTTAACTAAATAAATGCAATGGTATTTGGAAATAGTTTTTAAGTCCACAGGGGAAAGGTATTATTTCATCTCAGGAGAATGACATACAAGAAATACAGCTGTCATACATGAACACTGCAACTAAGCAACAGTTCTCTGTGAATTTATCTTAGAAAGTTTTAAGGTCTATTGCCTGCTATTATTGCTGCATCTTCACTTTTTAGTCAGCATATAAATTATTTAGTTTATTTATCAGTAATTAGTGAATTAGGTGGGTAGGTGGTGAATTGATCAAGTGCTTCCAACTCTGAATAACCTGTGAAACTGTGAAACTAAATGCGGCACCATTTTCAATGAGACATCATCTAAACTTTAATAGATACATAGCTGGTGGCTGTCCTATTTCTGCACACGTGTTACAAGCAGAATGGCAGATTTGCCTGCCTGGTGGGTTCCCTCTGCACGAGAAGCGCATAAATAGTGCTTTGTACAACTTCTTTTCTTTCTTAAATTAGGTACATATTGCCAGAAACTCAGCCTAAAATATTCTCATTTGCAAGAAACAGTCAGAGTCCCTTCTCAGCATCCAGTAATTCCATCTCAGATTTATGGTCTAGTCCATGAAATAACCAGAGCTGTGCCTTTGAGATTCAATTTGACCGACTAGTCCAAATTCTGAAGACTTACCTCTATGAGCATTTATGTCTTCCAATATTGCAGTTTCTGATTTGTAATGCTGGCCAGAAAGTGCCCACTTATTTTGTTAAGTGAATGTTATTTTGGTTTAGTAGCTTTCTTAGGAAATCTAAGGTATCTCCACCTATTTTGCAGATAAATATTTAACATTACCTCGAAGGGTATAAAAATTGTATTTCCTAACATAGTTCCTAGACAAATATGGTGACACTGACCCCTCCTGATTATATGTAGTGATGCCAGCCTGGGAAAACAAACATGCAGACTAACAAAAACATTAAGGAAGCACCAGGGTATCACTGAACACTGTAATGTTTAGACACCTTTGCAACCGGCAGTTGGAGATAGGTAAGAACGCTACAAGCTGATGCATGCTGATGCAAGAGCTATAATGTTTAAACACAGAAAAAACAGCTAATCTAAACCGGCAGAGAAACCTACCTAAGTTGTGTTTAAATCTCACAGATAAATTAAACTTGTGGTCTATTTGTGTTTTACAAGATGTGTTGAGGTTTAGGGCCTTAGCACATGAGTTGGAAATCAGAACTTCCCACCACCATCTATGAAATGAGGACTTTATGAAGCTGGTGAGCCTTCTCTAATTCTCTCTCCCACTCACTCTCCCCTTCTTTTATTATTTTTCTTGCTGAGGAACAATGTGTATTTTAGTAGGTTTTTTCTGTAGTAAAATTGCTTTAAAATGAGTTCAAATAGCTGTTAAAACAGGATTTACTGTAGACTTTGACTGTCCCAGGCCACGCATATCCAATTGCTCTCTAGTCATGGCAATTCATAGGAAAAATAGCTTTGAGATATTTCAGACAAAGAGTATGACTGAAGCCCAGGTCCTCTGGATCTGAAACTCGTGTTCTAATTACTGATCCTTCTGTATAAAAGGAATGAATTGAAATCCACCATCTTACAAAAATGGCAAATGTCAATTTTTTGTAAGTGTCCTCATAGCATGTCAGTTGGATCAAGTTCTTTCAAGTTTCCTGGTAATGTTGCACCTAAATTATAGGACAAAGCTAGCCCAAAGCTATACAAAGTTATCTAGCCTCGTTAAAATTGGGACATTCTTGGGCAGATACAGTGCAAGATTTACATAGTAAGCCTGAATTGAGGTTTTCAGGATGGTAAAATTGAATTAGAGTGCTCAAATTCCACCTAACTCCCACCTTAGGAACTACGGCCATTTCTGAAGTTAAACAATTCACAACTGTAGGAAGAAAGTAACCTCCAAGAACTGTTTTTCCCATAGGTGCATTATTTTAGCTCTCCTTACACACACAAATAAAAACTAGACACAGATTTATCAGGATTATATCCTGAGATGTAATATCCTTCCTTTTCAAAATCATGCGTAAAAGAAAAAGGGCACTTACAGAACGTGTTGAGGATCTGTAACGATTTTGTAGTTAATGCTTTTATCCAGACATGACTACGCTTCATGCCCTCTCCAAGCTCTTCCCATCTGCTCAGCAAAACATAGGCTAAAAAAACATGTCACTGCTGTAAATTGATCTTGAACTCTCCTGCCTCACATTCATTTCTTCCAAAAAATCCTTAAAGCCGTAACTACAGCAGTGATATACTCAGTTAAGAAACAACATTGAGTTAGACAGCAAAAATCTGCCCATCTTCTTTCTAGTGTGAAACTTGAGTCATTTCACTGAAGGTAAAGGTGTTTGCTTGATTTGTTTGGCCAAGAGCATTACTAATTACGGCCTTAGTAGATTGGGTCAGGCTCTCTTTAGGGTTAAGTAAATAAGTAATGTAAAATATCCCCCAAATCAATGGAATTGACAAAAATTAAAGCTTCTGAATACAGAGAATACAAATTTATTGTGCATGAGGAATTTTTGATTTTATCAAGATTGCTGAAAATATAAAAGGAACTAAATATACTCACACTAAAATTACCTCCAGAAGCATCTTTATATAAGACTTACACAACACAGTCAGAGGGGAAGAGCAAGTACAGAAAGCGTCTGCTCTAATTTCCTGTAAACCTCTCCCTGGGTGATTTTGATGACTCAGGACTTGAGAAGCATAGAAAAATGCATATGACAGAGTCAGACAGAGTTAACTCTGTAAATACAAACAATAAATATTGTATCTGCCATTAGGAAAGCAATCGTAGTGCTTTGAGCACTGAAATAACAACAGCACCATAAGAATATTACATGTCATAAGCACTTGAAATTAACAATCAAAATGTGAAAAAAATTGGCTGAAGTCCCTTTTTCTAATAAACTTCATCTGTATGAACAACTAAGTTAACAGGCATATCTTAGTTCAAATACTACTGTAAATATTATTTATTTATCAGGAAAGTGACTGAAATATTTTAATACAGTGATCCCCCATTACTCGTGGGCTGTTGGGTCTGGTCCTCCTCACGCGAGTCACGGAATCCGCAAAGATAGCGACCTCACTACATAGTCAAGTACACCACGACTGTAGCCACGCCACCTCCCCTAATAAGGTCTGGAGGACAGTCCTGAGAGCGGGGCTTGTTTCAGATATCTGGCTGTCACCAAGATGGGGGGCCAAGCAGACCAGGTTTGCCGTAGGTTCTGTGCACGTGCCAGGTCCCACAACTTGCTGGAAAATAAACAGCGAGTATGTGGATCCCGCAAATTACGGATCGTGACTATGCATAGGATCACTGTACAACAAAAATTTCAACTGTACAGTTTGTTACTCTGAAAAAACAGTAGGTGTTTAGCTGCTGTAATTGCCTCAGTGCAAATGAGCAGGTCTATGTGCATTTGAAAAGAAACCACCAAACACCACAGAAGAAAACAGTCTTATTTCTGTATTCTGTCCCCACTTTATATTTAAGTCAGTCCATCTCCAGACCTAAATCTAGATCTCAAAGATCAGTTACGTGATAAATACTAACATCAGACAAAACTGCCAAAGTTTAGCAGCTATTGACCCTGTCTGATCCATATCTCTGATAGAAATCTTCACCTAAACATTCTAAAAAATGGTTTTCCTGGTTTTAAGTTATTTTGGCTCTTTGTTCAGTTTCTCTTGGGCTTCCTTTGCTAATTCTGGGTAAACTGAAGCTTTCAGCAGGATCAAAAAGTCTTTCTCCATAGATGAAGTTAGTATCTTTTAAATACCACAAACACAACATTTACGTAAAAATATAGTTTAACATGTGTTGCAGTGTTCTTGACCTAATATCTGAGAATGAGTACTTAAACATTTTAAGAAAAAATGTGAAGTTGTTTCCACAGACAGTGTGTTAGGCTGAGATTAAGATCTTTGCTTTACTGTCTTTCCTTGCCTTGGTACCAGTTGTACTGAGCCATATGCTCAGTAGTAAATCAGAACTTTCCAGAATCATTCTATGCCAAGGTAGCCAAGTATAATAACCCACATCTTTACTATTTGATTATTTTAACTGTCAAAACATGTAAAATCGCCTATCAAAGATCTGACTAATGGATCAAGATTTGACTAATGAACCAAAGCCTGTGCTGACTCTTGAAATGTGAATGAATCAGGTTTGAAACTTGCCTGTCCTTTGCTGTAGAAGATTGAGTTTTAGTATTGTGCTGGAATCCTATTTAGTTTATCTGTGCAGATGTACCTTTTACCTCTTCCTTCTACAGCTTCCCCATCTGCTCCCCTACACTATACTTTGCAGTCTCTAAGGGAAAGCTATCTTCCTTAATAAAAAACTACAGTCTTCCTCCTCTTGTAATCATTGTAACTCTTCCAATCTGACATCCACAGGAACCCATTTATGTCATTACTTACTCTAAAGTGAAAATATGCTGTTGAAACAGTAGCATTGACATTTTATAATGTCTACAAAATGTGTATTAAAGTCAGAGTGCTGTACACTTTCTCATACTTTCAGCTATTATTTTGTTAAAATTGAAACTACCATATATTTGATATTACCAATTATACAAGCTCCAATTAAGCAATATGCTCTGCCATTGGCTTGTAAGGTGTTCTGTTTATGTTAAGAAAGCTTAATAGGAGTTGTAGAAGGCAACCATTTTGTAACTAGTGTCATGGTGATGCAGGGCTACATGTTGCTTTTAAAGCTTCAATATGCAACCTCTCACCTATAAAAGACAGTTATAAGCATTATGTCCTGTACTTTGGTTTGCTTTCTAATGAGTGGTATTTCAATGCATGTTTGTGTTTTAGTGAATTGGAAAACATATTTTTCAGAGGGAAATTGAAAATATTGCTATGTAAAATAATGTCTAATGAGGCATTTCTCACAAATTTTAGGATTCAAAGTTGAGAACTAATGAGTGCCTTGAGTTGAGCAAAAAATAGATGATTATGTGGCAGTTGAGAACTGCTCTGGTTTGCTATTTGTTAATTTCCTGATGTTCAAATAATTTCCTTTTATAATAAAAGTATAGATTTCTTTCTTTATTTCTAACATTCTTTTCCATCCAGAACCTTTGGTTTGTAATTAAAAACCAGCCAAACAAAACCCCTCAGTATCTATTTATTTTCCCAGAGTGTTTATAATGTAAAGTCCTGATCTTGCATGGTCCTACATGTGTGAATAATTTTAAGTGGATGAGCAGAATTAAAATGTTTGCAGAAGTATTTATAGGAATAAAGCTTAAATCCAGCTGGTAGTCACTGCTTCTGGGAAAAGTGCTATTTTTGACAAAGGACTTGCCTTTGTTCCTTCAAATTTCTTAGCTCTCAGGAAACCTTTCTCAAGTAAGAGCATATCTTCAGTGTTTGTAAATAGAAAGGAAAAGTTTATATCCATAGAAAAAAGCAAGAGATATGACATGTGCCATCAAGGACATTTTCCACCTTCATTAATAGAAATGGCAGGTAAAAGTATTATGAAAAACAGTTTCCCTTCCATACCTATATGCTCATGGTAAAGAACAAGACTTAATGGTTAGATAACAAGGAACAGAACTCCAGGTTCATCATGGGAAGAAATTTCTTAAGGTAAGTATTTAAAATAAAGATTTTGGTCTCCTATTCTTCTACAGATTCTATGAAAACAGAACCATTACAGAGAAATTCAAGTCTGAGATGCTGTGGAAGAAGGCAGGCATTGTCGACTGCAGTGGATTTTCATTTAAGTCAACAGCTCCTGCTCCTTCACTTTCACAGCAGACAAGTCTACAGGAGATAGAGAAAAAAGCAATATCCCTGAGACAGGGCACTCTGGGGGTGAAGTCCCTGTGAGTGGCTCTGTGAGTTACCTTGTCTTCTACTTTAAGAAGGGCAGAAGAGCAAAAGGAAAAGCATGGAGAATAGTGTGGGAATAGGGAGAGAATGATAACAAATTGCCTGCCTGCAAACCTAATAGACACCCATGGAGTCTTTGTGTCTTTTAATTCCCTCGGTACCAAATACATGTGATGATGTGCTAATCCTAAGCATTGCTGGACCTTTCTTAACACTCAAGCAGCTGGGAGGCAGATATCTGCACTGTCAACTTACTGTGTTAGATAATTCTCTCACCTCCCTCCCTCTTCCCTCCTGAACAGTTCTCTCTTTGATGAATGAAGCCATGTGTGTGTATTTTAAGGGATGCCTGCAGAGCTTCTCTTTTCCAGGAAAGCCAGAGCTAGTCTGAGGAGTCTGGTTCATGGGTGGTTTTTCAGATATTCCCACAGATATATTCCCACTAATAACAAATGGCCTGATTAATAGCATAGTTCTGACAACGATGTCCATGAGAAAAATGGTACCAAAAGTTAAGTTACTCTGAACTGTGCCAGAAAACAACAATTCAGACTGGAATAGGACACATTTTTAATTTGAGACACTGCCAAGTTACTTCTGACCACTATCTTCAGTCAGCTTATTCAAAGATATCTAGAGGCCACATGCAGCTCCCAACAAGCCTGCCCAAAAAGAAAAGACTGACAATCTCACCCACCTTTCCTCGTATATTACAATTTCCATCTTGTTTGAATTGGAAAAACCCCTGAACACCAGGAGGTTGTGGGCATGGCTAACTAGACTCTAAGGAGTAGCATCAGCATCCTGGGACAATTTGGGTGATTCTGCACTGGGCACAGCTGAGATGAAGCTAACTTTCATCATAGTAGCCTGCTGTGTTTGGGATTTGTGACTAACAGAGTACTGATAACACATCAGTGTTTTGGCTGCAGCTGAGCAGTGTATGTGCAGCATCAAGGTTTTCCCTTTTAACTAATTCTGCCCTCTGCACCGATTAGGCTGGAAGCAGGCAAGAATCTGGCAGGAAACATAGGTGGAACAGCTGACCTGAACTAGCCAGAATGGTACTTTGTATCATTTAGAGAGCCCTGCTTGACAATAAAACAGGTGACTGTTGCTTGTAGGTTTACAGGACTTTGGTCTGCCTGGGAGGGTAGTAAGCAATTGCATGTGTCTCTTGAGGTGTTTTTTTGGCTTGGAGATCATTGAGTCCAACCTTTTATCTAATACTACCTTGTCTGCTAGACCATGGCACTAAGTGCCACATCCAGTCTCTTCCTAAATATCTCCAGGGAGGGTGACTTCAGTACCTCCCTGGGCAGCCCATTCCAATGCCTAATCACTCTTTGTGAAGAACTTCTTCCTCGTGTCTCACCTAAACCTTCCCCGGCACACCTTAAGATTGTGCCCTCTTGTCCTGTCACTGACTGCTAGGGAGAACAGATCAACCCACACCCGGCTACAACTTCCTTTCATGTAATTGTAGAGAGTGATAAGGTCTCCCCTGAACCTTCTCTTCTCCAGGGGAAACAACTCCACCTCCCTCAGCCCCTAATAGTAAGACTTGTGCTCCAGACCCTTCACCATCCTTGTTGCCCTTTTTTGGATATGCTTCAGCACCTCAACATCCTTACTAAATTGAGGGGTCTAGAACTGGACACAGTACTCAAGGTGCAGCCTCACCAGTGCAGAGTACAGGGGAAGAATCACTTCCCTGGTCCTGCTGGCCACACTATTCCTGATACAGGCCAGAATGTCATTAGCCTTCTTGGCCACCTGGGCACACTGCTGGCTCATGTTCATCCTGCTGCATATCAGTACTCCCAGGTCCATTTCTAGTTGACTGCTGTCCAGCCAGTCTGTCCACAGCCTGTAGCACTGCAGGGGGTTGTTGTGGCCAAAGTGCAGGACCTGGCACTTGGTCCTGTTGAACCTCTTGCCATTAGATTTTGCCCATCTATCTAGCCTGTCCAGGTCCCTCTGCAGAGCCCTCCTACCCTTCAGCAGATTGACACTCCCTTCCAACTTTGTGTCATCTGCAAGTTTGCTAATAGTCGACTCAATCCCCTCATCTAGATCATCAATAAAGATACTACACAGGACTGGGCCCAACACTGATCCCTGAGGGACACTAATAGTAACTGGCTGTCAACTGGATGCATCACTGTTCACTACCACTCTCTGGGCCCAGCCATCCAGCCAGTTCTTAACTCAGGACAGAGCGCACCTGTCCAAGCTGTGGGCTGCCACCTTTTCCAGAAGTATGCTATGGGAGATGCTGTCAAAGGCTTTGCTGAAATCCAGGTAGACTACATCCACAGCTGTCCCCTCATCCACCAGGTGAGTTACCTGGTCATAAGAAGAGATCAGGTTGTTCAGGTAGGACCTGCCCCTCCTAAATCCATGCTGGCTGGGTCTGCTTCCCCATCCATTCTGTATGTGTTGTGTGATAACACTCAAGATGATCTGTCCCATAACCTTGCTGGGCACTGAGGTTGGGTTGAGAGGCCTGTAGTTTTGCATGTCTTCCTTCTGGTCCTTCTTGTGGATGGCTGTCACGCTGGCAAATTTTCAGTCATCTGGGACCACCCTGGTGAGCCAGGACAGTTAACAGATGATGGAGAGCAGCTTGGCAAGCTCTTCGGCCAGCTCCCTCATCACCCTGTGTTATGAGGAGAGCCTTATTGTTTTACTATAAAACTTTTCTCCTTTTTACTGGAGCAGACAATAGGGTTTCTTTCTTATCTCCCCTTCCCTCCCCTGCAAGAGATGTGGCCAGGGGAAGGGCTTTCTCCTTTTAACTGGATAAACAATGGAGGATTCTTTGTCTTATCTTCCCTTCCCAGCAAGGCATATGACTCAGGGAGGGTCCTGAGGGCCGGGGCGAGCTGAGTGACGGCCAATAGCATGTGAAGACATGCCCACAAGCCACGTGACATGGGAGGGGCCCAAGCCCCTATAAATACAGCTGCCGGGCCTTGCAGAAAAGGGTTTGTGGATCTTCTGGACTGAGGAAGCCTCTGATCTTTACTGCTACCATTTTGCCCAGGACCATGTGGACCTTGACACTTCATCTCAGTACAGCCTTCCCCCTGCTGATCACTGGATCTCCCTGCACCCACTCAGACATTTCAGAAAAGGATCGCTGGCTGTTATTCCACTGGTTTGCCTACCGTGAACCCTATTCCCCTGCCCCTGGAATCCCGGAGGTGCCCTGGTCTCCCTCGAACTTGGCCCCCCTCGTGTTTGTTTTTTCCCAGCTGTCTACAGTCATCATTGTTCCATTGTTGTTGATATTGTTATTCTTGTTGTTCAAACATAGATAGATAGATAGATAGATATGTTATATTATTTTTTTCCTTTCTCCCAGTAAAGTTCTTATTTCTCTTTATGTATTATTCAAGTATTTCTAAATTCACACAGGTTCACAGGTTCCTCTGAGTTGGAAGGGACCCAGAGGATCATCTAGTCCAACTCCCAAACAGCCTCCCACCAACTAGGCCATGTCACTAAGCTCCTCATAGAGTCTTCTCTTAAACACCTCCAGGGATGGAGACTCCACCACCTCCCTGGGCAGACCATTCCACTGAGAGATCACTCTTTCTGTTGTCTTAATTGACACCAGGACACCCTGGGTTGGATCTGATCTTGTTCCTTAGACTTATGAGGATCCATGTGGCTCAGCAGGTCACTAACTGCTTCCTCCTGGATTACAAGGAGGCTAGTCTGCTCCCCATCCCTGTCTACCATCTCAGGAGGCCAACNTTCCACTGAGAGATCACTCTTTCTGTTGTCTTAATTGACACCAGGACACCCTGGGTTGGATCTGATCTTGTTCCTTAGACTTATGAGGATCCATGTGGCTCAGCAGGTCACTAACTGCTTCCTCCTGGATTACAAGGAGGCTAGTCTGCTCCCCATCCCTGTCTACCATCTCAGGAGGCCAACTGTCCTTAGGATGACCTGTCTTATTGTTGAAAACTGAGGCAAAGAATGTGTTAAGTACCTCAGCCTTTTCGTTATTCTTGGTATTTATGTTCCCTACATGACAAAAAAAATGCAAGTTTTCCTTGCTCCTCCTTTTGCATTGATATACGGATTTATAAAAAAAAAATTGTTATCCTTAACAGAAGTGGCCAGATTAAGTTCAAGTTGTGCTTTCGCCTCTCCAATTTTTTTTCCACATGCCCTAGTGATGTTTTTAAACACTATGAGTTGCTTGCTCTTTTTTCCAAAGTTTAAAAACTCTTTTTTTTCCCCCCCCCCTAAGTTTCTGTAGAAGATCCCTGTACACCCAGGCTAGTCACCTTCCCCACTGCCTCATTTTTTGGCACACTGGGACAGCCTGCTCCTGCACCTTCAAGATTTCTTTCTTGAAATATGTCCATCCTTCCTGAATCCCTTTGTTTTTAAGGGTTGTTTACCTCAACCAGCCTCCTGAGTAAGCTGAAGTCTGCCCTCCAGAAGTCTGAGGTAGAGCTTTTGTTGATATCTTTCCTTCACTGAGTATTGAGAATTCCATCATTTCAAGGTCACTGTACTCCAGATGACTTCTGACAACCACATCTCCCAGCAGCTTTTCTTTATTTGTGAAGAGCAAGTCTAGTGGAGACTCACCCTGGTAGATTCATTTATCAGCCGCAACAGGAAGTTATCCTCCAAGAACCTCCTAGACCAATTCTCTGCTGTATTGAGTTCCCAGTAGACATCCAGTAACTTAAAGTCTCCTACAAGAAGAAGGCCTGGGGATTTTAAAACATCCATCAGCTGCTTGTGAAATAATTCTTCCCTGTCTTCATACAGGTTGGGTGGTCTATAACAGACTCCCACTAGGATGTCAGCCCTGTTGGCCTTCCCTCTGATTCTTACTCACAGGCACTTAACCTTAGCATCCATCACTGGCCTTAAGTTCTAGGAAGTCAAGAAACTCTCTAACATACAGAGCTATACCTCCACCTCTCCTGCCTCTCCTATCTCTTCTGGAGAGCATCTAGTCATCCATGGCAGCACTCCAGTCATGTAAGTCATCCCAACATGTTTCCATGATAGCAACTACATCATAGTCTTCCTTCTGCTCGGTGGCTTCCAGCTCCTCTTGTTTGTTACCCATACTGTGTGCAACAGTGTACATTCAGCTAGGCTGTTGATTAGGGTACCATTAAAATTACCCCATGGTCAAAATTGCCAGAATTATGCTGGTGGCACCAATCCTTAAGCCATACAAAATGGGTTTTTCTGCTCCTTTTCTTATTCATCACTTCTACTCCAGGAACTGAGGCAATCACCATCTGCACTCCTGTACCGTCAACCAATTGATGCAGAGCCTTGAGGTAATTTTTAATTACCCTGGTATCTCTTTTATCAATCTAATCACTGCACATCTGGACTACTAGCAGTGGGTAATAATCAGAGGGCCGAATTTCCTCAAGGAGTCTCCCGGTGATATTCTTCATCCAGGCCCCAGGAAGGCAGTAGACATCTCTGTGAGATGAGTCCAGTCGGCATACTGGGCCCTCAGTTCCCCTCAGAAGAGAGTCACCTACTACAACTACCCTTGTTTTTTTTCTTAGTAGCTGAGGTTTTGATCCATCTGATAGACTGAGCGCAACAGGGAGACCCTTCAGACAGATTTTTTTTCTTGAGTGTCATCTGCCTAACCAGATGGTCTAGGAGTTCATACCTATTTTTTGAGGGCACCTGGGAAGGTGATGGGGGTCAGGAAGGGATTCTTTTACCCCTCCAACTAGGAAGTTGTTTCCATTCTCCCCATCTACTTGGCCTGTTCCTTTTGCCTGATGGCAAGAGGGAAGGGGCTTCCTGATGGGCTTTTTTCAGGGTTGATCTCCCTTGCACTCTCTCTAATACTCCTTAGCTTTTATACTTCTTTCTTAAGCTCTGCCACTAAACAGAGACCATTCACCTGACTCCACCTTATGCAGGTGTCCTTTGCATTGTCCTCTGCTAGTAATGCCAGACTCACACGCTTCCTGTAGCCAGTGACCTGGACAGCTGCATCCTTTGTGTAGGCGTTGTCTGTGTTAGCACACTCTTGTTGGCAGCAGCAGTAGTGGTTTTAGATTTTTTGCTGGATCTAGTGGAGTTGGGAAAAAATCAAAACCAACCAAAATACAAACACACACAAAACCCAGAAAAATCCCACAAAACCCCCCTAAACCAAGCACGCACACCTATCACACAACCCACAACAAAAAGTAGGAGGCTGCTCATCCTGCCTGCATGAACTGCCAGGCAAAGTGCTGTGTCACACCCTCACTGTTGTGCCACGCCCCTGTTTGCCCGGGGTTTCCTTAATTTCTTAAACTTTCCCATTACTCACAAACCTTCTGTCTTTCGCTTCTATTTTCTCCGCATCTTTCTGGGGGAGGGAAGGTGGATTGAGCAAGGGGCTATGTTGGTGCTTAGATACTGGACAAGATCAAACCACCACAGGTCCTATAACATTATTTTACAGCCACTGTCTTGCTGTCCTGGATTGACATATATTTAGTTTGCTTACACTGTGCCATACCTCTAACCTTGTATGGCACGTCAAAACTCTGACTCAGAAATGAGAAAAGAGAAAGAAAATTATTCCTTCAGCATCACTGGGAGAATGTTGCTAGGCACAGTATCAGGAATGTTTTGTCAGATAAATACCTCTTTGTCTTTCCTCTATCCGAGTGTCTAAATGTACATACGCACTGATTGTGACCACCATTTCTGGACTCTGAAGGTCAGCAAGGGATATGTAGTCTTATATGATATCTGCTTGTAAGGCGTAAGAAGACTGCTTTGTACTATTGCAGCATTTAACATCCATTTCTCTTGAATAATTTGGATTATTGGCCTTTCTCAGACACTGCATGCAATTTTCACTCTCTGGTTCATTCCACATGTTTGTACTCTTCCACTGTCACTCTGTGCTGCTCAGCACAACACCTGCTACGCAGCTAAAAGCCTGGAGTCAGCAGCTGTCAGTTTACTCTCTCAAGTTTTCCTATTACTCCTTCCAACTGGTGCTGTGGAAGCAAATACTGTTCCCTCCCTCCCATGCTTGCCAGGCAGCTGTAGCTCTTCTTAGATTCCAGAGGATGANCAGGCACTTAACCTTAGCATCCATCACTGGCCTTAAGTTCTAGGAAGTCAAGAAACTCTCTAACATACAGAGCTATACCTCCACCTCTCCTGCCTCTCCTATCTCTTCTGGAGAGCATCTAGTCATCCATGGCAGCACTCCAGTCATGTAAGTCATCCCAACATGTTTCCATGATAGCAACTACATCATAGCCTTCCTTCTGCTCGGTGGCTTCCAGCTCCTCTTGTTTGTTACCCATACTGTGTGCAACAGTGTACATTCAGCTAGGCTGTTGATTAGGGTACCATAAAAATTACCCCATGGTCAAAATTGCCAAAATTATGCTGGTGGCACCAATCCTTAAGCCATACAAAATGGGTTTTTCTGCTCCTTTTCTTATTCATCACTTCTACTCCAGGAACTGAGGCAATCACCATCTGCACTCCTGTACCGTCAACCAATTGATGCAGAGCCTTGAGGTAATTTTTAATTACCCTGGTATCTCTTTTATCAATCTAATCACTGCACATCTGGACTACTAGCAGTGGGTAATAATCAGAGGGCCGAATTTCCTCAAGGAGTCTCCCGGTGATATTCTTCATCCAGGCCCCAGGAAGGCAGTAGACATCTCTGTGAGATGAGTCCAGTCGGCATACTGGGCCCTCAGTTCCCCTCAGAAGAGAGTCACCTACTACAACTACCCTTGTTTTTTTTCTTAGTAGCTGAGGTTTTGATCCATCTGATAGACTGAGCGCAACAGGGAGACCCTTCAGACAGATTTTTTTTCTTGAGTGTCATCTGCCTAACCAGATGGTCTAGGAGTTCATACCTATTTTTTGAGGGCACCTGGGAAGGTGATGGGGGTCAGGAAGGGATTCTTTTACCCCTCCAACTAGGAAGTTGTTTCCATTCTCCCCATCTACTTGGCCTGTTCCTTTTGCCTGATGGCAAGAGGGAAGGGGCTTCCTGATGGGCTTTTTTCAGGGTTGATCTCCCTTGCACTCTCTCTAATACTCCTTAGCTTTTATACTTCTTTCTTAAGCTCTGCCACTAAACAGAGATCATTCACCTGACTCCACCTTATGCAGGTGTCCTTTGCATTGTCCTCTGCTAGTAATGCCAGACTCACACGCTTCCTGTAGCCAGTGACCTGGACAGCTGCATCCTTTGTGTAGGCGTTGTCTGTGTTAGCACACTCTTGTTGGCAGCAGCAGTAGTGGTTTTAGATTTTTTGCTGGATCTAGTGGAGTTGGGAAAAAATCAAAACCAACCAAAATACAAACACACACAAAACCCAGAAAAATCCCACAAAACCCCCCTAAACCAAGCACGCACACCTATCACACAACCCACAACAAAAAGTAGGAGGCTGCTCATCCTGCCTGCATGAACTGCCAGGCAAAGTGCTGTGTCACACCCTCACTGTTGTGCCATGCCCCTGTTTGCCCGGGGTTTCCTTAATTTCTTAAACTTTCCCATTACTCACAAACCTTCTGTCTTTCGCTTCTATTTTCTCCGCATCTTTCTGGGGGAGGGAAGGTGGATTGAGCAAGGGGCTATGTTGGTGCTTAGATACTGGACAAGATCAAACCACCACAGGTCCTATAACATTATTTTACAGCCACTGTCTTGCTGTCCTGGATTGACATATATTTAGTTTGCTTACACTGTGCCATACCTCTAACCTTGTATGGCATGTCAAAACTCTGACTCAGAAATGAGAAAAGAGAAAGAAAATTATTCCTTCAGCATCACTGGGAGAATGTTGCTAGGCACAGTATCAGGAATGTTTTGTCAGATAAATACCTATTTGGCTGTCCTCTATCCGAGTGTCTAAATGTACATACGCACTGATTGTGACCACCATTTCTGGACTCTGAAGGTCAGCAAGGGATATGTAGTCTTATATGATATCTGCTTGTAAGGTGTAAGAGGACTGCTTTGTACTATTGCAGCATTTAACATCCATTTCTCTTGAATAATTTGGATTATTGGCCTTTCTCAGACACTGCGTGCAATTTTCACTCTCTGGTTCATTCCACATGTTTGTACTCTTCCACTGTCACTCTGTGCTGCTCAGCACAACACCTGCTACGCAGCTAAAAGCCTGGAGTCAGCAGCTGTCAGTTTACTCTCTCAAGTTTTCCTATTACTCCTTCCTTCCAACTGGTGCTGTGGAAATACTGTTCCCTCCCTCCCATGCTTGCCAGGCAGCTGTAGCTCTTCTTAGATTACAGAGGATGAATAATTAGTAATCTTTTATCAGTCCTCAGCTATCTGATCTTCTTATTCACATACTATCAGAG
The DNA here is from genome assembly GCA_013390025.1 of Pitta sordida. NCBI lineage: Eukaryota > Metazoa > Chordata > Aves > Passeriformes > Pittidae > Pitta > Pitta sordida. The sequence goes on along the minus strand of WEKX01016337.1, from coordinate 21,183 downwards.
ATGGTACTCCCCACAGCACCATCACACTGTTGGGCTAGCACCAAGGAAACATGATTGTGCATTGTATTAACGCAGCTGAACACTGCTTAAGTCCTGCAACACTCATTGGGAGAAAGCTGGCNCTGTTGGGCTAGCACCAAGGAAACATGATTGTGCATTGTATTTTTTTTTTTTTTTTTTATAAACATGTCAACCTCCAGTAAACTGTTTCCAGAACCATTCCTTTTCACTATCTGGAAAAGCATGTAATCTAATTTTTAAAAAAAATCACACAACTATCACATCATTTTATAACTTACATTTTACTGTACGTCACTGGAGCTGCTGACTGGCAGTAAGTCTAATGGCACAGAACTGCTTCAGAAAGCGAACAGCTTACAGTGCGGCTTTTCACTTTAATATGGAATATAGCACTGCGAATGGATAGCAGGGATGGATCCAAAGAAGTGGAGGTGCAAGAGGTAATTACATACATGTAACTTACTCCCACCCCAAGCCAGCAGATTTCTATGGCATATGCAGGTGTGGTTCTGAGCTGAAGTCAGGAACACTTTTGATGCAGAGGATAAGAACATTGTTAAATAGACACTGACATTGTTCATTACAGTGAAGTAACATTATTTAAAATATAAAAATTATTGTTGTAAATTGAAAAGTGGGCAGAGTCATGGTTTTTTCCCTATCTCTTTTTTAATCTTTAACAATTTCCTCTCTCCCTTTTAGGAAAATCTTTCTTACTCCAGACTTTAAATCAATGTCACAGGTGCATGGTTCTTTGTTTTCCCTGTAAGAGTGCATATTGCTTTACAAGCAGATGCTATATTTTAATAAAAAGGTGTTTTGCACTGAATTTCAATATAATAGAAAAGGACATACTGCTGCACGCTTTCAGCTGTAATAAAATAGATTCATTAAAGTAGAAGGATTTTGAGTTTGAAAATATATTTTCTTCAGAATATTTAATAGGAAAGAACATACAATTCCTCTGTATAAATTGATAGATACAGGATGCAATCACTGTGAGAATGGGCACTCATTAACAGGACCACAAAAAGAAAGATTGTGATGAATATGTTTGTGATTTTCACATCTCATAGATCAATTCTATCAACCAGAAATGAAAGCCATTTTTCCCCTTTAAAAAAAAAAATGAATACAGGTTTATGTGAACTGTATGGTAGGTCCTTGCCGTCAAGGACTTCTCTGCCTAGCAATACCTCATGAAGTAATTGGAGTAATAAATACTCCACTTGCTTACAACTAAATCTGACTAGAAAAATGGGCAGACTCCAACAGTATGAGATTTAACATGACTAAGTGCCAGGTTGTTAACATTGGGCATAACAACCCCATGCATCGCTATCGGCTGGGGGATGAGTGGCTGGAGAGTGGTGAAATGGAGAGGATTTAGGAGTAATGATTGACAGAAAACTTAATATGAGCCAGCAGTGTGTTCAGGTGGCTAAGAGGGCCAATGGCATTCTGGCCTGTATTAGGAACAGTGTGGTCAGTTGGACTTGGGAAGTTATCCTTCCCCTGTATTCGGCGCTGGTCAGACCACATCTTGAGTACTGTGTGCAGTTCTGGGCTCCCAGTTTAAGAAGGATGTTGAGCTGCTTGACAGGGTGACAAGGATGGTGAAAGGACTGGAGGACAAGCTCTATGGGGAGCAGCTACGGGAACTGGGGTTGTTCATCCTGGAGAAGAGGAGACTCAGGGGTAATCTAGCTGCTGTTTACAACTACCTGAGGGGAGGTTGCAGCTAGGTGGGTGTGAATCTCTTCTCTCAGGCTGCCAACACCAGAACAGGAGGACATGGGCTTAAGCTACGCCAGGGGAGGTTTAGACTGAATGCTAGGAAGAGGTTTTTCACAGAGAGAGTGATCACTCATTGGAATGGTCTGCCCAGGGAGATGGTGGAGTCGCCATCCCTGGAGGTGTTTAAGAGAAGACTCGATGACGAGCTCAGTGACATGGTCTAGTTGGTGGGAGACCTGGATGGATGGAGCGTGGTGCCCATGGTTCTACGCTTCTGGCCCTTATCCCTAGGTAGGCGTTAGCTTGGGAGTTGGGCTAGATGATCCTGAGGGTCCCTTCCAACTCAGAATAGTCTGTGAACCTGTGACCTGGGATATATTCTGAGCAAAGGGCTTGGAGTTTTTATCACAAAACATAGATAGAGCTTAAGGACGGCTGATTTCTGTTTCTGATTTGTCAGCAGAGGGTCTGTGTATTCTTGGTCAAATTATATGGAGGCACTTCTAAGTGAAGATGTGCACTTATTGACCTGTCTCTGTGCCTCTTATCTATAAGGTAATACGGGATCTTGTAACTCAAACCAATCACTTAGACAACCACATTTTCAAAGGCAGCCTTTAGTGTGATTACAAAGGGAAGGTACAAAGTTCATATTTACTAGATTATTTATAAATCACTTTAATCACTTTTTTGATAGCTACCAATTAGTTCTTGAACTACTTTAATGTTGCAGAGTCTCCTATTCTCCAGAGTAAAGTTTATGAGCACTACTGTGTCCTCTCCAATCATGATATAAAATTGAAACCATGGAATCACTGACAACAGATTTAGTGGATACCAAGTATTTGCATGGATTCAGAGAGCATAGAAGACAAATCCATAAGGAGCTATCAAGGAGAAAGATTATACTTTCAGTTTAGGATTCCCTACACTCTGCTAAAACCTGGGTTTACTTTAATTGGAATTATTAGATACATCTATTCTTCCTCTGCTAGCCACTGTTATGAAAAGGATAAATAGACTGTGAATTCAGCCTAACATGCCCATTTTGATGATTTTAAGTACTGAATGACCTCCTATCATGCCAAAATAATTAACTGCATATATTCTTTGAATAGCAGTGAGAACGGAATCAGATTAAGAATATTGTAATTAAGATGGTGATGTTCTCAGATTTGTTTCTGTTTTCATCTAAAACAAGTTAAAGACTGTGTCTTGTTACTTCCAATTAGTATGTCTTTCAAAGAAACTGTGATAACCTAATGGTCATGTCAATCTCCTCATATAGCAGAGAATGCAAGAAAGGGATAAAATCTCCCATAAAAAATAGAGGTATTATAAAATGCTGATTCCTTTATTATTATGAAAGAAGATACAGAAATTATTGTTCTGATTGCTTACTCTTTTCTAGAAATAACTACAACAGCTAACTTCAGTAGATACATATTTTGTCAAATTATAATTATCACAGATGTGGTATAAAACCTAAGATAGAGACAGAGAAATTGACTTTCATTTTAGATAGACCTGGGTATATAGTTTGCTGGAATTTCAAATGGCAAATATATGTGGGGAGTTATATTAAACTATACTATATTCTGTTATACTAAGAATCCTGTCTCTTCAAAATTTTTCTTTTCCTCAAGGTAGTTTTCTCCCTTCTATATAAACCCCCTATAACTATAACCCCGTATAACTCACCATAATGTTTACACAAATGTTCCGAACAACCAACATAGCCAAGATGGAAGAAGTGGCTGTCCACAGATTTATCCAATACCAACAGTTATTTCAATGAAAATAGAGTACAAAATTCATTCCCACATTTGACAACTAGGTCTTTCCAAGACTGCAGCTTTTGAACAAATATATTATAAAACAGAGAAGGAACACCTTGAGTTTTGATATTTGAGGAAATTGTCTCTGATCTGAACAAAAGGGTTGAAATTGTCTCTTATATCTCTGTAAGTTTAGAACATTCTGTTTAAATAATACATAGAATTCAAATGCATAGAAAATTCTTTTCAAGTTGCTGAATCCATAGCCTGGCAGATGTAAGGCTGCCATAGTGCCATGGTCCTAGGTCCAGCCAGCAGCCAGACTGAGCTAAGCATCTATCCTTGGTAGGAATACACTAACATATGTACACTTCTACAATGCACATACACATATTTACATGACTGGCCACACAAATTAGTACAGACAGAAACACATAAATATAGGTAGCACTGACAGCTTTTCTGTTTCCAACTCTGGCAGCTCAAGATGAAGGTCTTTTATTGGGCAATTTATACATATAGTATGGATCCCTCCAGTAACTGGCTTTAGATACCTAGTTTACACAATAGCTAGGCCCTAGATTCTCTGGTTTCCTACCTTCCTCATGTACAAAACCACAAACTGCAAATGAATCTGACCCCTGGACCTCACAGTCTCCCCAGTTGCTGGCTTGGATCACCTGTATCCAGACAACTCCGGTCTCTACAGCTGCTCCTATACTTGGCTCCCAAGCCTCTGTTATACTCACCAGCTAGTCCTGCTGGAATTTAGTTAGTGAATACATGCTAGCATGTACCATTCAAGCGTCTCAAATTGCTGGCACCTGAGATACACGGTCCCTATGATCTATGGTCGCCAGTTCTCTCTGCTGACATGTAGCTCTCCGTGCACACACATGCATGCTGAAAATAAAGCCTTACTCAGAAAAATAGTTGGAAATATTGCTTGATGCGAATAAAGGACATACTGAGGTGATCAGACAGCGGACGGCCAGACAAACACGTTGACTCTCTTTTCCCTATTCTTATTACTTTGCCTTTGGTTTCTCCTCTAATTATCTCATAATAGATTTGTACAATGCCAAAATGCTCCTCCCTGCATCCCTCACTGAATCACTTACCTCTGCAAACAGTAACCACGCTCAGGCTGTGAGGAGGCCTGCAGACCCTCCGCTGTTGACTGATGGTGATGGATCTCAGTCACAGCCCAAGGGGCTGTCGCTCCCCTGAGATGCCCTGGGAGGGGCCAAGTTGAAGGAACTCCTCCTCCTGATGGCTGCTGTGTTTCTGGGCTTCTTCAAATGTGATCACAAAACCTATAACAGTAGAAATCCATCTGACTTTGCTTTTGTCTGTTTATTTTGCAGTTGTACCATGACAATACCATGCTGCAGGCCTGGCTGGGGGGGAGTAAAGCACATTTACAAGCCCTGTGGGATCATATTTCAGTCAGTTGTTGCTTTTGGGGTAAGTTCTATTTAGAGAGGAACCAGAAGTAAAATTTGCCTGTTTCCCTATTCATGGCATCTTCCTTGCGCTTAAATTTCATAATTCCTGTTTCTAAATTAAGTGGGGACCTTTGGTGTGTGGAATCAGGTGAGGCCCTTGAAGAGCCTCCAAAGAGAGGTCACCTCTTCTGCCCAATTAAGTTGCTTATTCTTGTTCAGGTCTAACTTTTAGATGAAAGTGAAGGAAGATTGGAATATACGGTAACCTAGGACATGTCACCAGCAAGACTTGGCCCTTCTTACATAAAAGCAGTTGTAAAGAAGAGGAAACAATTTATAGTATCTTAAGATAGAAATCTAAATGAGGCCAGACTAATTACAGACAAAAATGGTCAATATCTCTCCACTGATAAAGGCAATCCAGGATGATAAACTCAGATGTAAACACTGTAAGCATCAACATTTAATCTGAGGAATCTCACCTTAAACTCATTAGTTAGATACTTAATAAAAGAGAACTGAATGCTGCTATAAAGTTACCTGTCTTTCACCACGTGTTATATAGATAAATATTAAATAACATGAGAACTGATGAAACTGATTAACTAGAAACTTCAATTTCAGTACTGGTAAAGTGTCAAAATAAGGTAAAATGCATTTCTTTCAATATTTTCTGTATGAAATTAAAAGACCAGTAAGCTCTGCAGGTGTTTAATGCACCATTTAGAACACCATGAGCTTAAGACTGAAAACTCCAGTCCAGAATTTTCAAAGGGGGAAAGTTTGAGGTTTTTGAAAGTTTCTATTTTTTTCTTCCCATTTTTAGAGGATTTATTAATTAGAATCTATGAAGACAAGATCAGAAAAGATAAAATAAAACATGATCAAGTTACTGGTAAAGAAACTAGGGTTTTGATTTGTTTTGGGGTGAGGAGGCTTTTGTTTGTTTGCTTGTTTGTTTGTTTTCTTTTCTTTTTTCTCCAGGAACAGTATTGTTAAACATAAAGGTACTAATTCTTGTCTTGTTTCTGTCACATGACAAGTCAGCTCTGACCTGATAAATCTTGGAAGAAAGTAATTTCCTCCAAGGAAATGTATGACTTAAGCAATGGTGAAAATTTTGGGTTTGTGCTGAGAAATTCAGACTCAATATCTCTTCAGGTACCTCCTTTATTTTATTTTAACTTCTGGTTTCTTAGGGGCAATTTTTTGTGTGTTTTACATTAGCAGTGATTCATACACATTTTTTTGTTCTTTTTTAATCAGTCCTTGGTATGCCTTACAAATTTTGCTCCGTTTTACAGTTCTCATCATAGTTCCTGTAAGACTGATTTGGCAGCTGCCAAGATGCAGTCAGAGGTGAGTGCCGTGATAGTGAGGTACTTAAGCACAGGTGACAGGCTGCACAGCAGCAGCAGCATGACATTTTACCTGGAGTTACAGACAATGCCGTCAGTAGAACTTTGCATTTGATACACACAGGGGACAGCTGTGGTAAGTGTGGCAATGTACTGATTTGGAGATTCAGAAAATTACAAATTTAGTGAGTTAGGTAAGGGAATAGAGATTTAGGGATTTTAGTGAATTAGTGAAAATTTAGTGAATTTCTAGTGATTTTTAGAAGGATTAGTAGTCTTTAAAATCATTCAGAAGGCCTGAGAGTTAAGGTTGAATATTAAGAGTGTCCTGCAGTTTCTGAAGGTAAACAAAAGTGAGTGTTATTCACAACAAGGGGAAAGGAATGAGAAACATGGAAGCTAATTGGTTGAAGGATTCATAGCAAATGACATAATGTTGAAAGGATGAATATTCATGGTGCAATTTGCATGAGACAAGATGGGTGACAAATCTGGGCAGCTCTCTTTTGGCACCTGGCAAGGGCAGGAGACACTCTGGTCCCTCTTTCCTTGCCTCTTAGGCCAAAAATAAACTTTTTTTTTTTACTTGCAAGCAATTACCTTGAGTCCTGACTGATTTTCCTTAAATCAGTACAAGTAAGTGCTTTGAAAGATTATGACAGGCAAAATCTGACTTTTATTAAGACATAGGGGTAGAAATAAAAGGAGTCTAATGGAAACCAAACAAATGGATTCTATACCTTGAGATCAATTTCATCCTACATGAAATAAGTTATATGTATACTGTATATGCACAACAGTAAAAAGTACTTTTCACACAGTCACAGACTTTGAAAAGGCTTGAATCTCCCTGCCTGATGTGCATTAAATATGACCTTTTTCCATTAAGTGGTTCCACTAGTTAAACTGACATGAGTAAAAGTGGCAGTGGTAGGTTCCTGTTTGAGAAAAGCAAAACAGGTATGAATCATGCATTTTGGTTTAAGTTTCCCTTAAGACAAATTTAATTTCTGCATTGCTCATAATTCTCAGCAGCAAAAAAATAAAAGGAATACTGAACTCTACCAAGATTCTTCTAGAAATTTAGAAGTCATGTATTCAAGAGTGAGTACTAACGTTCTCATTCATTCACAATTGAAATTTATTCTAAAAGATCTTGAAAGGAAAAAAAAAAATAAAGCATGAAATGGTTCATTGAGACCCATCACTGGCTAACTATCTTTTTACTTTTTTTGATCTTTTTACAGATCAACCCCTGTGTTGTCATGAGTTGTTAAAAACCACAGAAGTGCCATCAGTGGAAGTATGCTGGTTTTCTTGCGGCACTAATATCTGCCACAGCTGGCAGAAGTTCGGACAAAAGCAATTCAGTCATTCTGGAATTCACATGAAGAGAGAGCAAAGAGATCTATATGCTACAATGCTTTTATTTTTCTTCACGGTAACCTGGATGCATAACATTTGTTCTAAACACAGCTGTTATGCTCTTTCAGCTGCAGAGAAAAAAAAAAGGAGAGGAAATAAAAAAAATTCTTTTGCGTATTTTCCTCCTCTATCTGTGTTCTGTAATGGTTTACATTTTTTTTATATACTGGACAAGATTCTTAACAAATACAAATCAGTACAGGTTACATTGAAATAAGTAGAATTATCCTGTTTATATATTTTACGACTTTAAAAATTTGGACCTTTTGACATAACCAGAAACACTTTTTTTTTTAATTACCAGTAAGTGAAAAGAAAACTGGTTCAGGATATGAAGTGACATTTATCTATATAACTAGAGCTTGCATAGGTTTCATCGTTTTCAACCCTGGAATTACTTGGCAGTAAGCTCCAAGTCTTCATTTTCCTGCCCTGTCACACACTCACATGACCAGCTGGGAGGACATCTCCAGAGCCCTCCCACCATAGTCTGGAGGATGGCACCTCCACAGGTCTATATTTTATAAATATGGAGTGGTGACATACAGGTCATGGAGTCATGTAGAAAAAGTGGTCCAGAGATGTGCTGAAGGAAGGGGCCATGTACATCAGCAGTAAGAGATGAATACTGATGGTACTATGAATGATAGATACATTGTCAGGTTCAAAGTAAAGAGAAAGGAGATAATGAGACAAAAGTTTGGAACACAGCATTTACCTATGTCCTCTGACTTTCAAAAGCTATTCCATTAAAGTAAAATTTACAGAGAATTTTTAGTTAATTTACCTGGAAGAGAGAGTTAATTACTGTGATCCCTGCAAATTCGCGACTCGCATATCCACATATTCAATTAATCACAGTTGGATTTTCAGTGAGTTGTGAGACCGCGCACATGCGCAGAATGTCTTGGACCCTAGATTTCATGGCTGGGAAGCACCAAGGGCGCTTCCTCCACTTTAATGAGGTGCTACAGTGCGAGCCACAGTCCCAGGACCGCCCCTCCAGACTGTATTAGTGGAGGGTGCATGGCTACAGGCGGGGAGTAGTGGAATATTCATGGGTTCAGTATCTTCATGGATTTCATAACTCACAGGACCTGCCCAGACCCAACACTCAGTAAATTCCGGGGGATTACTGTATAACAAATATACCTAAAGTGCAAGATATGAAAGAGTCTGGTTTTTTTAAGTGCTCCAGACAACTAATTTTCTTCCTAGCTTCAGAAGTTTTGCACTGTTGGTAACACCAGATTACTCTTTAGCAAGGAAAAGGTGTTTGTTTTTTATTGCCTCAAGTTAGCTTTTTTCCCTCCTGCAATTTACTGGAATTAGGAGGAGAGAAAATATTTTCCTGAAAGATCAATAAAAACGGAGAGTACAAGTGAAAATGGAAAGTAAGAAAGTGAGAACAAAATTTAAAACTTTAGCAGGAAAAAAGTCCCTGAAATCAGCACAGCTTAGATAGTGAAATCAAATAATAAATATTTAAAACAAGAGCATTCTAATTAAGAAACAAATGTGAACTGGAGGTAAATTCCTAAGTACTACACGCCCTAAGATTTGTGGAAGACTGTTGAGATGTATCAAAGGAAAAAAGGCAGAATCTGATAAACATTGTGCTAGAAGAAATTTAAGTATTAATATACCAGAAAAAAATCCTGTATTTCTTTTGAAGTGGAAATGTCAATCTTTTCAACAATAATGCAAAAAGAACAGCTTAATATACATTTCTTTTCAGTCTTGTAATAATACAAAAATTATTTTAAGTTTCAACAGTAACTCAGGGGAATGTCTGATACTTCAAAGATGTAGAGTTAATAACTTTAGATTGAGACTATTAAATGAGCTGAGCAAGTGTTTTTATGGGCCAATAATGTTGATTTTCAATAAGTCTGGGACATGAGAGAGGTCCTAGAGAGCTGGAAGAAAGGTAGCGTTTTATCAATATTTTAAAATCTGTAAATAGGATAACCACACATGTATATACACTGCACAAAAATATGAAAAAGATAATGTAGGACTTGACTGATTGCATTAGCCCTCTTTAATTCTTTTTTCATGCTAATCAGCATGAGTTTATAGAAAAAAGATTGTATTACCTAGCTTTTTAAATTATTATTTTTACCCTGGCCATTAATAATAATCATAATTTTCCATCATACTTTAAATTTAGAAGGCTTATGGTTATTCTTAGGAAAAATGAATTAAAAAAGCAAAAAAGTATAACCAAAACAAACTAAAAGATGACATTTGACTTTGATCAGACTCTAGCTAACTCGGTGCATAAGAGAATGTTTTTTCTAATGGTGTCCTACAGGTAATCAGGTGCTATCCTACATACATTTGAATATTTTTATTAATGATTAACACTGAATAGAAATGTGGAGAAAGAAAAAAAAAACAAACATCAAAACTAAGTAGAGTTATCCAGCTCTATTTCTGACCATAAATTACTATCAAATAGTGTATATGTTTTTCACATTTCTGTTTTTTGACTTCAGCTTCTTGAAAATGAAACAAATGAATAAAATTTTGATCTTAGTTTTATGATGTCTCCCAGAATCTCTCATAAATTATTTTAGGAATAAAAGTTAATTCCTCTGTAGCTCAAACTCACAGTACAGGTGGGTCCATGTTTCTACTTCTTAGCAGATTTAACCCACTAAATACAGAATAGGTATTAAAAATATCAAGTTCATTTCACAATCATAAAAACAGTCTTTTTAGATGAAAAGACTGGTGTTTTTTCATAGATTCTCAGACAATAAGTTCCATATGATTTAAGTAATTGCAGTCACGGTACATGAGTTTAAGAGGTCTATATTCTGTATTGCATTTGTTAGAGTACTCAGCTGGGCAGAAGAAAAAAGATTCAAGAGGAATTTATTAATATTCTTAATACATTAATAGAAAGATTTTTCTCCATTTATTTCCCTGACACGTCATCTAAAAGCTGAAACAAAATTTTGTCTTTGTTTAGGTCACACACTTCTAAAAATATTGTTTGTGTCCAACATTTCAATCTCTCTTTCATTTTTTGGCTAAGCATTGTACATATTTTTTCAGATGAAATCTTGTAATGCTTTATATAATGACATCCATGTTTCTGTTTTTCTATTGAATATACCTCCTATAGTCATTACAGCCCGGTTTCTTTGAGCTTACAGACACCTCATGACAAAGGAGTGCATTCAGGTGTTATAAATTCCCACCTTATTGCAGACATTTATATTAGTCTTATTCATCTTAATTCTTAATGTCTGTAATGATATCTTGATTTTCCTGAAGAAGTCGCCCAACTCTGTGCCTCACTGATTGTTATTACCACTATCTCTTCTGTAGCAGAGCTGTTAAGTTAGAATTTTGAAGACCAACACATGAGACAATCCAAGAGTAGCATCCTTTCAGCTTCCTAACCTGACATTCAGCATACCCTATTTTGCTTTAGTAGTTCCTTACCCCATAAGTTCTGGAAATATTGTCCATTTTGTCCAGCTAAACTAAAACTAAAAGGTTCCAAGTAATATTATGTCTTTTTTTTAATAGTTTTTAAATTATGATGTTCCTAAATTAGATCTGTATTTTACTTGACTGAAAAAATTACTTGTAGGAAAAATGTATTATCTACTTTGCTACAATTCACCTTTAATAGTATGAATAACCTCACCACTCAGCATACTGTACCATTAGAAACTTAACAAACTGATTTGAAACACAAAGCTACTTGTACTAGATTTGCAATTTTTTTTACTATTGTAATTAGAATTATTTTATTATTGCAATTAAAATAGATTTTTGGGTGTGGCAAGTGGTTCATTGTGATAAAGTTCTTTATACCATTCCTGGGAATTTTTTCTTTCTATTTTTATTCAATGTAATGTGTCAAAGTTTTATTGAAAAAGTAAGTATATAGCTAAATATGGACCTTTTATTATTTTTCTTTTTAATCTGTTTCATCATTTCAGAGTGACTTAATTTTTTCTGTCCTCATCCACCAGGTTCCCCATTCCCATTCAAGTGCTCTGTCGAACGAATTATTCTTTATTTCCCCCTTGTATTAGAATCAAAATCCTCTGTTTTAATTTGACAAGGAGTTGAAATATTTTAAAATCTGTTAGAAAAGGCTAAATTGCTTACAAACTCTGTGCTTTCAGTTTTCTTCTGTATAAGAGGCCTATCACTCTTTCCCTTTCCCCATGGTGTTTCTGTAAAGTGTTTATATTTAGACTGGTATAGCATAGAACATCCTTTCTAAATGCTTATAAAAGGTCTATGTGACTATAGTTTCTGTCCTCAATTAATATAAATAATCATGATTATCTGATGAAATAGTTGTGTGTGGAAGAGCAGGGATGGAAAGTGTTCTCTGTATTAAATATATAACATTTAAATAAATATATTGGGTGAATTTACCTTATTTTTTTGGAACTAGGAATTCATTCTTGACCTATGGAGTCTGTCTACCAAGAAATTTCCCTATTGCTCTCAATTAGTACATAAGACATTTGTCCACTTAACCACAGGAGAAAATGACACAAATAATTAAATAACATTCATGTTAAAATCCTTCAGAAGGCAGGTACTAACAAAGATATATGTTATATTACTCCAGTGCAGGCTGAATGTTCCATGCTAAATAATCAAAATCTATGTTCATTGTGACAGAAAAGTGGATCATTCATAAGTTACATAGAGAAAGAAAGTTGCAAAAAGGCAGTCATCATTTCTAAATAAAAATAAATTCACCACACCAAATAACTTTATGATTTATTTGTTTTTTTAAATTATATACTTTTTAAAGTGTTAGACCTCCTCAGTTGTCAATCTCTGCTCTCTCGATGAATCTTTTGGCATTTAGAGCATTCTCTATTTTCATTAAGCTCTTTCAGCTACCACTTTTCTTATATTTCTTCAGTTACAAGCCTGTCCTCATTTGATATAGGTCCATATTGCTGTGCTGAAGTCACTGAAGACAATTTAAATTAGCTAAGAAGTGAATCCTAATGCAACTAGTTAGATCCACTTGCTAGGTTTTTAAGATTTTTGCTGAATTATTTCATTTATGTTATATGTATGTATGGCAGCTAGATGTATAATTAAATCTTTCACTAAAATCATGAAATTGTCTGTAGTTTTTCTGCTCTGCATATAAGCAATCAAAGGTTGTAAATTAATTTTTCAAAAGCCAAATCTCACTAAGTTTTCTTTAATTAAAAATTGATCACTGCCTTCAACATGCAGGCAAAAAGATGACACGAGTTAAAAAGAATGGTAGTGAAAACCTGGTTTCAACATTTAAGGATGTATACACAGGTATATAAAAATAATAAATATAATATTTAAAACTAGATATATAAATACATACACACACATATATATACACGTATCTATTTTTTTTAATATGTATCAGATAACAATAACATTCCAGTGAGTGGATTCTCTAGTGCAAAAATCATAGAATCACAGAATATGTCAAGTTAGAAGGCACCCACAAGGATTATTGAGTCCAACTCTTAACCCTACACAGGACAATTCCCAAGAGACACCACGTGCCTGAGAGTGTAATCCAAACACTTGAACTCTGTCAGGCTTGGTGCTGTGACCACTTCCCTGGGGAGCATATTCTAGTGCCCAACCAACCTCTGGGTGAAGAACCTTCCTCTAATATCCCAACCTAAACGTCCCCTGACACGACGTCAGGCCATTCCCTCAAAGGTGCAGGCTTCTAGTCCTTCAGTCAGGTCAGAAAGTAGCCAAAATCAATGATTCATGCTAAGAAAGGGGAAAAATCTCTTATTGCCAGTAGCATTTCTGAGTTTAGATGGAGTGCCTAAATTCAGCTGTATGTGGGTAACCATAGCTAAGCTTCACAAATGAAGATATGGGAAGAGCTCTACCTGCACTTGCTACAAACACGCTGATGACTAAAAAAGCTGATGCAGGATACCACATGTGGGTAAACAGAAGTGTTAACTGGTCACAGTAAACTGATCATGAGAGATGGCAGAAATTACTTGTGTATCACTTTGTAGTGCCAATTAGTTCATAACTGTGGCCTGTTATATACAAGGCAACATACAGTATCAAATCTCTGTAAAGCACATTTTTTATCTTCTTTTTAATTTTTATACATATCCATTTTAATTGAATAGCTGCTTTTGGGATTTTTTTGTAGCAATACACTGAATACCAAACTCTATGTGGGTGTTCTATCAGATTCTTCTTAGTTAAAAGTAAAAATTATCTACTGGCAGGCCTCAGCCATTTTTCCTAAAAATAAAAAAGCGTGAACTGAAGGTAGTCAAAACTAAATCATTACAAGTTTGGACCATTATGGTAGTAACTCCTGTATAATTTAAAACATAATGTAACTTACGTTTCTAAGCCTGAAAGTTTCTTCCGCGCTTTTCACTGTTCTTGATGGTGAGCACGTAAAAGAGCTATGATGAGTAAAAAAGTAACTTTGCTTCTGTGACGTGGATTGAAACAGGGGGTTGCTTAAAAAAATAGTATTATCAAAAGCATTTAGAGAAGTCTTTCAGTTTTGTGATAACATATACTTATTGCCTCATTCAAAAAGAACAAACGGCCGTTCAGTCAAAAAGGTTCAGGGTTTCTGGGTTTGAACCAATTATTTTTATCTGGAGGTGGTCGACATTGAAACATGCCAGTGGGTTGGCAGCAGAAACTCCGCCAGCACCACCAGGCCGGCAGATCTCTGCACTGCTGATCCCAGCTGCCGCTGCGCTGTGCCACACGTGTTGCGCAGGAGGGAACATGGTGGGGAGGGCTCTGAAGTACATACTGCCCCACAGTGCCTCCTCTGCCTTCTGCAGCAGCCACAGTGGCAGCAGCCAAAGCCCAGGAGTCACCGCAGCGACTGGAACTTCCCAGGTGTGGATGGGCAAATCACATGAGGAGCTTCCGGGAACGCCCTGCAGCCACTCCGGAGATAAGAGGTGGGGTGACAAGGGGAAAATTTGCATATTAATGAGCTGACTCTGTACACAGATGGAGGGCTTAGCAGGGGGAGGACCAGACCCGCAGTACTGCAAAAAATGAGGGTCGACCTTTGATACCTTAGAACTTGACATCAAGGATGATCAAGTAGAGAGCCTATGGGTCAAGGTGAGAGGGATACCTCAAGACAGCCTCAAGATCAACTAGTTCTTACAGGAGACTTTATTCTGCCTGATATCTGCTGGGAGTTTAACACAGCAGAGAGGAGATAGTTCAGAAGTTTCCTAGAGATAGTTGATGACTGTTTCTTGATGCAGCAGGTGAGTTAGCCTACCAGGGGGCAGGCTGTGCTCCACCTATTGTTTCCAAATAAGGAAGGATTGGTAAGTGATACTGTGGTTGGAGGAAATCTGGGATGTAGTGACCATGAGATCATAGAGTTTTCAATTGGCAGAGTGATGAGAAAGGACATGAACCAAACCTCCATACTGGACTTCCGGAGGGCAGATTTTGGACTGTTTAAGAAATTAATTGAGAGGGGACCATGAGAGACAGCCCTCAATGGCAAGGAGTCTAGGAAGGCTGGACATACTTCAAGAACGAGCTCATGAAGGCACAGGAGCAGGCAGTCCCAATGTGTCGAAAAATTTCAAAGAATTTCACAGAATACTATGAGTTGGAAGGGACCCACAAGGATCATCTAGTCCAACTCACCATCTAACACCCATACAGTTACCGAACGCACATCCCAGAGCGGTAAATATAAACCTAATTCCCTCACAGTCTAGCAGGCCACTCCGAGCCGGAAGGGACCCACAGGAGCATCCAACCCAACACCCCCCAGCTAGACCACATCACTAAGCTCCTCATCGAGTCTTCTCTTAAACACCTCCAGGGAAGGCGACTCCACCACCTCCTTGGGCAGTCCATTCCAATGTGCAATCAATCTCTCTGTGGAAAAACTGCTTCCTAACATTAAGTTTAAACCTCCCTTGGCATAGCTTGAGGTCGTGCCCTCTCGTTCTGGTGTCGTCAGCCTGGAGGAAGAGGTCTACACCCATCTGGCTGCAACCTCCCCGCAGGTAGTTGTAAACAGCAATCAGGTCA
>WEKX01016336.1:203815-219691 GCA_013390025.1 Pitta sordida | reverse complement strand
TCTGACCTGAGGCTGCATGCCGGGGATTTTCGGGGACCCGGCACTTCCCGTGTTCCAGGTTCTCCCACATGATCCAGGACAAGGCTCTCCGCACCTCCTGGGCCCGGAAAATGAAGGAGAGGCAGGAAAAGAAGCTGGTCCAGGATCTGGCTCGGCAGCTGGAGGAAGGGAAGCAGAGGGAGCGAGAGGTGAGTTGGGAATTCCCACCTTCCTGACGCGCGATCCCAGGGCTCTGCCCCCATCCCGGCCTTCCCAGTGCTGTGCCAGAGCCCGGGACAAGGGCGGCAGGGATGCGGAATTCCCTGTGCCGCTGCCAAATGCGGTCACATGCTGCCGGTCACCGGCTCGGAATGAACTCCCCCGCCTCAGTCTGAGCCTCATCCCGGCTGGAAAAGCTGCTGGAGTGACGGATTTCACGCTCGGGCGGGCGGCGGAGCCGGAGCGGGTTTAATCCCCGCCGAGGGAGGGATCCCACAGGGAATGTTTTGGTGCAGGAAAAGAAGCGGCGGCGGGAGGAGAACCTGAAGCGGCGCCTGGAAAACGAGCGGAAAGCCGAGATTGTCCAAGTGGTGAGTCCCAGTATTCCAGGAGCAGCCTTTGGAAACATCCCGCGACATCCACACCCCACGGGCGGAGCTGGAGTTCCTCTCCCTGGCTCCGTCTTGGAGGGATGCTGGGAGATTCCCGGGAAATCCTGTGCCCAGGAGGGTGGGATGGGATGGGATCCTTTTCCAAGCCTGGGAATCCCACAACTGAGGGATAACGGGCACACAGGGTAACGGAGCACTGCCAGGGATCCATGTGGGGGAAAATCACGACTTTTCCATCGGGAAGAGCCGCAGGAGCTCGGGGTGGGGGTGGAATTTTCCAGGGCTGGGTGGGAACGGGGCTCAGAGCAGCCTGGACTAGCGGGAAGTGTCCCTGCCCATGGATAAGGGTCATCCTTAAGGTCCCTTCCCAGCCAAACCACTCCAGGATCCCGTGAAATCCCCACCCCGTTTTCCCGATTTTCCAGATCCGGAACCCCCTGAAGCTGAAGAGGGCCAAGAAGAAGCAGCTCCGGAGGGTGGAAAAGCGGGACACACTGGCCCTGCTCCAGAAAACCCCCGTCAGGCGCGGCACGGCCTCGGAATGAGGCAGGAACCGGGATTCCCATGGATCCAGCTGCCTTTCCCAGGGGTGTTTCCCTTGGCTGGGAGGGCAGGAGTGGCTGCCCGGACTCGTGGTGTTGGACAGAGCTGGGATGGGTTATTCCATGATCCACAGGAACCCGCTGGATCCTCCCCGTCCCCGTGGAGTTGGGATGGGACAGAACTTGGCCTTTCCCAAGTTTGCCTTTTCCTTATAAAACCAAACAGGAACTGAACCAGATTTGCCTCCAGTGGCTCCACCAAGGCATTCCTGGGATCCCAGTGTTCCCTGGGCACTCATTCCCTGAGGCTCCCCCTCCCCAAAGAGGGAATTCCCGCTGGGAATGACCCCCGGAGCCCATCCCCAAGGAAGGAGGGATTGGCAGAGCCGGGAATCTGGGGAGAGGAGGTGGGATGGAAGCAAAGGGCTCGGGGTGGGTGGGAAATCCAGCGAGATTCCTTCATGTGCCCGGTTTTCCTTGGCTCTGGGAACACCCCTTCCTGCATTCCCCGGGGAAGGATGGGACAAGGTGAGCACCGGGGTGGATGGGAATGGGTGACAGTGTCCCCCTGGAATGGGAGTGCCCCATCCAAGCCCGGGATCAAGGGGTGCCCCAGGGAAAAGGGGGGGTGGACTGGCGGGAATTCCGGGGCGTGGCAGGTGCCAGCCTGGCACGGGGTCATGGGGCGCGAGGGCTCTGCCCTCCCCCTTTCCCGCGGTTAATCATTTCCAAGGAATACTCAGTCCCTGCCTCTCCCTCTCCAGAGCCCGCAGAGCTTTTGCCCAGCCGGGTGAGAGAGAGGGGGGGTGGAATTGGGAGCACATTCCCGGGGTCTTGGAGGGGCTGATTTCCTGGAGGGGCGGACGCGGGAGAACGCAGGGCTGGATCGGGGCCAGTCCCCGCCTTGTTCCGCATTCCCGGAAAAGGGAACAGGACCCCCCAGCCCAGGACCTGGGGAGGGGATGGTGGGTGCTGGAAATGCCCGGGGCTGGGAGACATAGAAAAAAGGGGCGGTGCCGTCGCTGCAGAGAGAGTTTTGGGAGCGCTGGGAGTGGAGGTTTGGGATTCGGGCGGGTGGGGATAAGGGAAGGAGGGAATCGGGGAAGGATGGGGATCAGGGAAGTAGGGGATGGGAGAAGGCAGTGGGGGGGATGGGGAGCAGGAGTGGATGTGGAACAGGAAAGGAGGGGACAGGGATCAGGGAAAGAAGGATGGGGACAGGGAAAGAGGATAAGGAATCAGGGAAGGAGGGATGGGGGCCAGGATGGGGGGGAAAGGGAAGGAAGGATAGGAGATGGGAAGGAGGCATGAAGAAAGGGAAGGATGGATGAGGAAAGAGAAGGTCAGGGAAGGAGGAATGCCAGCAGGACCCCACTGTGCCATCACCACGCCCCATTATCCCACCTGAGCATCCCTGGGGACAATCCTCCGCTGCCAACCTCCTCCTCGTGGGACACTGGGGATGATCCCATTCCCCTTCCCAGGTGCACCATGGTGGAGGTGACGGTGACACCACAGTCCTCGCTGTCCGACCGGCCGGTGGAGATCCGGGTGCGGGGACTGTCCCCATCCCAGCTCGTCACCCTCCGGGCCTGGCTGAAGGATGAGCACGGAGAGCGCTTCCAGTCCCGCGCCTTCTTCCGCGCCGACGGGTCGGGAGAGGTGGATCCCGGCACTCACGCCGCCCTCGGGGGCAGCTACTCCGGCGTGTGGCCCATGGGGCTCTTCTGGTTCCTGCAGCCCGACACGCTTTTCCGGCGGCTGGTGAAGCGGGATGTGGCCGGGAGCCCCTTCCTGGTGCGGCTGGAAGTGTACGACGGGCTCCAGCTGGTCCCGGATCCGCCAGAGCAGCCGCTGGCATCCTGCGAGGCCGAGCGCTGGTTCGTGGGCCCCGGAGTGCAGCGGGTGCCCATCCGGGAGGGAAGGGTCCGTGGGGCCCTGTTCCTGCCACCTGGTGAGCGCTGTGGGACCCCGGGGTACTGGACCTCCGCATCCCTGGGATATGAAACCTCAGGACCACTGGGATCCCCACCCCTGGGATGCCCAGTCCTGGGACCTCTGGGATATCAAACCTCAGGACCACTGGGATACCCAGCCCTGGGAACCCTGGGATGCCCAGCCCTGGGACCTCCAGGACATCAAACTTCATTCCCAACCCTGGAAGCCCTGGGATACTGAACTTTGGGACCCCAGGGATACTAAACCTCTGGACCTCTGGGATGCCCAGCCTTGGGCACGATACCCCAGGATAACAAACATCAGGACCTCCAGGTTGCCCAGCCGTGTGACCCCTGGGATACCCCACCTTGGTACAGCTGGGATGCACCGGTGCCTCCTCATCCCTGATGTTCTCCCTGTCTTCCTGCAGGCCCAGGGCCCTTCCCGGGGGTGATCGACCTGTTTGGAGGGGCTGGGGGGCTGATCGAATTCCGGGCGGGACTCCTGGCCAGCCGGGGCTTCGCCGTGCTGGCCCTCGCCTTCTTTGCCTATGACGACCTGCCCCGAGTCCTGGCACAGCTCGACCTGGAATACTTCGAGGAGGCGGCGGAGCTGCTCCTCCGCCATCCCAAGGTGAGTCCTGGAGAGTACAGAGGAGAAACCCGTGAGATGGGACGTCCTGGGGACTGGGAGCACGCTGGTCAGTGGGAGGTCCTGGTGACCAGGGATGTCCCAGAAACGTCCCATGGTTGTCCTGAGCACCAGGAATGTTCCCAGGGACTGGCAGCAGCCCAGTGAGGACACCCATGTCCTGGTGCCCATGGATGTCCCCGAGAGTGGGTTATCCCTGTGCCCAGGGCCATCCCATGAGGACACCCTTGTCCTGGCGCCCAGGGTTGTCCATCACACCCACCTTCCCAACCGTCTCCTCCCTTCTCCAGGTCCGAGGCCCCGGCCTGGGCGTGGTGGGCGTCTCCAAGGGCGCCGAGGTGGCCTTGGCCATGGCCAGCTTCCTGCCCCAGGTGGCGGCCACGGTGTGGATCAACGGCTCAGCGTTCCTGTACGGGAACCCGCTGGTCTACAAGGACGTGCGCATCCCGCCCATCCCCTACCACCCCGAGCGCGTCATCTTCACTGAGGTGGGAGCCATGGACAACTCGGCCATCTTCGACGACCCTCAGGATCCCGCCTGCAGCTCCTCGGCCATCCCGGTGGAGAATATCCGCGGCAAGGTGCTGTTCGTCGTGGGAGAGGCCGACCGGAGCTTCAACAGCAAGCTCCTGGCCCAGCTGGCCCTGTCGCGGATGACGCCGGGCAACGGGCGCATCCTGTCGTACCCCCGCGCCGGGCACCTGATCGAGCCCCCCGGGTCCCCCCTGTGCGGCACCTCCAGCATCCGCGGGAGCCCCCGGCCCTTGGCGTGGGGAGGGGAGCCCGAGCCCCACGCCCGGGCCCAGGAACATTCCTGGCAGGAGATCGTCCAGTTCTTGGAGCAGCAGCTGGGCCCGGCCGTCACCATGAAGCTGTGAGGGGGGCCAGGAATGGTGGGAACGGCTCCAGGGGGGAATAAAGTGGCACCTGCTGGATCCTGGTTGTGCTTCTTGAGGCTGGGGGGGAGGGACACGTGGGAGAGTTACACAGGATACCTACAGGGCACATGTGGGATGGATATAGGGCGTATCCATAGGATACCTGTAGGACATATCCAGGGCCTGTAGGTATGTCCGGACACGTACAGGACACACACGGATCCACCCGCCCACACTTCCCGGTGGGGTTTTAGGGGATCACATCCAGCCCCCTGGCTCCACACCTCTTCCCACCGGGATCCCTGTGCCTGGAAGCGACGGGAGCTGCCGCAATTCCATTCCCACACCCGGGGCAGGGAGCAGGGAGTGGCCGTGCCCGTCGTCCCGGGAGGGGGTGACCCGAGGTTAACCCGCAATCAAGATAAATCCCAGGAGGGAAACTTCTGGAAAGGGAGGCAGAGGGAACGCGCAAAGTGCTCCGTGGAGGACTTTGATTCCCTTGTGGCACTGCCAGCGAGGCACAGCCGGGATTTGGGGACAAATTCCCGGTCCCCCAGACCCCTCCAGGGCCGTGCCACTGTGCCCCCCCCCAACCCACCCCCACAGGACCCCGGGCCCAGGGGAATGGCGTGTCTGGATGGCACCGGGGGGAAGTAGGGAAGTGGGCCCCCCTCAATCCAGCCAGGCATCCCGTTCCCCAGGAGAGTTTCCCAAGCGTGGGATGAGCTCGGCTCGTCCCCGGTCACCCTGACACGGCCGCGGGAGGTGACGGCGGGGCCGGGGCAACCGAGGTCGCCATCGGCAGGGGAGCGAGGAGCCCTGGCACAGCTCATCCCACCTGGTCAGCTGATCCCAGCCCTCTGGATATAAATCCGCGTGGGAAAGCACCGGGTGCCGTCCGGGTCACACCGCCATGGGAAGGAGCTGCTCCTTCCTCCTGCTCCTCTTCCTCCTGGCCCAGTGGCCCAGGGCCACCGTGTCGCGCCCGAGGCACCGCTATGTCTGTGGATATTTGGGAATGCAGCTCCAGGTTTTCCCGCCTCGTGGCCACTCCATCCGCTTCAAGGTCCTGGGTGAGTTGGGAGACACCCTTGCCCCCTGGGATCCCCGAAACCCGAGTGTTCCACAGGAATAAACCCAATGGATTGGGTGAGGTGCTGGTGCTGCCGGGGTTGGGGTTTCCGTGCGGAGTATCCCAGCCTCGGGATGTGTCACTTCCCTGTGCCCGTGGTGTCTCACAGATGAGTTTGGGACCCGCTATGACGTGGCCAACTGCTCCATCTGCCTCCACTGGCTCAGCTCCAGGCAGAACGGACCCGTCATCTTCTCCACCGGGTACAAGGGCTGCCACGTCCGGCTCCAGGTGACGCTCCCACCCTTCCCCACGTCCCTTCCAGCGGGACAGGGGGGTGACTGTCCCTTGTATCCCACCGCAGGACAACCACTACGTCCTGAGGGTGCAGGTGGAGGAGCTGCTTCCCCGCGGGGTCCCGTTAACCATCTTCAAGGTCAACATGAGCTGCCCGAGGCCGCCCAGCCACGACACACTCCCGGATGGCGACACGAGGCGGTTCCGGGATAACGGCGTCCTGGTGTCCCAGACCAGTCTCCTGCACACCTCCCAGAACTCCCTCTCCATGGGATCCCAGCTCTCATCCTACACCCACACGGAGCAGGTTTACCCCGTGGCAAAGACCGAGCCCAGCTCGGTGCATCCCGAGACTCTGTCCCAGTCCAACCCGGTTCACTCGGGGCCTCAGCCCGAGTCTGGTGGGATTCACCCCATCTCCCCAGTCCAGGGGGGCTTCATTCACTCAGGAGCGCAGCCCCCCCACCTGGGGGTTCTGACCCAGCCAGGGCTTCCATCCCAAAACCTTCCCGGTGTGAGGCATCCCGGGGGTCAGACTCAGCCAGGGCATCTTTATCCAGGGTTTGTACCCCCAAATCCCCCCAGCTCTGTGCATCTCGGGGGGAACAACCAACAGGGACCTCGTCCAGGGGCTGTATCCCAAAATCCCAGTTCTGTGCATCCCGGGGGAAACAATCAACAGGGACCTCGCCCAGGGGCTGTATCCCCAAACCATCCCAGTTTGGTGCATCCCGGGGGGAACAATCAACCAGGGCTTCGTCCAGGGACTGTATCCCAAAATCCCAGCTCAGTGTATTCTGGGAGCCAAAATCAACCAGGGCTTCGTCCAGGGACTGTATCCCAAAATCCCAGCTCAGTGTATTCTGGGAGCCAAAATCAACCAGGGCAACTTCGTCCAGGGACCATATCCCACAATCCCAGCTCAGTGTATTCCGGGAGCCAAAATGAACCAGGGCACCCTCGTCCAGGGACTGTGTCCCAAAATCCCAGCTCAGTGTATTCTGGGAGTCAAAATCAACCAGGGCAGCTTCGTCCAGGGACTGTATCCCACAATCCCAGTTCAGTGTATTCTGGGAGTCAAAATCAACCAGGGCACCCTCGTCCAGGGACTGTATCCCACAATCCCAGCTCAGTGTATTCCGGGAGCCAAAATGAACCAGGGCACCCTCGTCCAGGGACTGTATCCCAAAACCAGCCTGGGATGGGGCATCCCGGGGTTCCCAATCAACCAGGATCTCGCCCAGCGGTCGTATCCCAAAACCCTCCCGGTTCGGCGTATCCCGGGAGTCAGATCCTGCCAGGGCTCCGCCCGGGGTCTGTGTCCCAAAACCCACCTGGTTTGATCCCCGCCGGCGCTCAGGCTCCAGCAGGATTCCTGCTCCCAGGATCACAGCTCCCAAACCACCTGGGAACAGCTTATTCCAACCTTCCATCCAACTCCCAGGCTGGGCTGCTCCATCCTGGCCATCCCAGCCCGGCTTTAGCGCGCCCGGCGCTCCCGTCCTGGCCGGGTTTGATCAGCTCTGGACTCCAGCTCCATCCCGGATTGCTGCATCCCGGGATTGAGACCTCGCCCAGCCTGCTCTTCTACCCCTCGGGGGGCGCAGCAGGTAAGGTGGAAAAGGTGGGATGAAGGGGCACAGCCCCGGATGTGGGTGCTGGGGTAACAGGAATCAGCCTCGAGAGGCTCCGAGGGAAGTTCAGGTCAGAATTCGGGGAAAACTTTACATGGAAAGGTCTGTCCAGTCCTGGATGCCGTGTCTGGAATTGTTCCAAAAACACATGGATGTGGCACCTGGGGGACACGGTGGCCTTGGCCGTAGTTCGACTCCGCGACCTTTGAGGGCTTTGTCCAATCCAACCATTCCATGATTTGTTGGGGGGTTATGGACACTTTGGAATGGGCATTCCAAGGGACAGGGGGAAGGGTCCCACACCCTTTTCCCACCCTCAGGAATGCAGCTGACGCGGGAGCAGTGCCAGGTGCCCGTGGGCCGGATGCCGTGCATGGCTCCGCAGGGACGGGACGGGTGCATCCAGGTGGGATGCTGCTACGACGACACGGATCGCGCCGCTCCCTGCTACTACGGGAACACCGGTAGGGGACGGAGGCGGGATGTGGGATGGGGCGGGTTATCCCGGGAATGCCAGCAGTGACATGGAATGTCCCCTGGCTTGTGGCAGCCACCGTGCAGTGCCTGCGGGAGGGGCAGTTTATCCTGGTGGTCCCGCGGGGAATGGCCGTCCAGCCCTACAACCTGGACAGTGTCCGGCTGGCCGGGAGCCAGGCGGGCTGTGAGCCCTCCCGAGTGTCCGACACCTTCGTCATGTTCCGCTTCCCCGTCACCAGCTGCGGGACCACCCTCCAGGTAACGGAGAATTCCCTGGAATCCCTGGGCGGGGGGATCCCAGATGGGAGGAACAGCCGGGATAAAGTGCTCCTGCAGGTTCTGCTTCACAGATCAAACCCTGATCTGTGGATCCCCCGGGACGCTCCCAGCTCCGTAACCCAGCTCAGGATAAAGAGCTCATGTGCACTCCTCCCTGTCCCCAGCCCTGATCCATGGATTCCCCCAGGATGCTCCCAGCTCCGTAACCCAGCTCAGGATAAAGAGCTCATGTGCACTCCTCCCTGTCCCCAGCCCTGATCCATGGATTCCCCCAGGATGCTCCCAGCTCCGTAACCCAGCTCAGGATAAAGAGCTCATGTGCACTCCTCCCTGTCCCCAGCCCTGATCCATGGATTCCCCCGGGATGCTCCCAGCTCCACCACCCACTTCAGGATAGAGCTCATCCATCCTCTGCCCTCCTGGCTCGAATCCCGATCCATTTATTCCCCCCCTGGCTCCACCTTTCCAGCTCCAAACCTCACTTTGGGATAAAAGAACTCATCCACACTCTGTCTCGTGGCTCAATCCCTGATCCATGGATCCCCCAGGAGATCCAAACCCCCCTTCAGGACACAGAGCTCACCCTCCCATCTCAGCCCCCGACCCATGTAACCCCCGGATGATCCCAATTCCATTAACCCAGTTCAGGACACAGCTCACCCGTGCTCAGCCCCCCGATCCATGGATCCCGCGGGACGTTTCCCGTTCCCGTGTTCCCTCCAGGTGATCGAGGACCGGCTGATCTACGAGAACCAGCTGATCTCCACCATCGATGTCCAGGGATCCCCACGCGGCTCTGTCACCCGGGACAGCGTCTACATGTAAGGGAAAAGGCGGGAAAAGCCAAACGTGGAGCCAGGATCCTTGGAAATGCCCCATCCTGCCCCCTCTGGCAAATCCCTGGCATTCCCCACCCTGGCTCAAAACGGGGCAGAGGGAGAGATGATGCCGGAGGGGCGGACGGAGGATTTGGGAACTCTCCCAGCTTTCTCTGCCCGTTCCCAGCCTCCACGCTCGGTGCATCTACAACGCCAGTGACCTCCTTCCCGTGGGAATGGAGGTGGCCATGCCCCCCACAGCTGCTCCGCTGGCAATGCCGGGACCGCTGGGGCTCCAGCTCCGGATCGCCACCGGTGAGCCATCCCCAGCTTCCCACCTCCCTGCCTCCCCCCCATCCCCCTCCCCATCCCAGCTCACCCCCTCCCAACATTCCCACAGACGAATCCTACAGCTCCTACCACCCGGCGGGCGACTTCCCCTTGGTGAGGGTGCTCAGGGATCCCATTTTCGTGGAAGTCCGGCTGCTCCAGAAGACAGATCCCAACCTGGTGCTGGTGCTCCACCAGTGCTGGGCCTCTCCCGGCTCCAGCGCCACCTCCCAGCCCCAGTGGCCCATCCTGGTGGATGGGTGAGTGGAGCGGGATGTGGGGATGGAGGTGAGCATGCGCGGGGGGGGTCACCTGTGCCCACAGAGGGTCCTCGTTCCCCCACCCAGGTGTCCCTTCCAGGGGGACAACTACCGGACGCGGATGGTGCCGGTGGGTCCGGCCTCCCCGGAGCTGCCGTTCCCGAGCCACTACCAGCGGTTCGTCATCTCCACCTTCACCTTCGTGGAGGCTCCCGGGATGGCCGTGATGGAGGGGGAGGTGGGTTGTGGATTTGGGGATTGGGGCGGAGATCCCAGTGTTGGGAATCTGTCATCCCAAATCCAGCCCAGCGGAGAAATCCCTCCCCTTTTCTGGGGTCTCCTCAAGGCTTGGACACTGCTTTGGGAAACTCAAGGCCTGGAGCCCTTTTTTTTGGGAGTCTTGGACACCCCTTTTGGAAATTCCTTGGGAGCCCCTTTTTGGGAAGTTCCTCAAGGCCTGGAGCCCCTTTTCTGGGAGGTCTCCAGCTGATCCCGACCCACGCTGTGCTTCCCAGGTGTACATTTCCTGCAGTGCCTCCGTGTGCCACCTGGCCCAGCCGGAGCCGTGCCGACCCTCCTGCCAGCTGGGAGTGCCCTCGCGTGAGTCCAGGAGCTTCCCGGGATTTAGGGGGACCCTCTGAGCCTCCCCTCTTTTTTTCCCCCCATTCCAACCCTCCGTTCCCACCAGGAGCACGCCGGTCTCTGGGGAGCAGCAGGACAGAAGGTGCAGTGGGGACAGTCACATCCCAGGGACGCATTGTCATTCCCAAGGTTTCCAAGAAAGGGTGAGGGGGGTGAGTGCCTTCTGCTCCCTAAAAACCCCTGCATTCCAAAAAAACTCCTCCATCCCACTAACTCCTCTGCCCCCTCACAGCTCCTGTTTCCACCCAGACACCGCTGGACTCCCCCGGGAAAGCTGGAAAAATAAACCAGTGCACAGCACGGCTCTAGGAGTGGTTTATCCTGGGAAGTGGGAGGAAAGAGGGTCCTTTCTCCTCATTCCTGAGCTGGAAGCGCCCACAGCTCTCAAAAACACCCCCCAGCCCTTCAGAGCAGCCTCTTCCCGATGGGATGACAGGGAATAAGCCTTTATTTCCATACTGAAACTAAGCAGCTGCTTACAAACCCTTCCCAGTCCTTCCCTCCTTCCACACATCCCGGCCTCCAAATTCCAAGAGCACCAGGATCGGGATAGGGGAGCGGGGGGGATAGTTTTTTTGTCACACCAGTTACAAGCACAAAACAAATCCAAAGGCGAAAAACACACAAAATTAGGGGATAAACTAAACAATAAATCCGTGGAGCGCGGGGGAAGGCGACGTCCACCCCTTGCTCCAACAGCTACGACAGGGGAGCTCGATATTCCCACCCGGGTATTCCCACCCACCCCCGAAATCCCGGCAGGAATCACAGGCTGTAGAACTTGAGGCTCCGGTCCATCCCGGTGGACGCGATGAACTTGGCGTGGTGGCCAAAGGCCACTCCTGTGGTCAGGCCACTGTGCTCTGGGGGGACGGAAAACATTCCCGGGGTCACGCCTCCCGCTCATCCCACGGATCCCTGTGGGATCCCAATCCCGATTATCCCTCACCTGTGAAGTGCAGGATCTCCGTCCACTGCTTGCAGATGTAGATCTGGACGTCGGTCCCGCCCAGCGCCAGGTACGTCCCGCTCTGGTCAAAAATCAGGGATTTCACCTGCGGAGAAAGAGCGGGAAAGAGGCGTTGGAAAAGCTCCCGAGGGCTTGGGTTGGGTTTTTTTTACGGAGGGGGGGAAAGCCGAGGCCACGGACCTCGAAGTTGTTGTCCAGCTGCAGCGTCTTGAAGTTCTTGAGCTTCCGCAAATCCCAGAGTTTGACGGAAGAGTCGTCGGCAGCCGTGGCCAGGTAATATCCGTTCTCGGAGAAGGCGATGCTGGTGATGGGCCCAGAGTGACCCGGGAAGTTGGCCACGTTGGTGCGTTCCTGGGGAAAAGTGGAGACGGGAATTGCGGCGCTGGAATGGTGTCGCCATTCCGCGTCGGAGTCAACGGGATGTTGACCCCAACTGCGGCTGCGGCGTCGCCGCCGAAACTTGGGGAGTCTGGGAGGAAATTCCAGGGTCCCCCTCCTTACACCTCCCCCAACCCCCCCCACTACTCCCTACCTTCAGATCCCAGATCTTGATTTGGGAATCCATCGTTCCTGTCCCAAAAATGAGCCCGTCCGGGTGGAACTGGGCACAGGTGAGAGCTGGAGAGACACAGGGAGAGTCAGGATTAGGAAGAACTGGAATGCTGGGCAGACTCCGGGGGGTTGAGAGTTGGGAAAACCCGGAGGGTCAGGGAAGGTCCAGGGAGCTGGGGAGACTCCAGAGGGTTTGGGAAGGCTCAGGGGAATCGGGAAGATTGGGAAGGCTGGGAAGAACCAAGAGTGTTGAGGAAACTGGGAGGGCTGGGAAGCCTCAGGAGACACCAAACACTCCAGGAACTCCAGGAGCGCAGGGCTGGGAATGCTCCTCCCTAACCCTTACCGCAGCCAGAGCTCTCATCCGTCACCTTGGTGAGGACACGTCCCGTCTGGATGTCAGAGAAAGCCCAGTACTGGGAAGAGACAAGGAAAAGCGTTGGCTCCGGAGGGCCGGGAAGCACAGCTGGGATCGGTGGGATGGGACGGGCCGGGATCCCACCTGGTCATCCGAGGAGCTGAGCAGGTAATCGCCGGTGGCGTGGAGGCTGAGCCCAGTCACGGCGCCCTCGTGGGCACGGACCACCTGGACACAGGAGGCGTTGGGAACGGACCAGATCCGGATGGTGGCGTCGGGAGAAGCCGAGAACACCAACTCCTGGACAAGAGCCGCATGGGAAGCTCAGCACTGGGAGAAGTCACCTTTCCCAGGGCTCCCCGGCGGGGAGGGATGGGGATTCCAGCAGAACATCCCAGGGTGGGAGCGGAGAGGCCACGGAGAGGCACCTGGCTCGGGTGGAACACGACGCTGGTGACCTTCTTGGAATGTCCCTTGAGTGTGGCCAGGATCTGCTCCGAGCTCTTGTCGAACACGATGACGTTTTTATCCGCCCCACCTGGAAAACCGAGCGGGAAGCGCCGGCGTGGGAGCGCGGGGCCGACGACCGCAAACCCACCCGCTCGTCCCGAGAAATCCCAACCTTATCCCCAGCCCTGGTGGCCACATCCCGCCCTTACCGGTGAGGATCTTGTTGGTGTCGGAAGGGCAGAGATCCAAGGCCAGAATTCCCGGGATGCTGGCGCTGTGCAGCCCCTGCGCAGAGCAAGAGACTCCCAAATTAGGAGCCCGCACAACCTCAAGGGATTCCCAGCTCCCAGTTCTCCAGCCTTTTCCCGCTCCTGGCACTCACCACGTGGGAGGCGACCTGCCGGTACTTGCTGAGCTCCTCCGGCTTCACCAGCTCCTCTGGAACAGTCTTGCCCCTCTGGAAAATAAAAAAATTGGGATATACATCAGCTTCTCTTGGAGTACAGCACATCTCAGCTCACGTGGAACGTCTGGATGAGGTCGCTCACCTTCTTGCGCTCCGTGGTCAGCACTGTGGCCTTGTCTTGGAGCTGGAAAACAAGAGGAGGAATTGGCGCGGGCCGGGAATTCCGCGGGAGAACGGCGCACACATGGAGCGCCCCTCACCTTCTGGATGATCTCTGGGGTCATTCCCGCCAGCTCTCCCAAATCCATGGCCTCCCCGGCGCCCTGTGGGGGACAGAGAAACAGGGGTGGGGAATTTGGGGATTTAGGAACAACCCGGCAGCGGCGACAACCGGGAAAACGGGACCGGGGGATGAAGGACCCACCGCCACATTGGGCTGCGCCGACGGCACCGCCTGGGGCACGATGAGCCCGGCCTGGGGCTTCAGGGTGGCCAGAGCTGCGGGAGAACAAGGGAGCGGGATGAGCCAGTGGCCGCCGCGGCTCCCCAGCGTTTCTGAGGGGCGGCGGGGCCGGGCCAGCCTTACCCTCGCGGGCGGCCGTGACCTCCTTGGTGAGGCGGGCGATGACGCGGCAGGCGGCGTCGTGCTGGTACAGGGCGTGGGACAGCTCCTGGCGCGTGGTCTGCAGCTGCTGCCGCAGCGTGAAGCTGTGCAGCATCACCGCGTCCTGCGGGAACACCGCCGGGATCAGGGCAGCGCATCCCTTGCCCACACCCACCCCCCCTCTGGAGCGTCCCGCGGCTCACCCACTCGTCCTGGAGCGCCTTCAGGATGGCCGGGATGCTGGTGGCCGACGGAGGCTTGGGGCGGATCGGGTGGGCGACTGAAGACGGAGAAGGTTAGGGTTTATCCGCGGGATTCCCGCCTCACCGCTCTCTCCCGTCCCTCAGGAAAACTCGTGGCCCACCCCGCGCCACTTCCCACCCGACTCCTGCCCCAAACGCCCGGCTGAGGGGGAAATTCCCACGGGAGAAGCGGCCGCGCTCCCGGCGACTCCCGGCACCTTTGATGTCGATGAGCTGCTCCTCAGCCAAGGGCTGGTTGTTGACGGGGTCGGTGCCGTTCTCGGCGATGTACTTCTCGATGAGCCGCCGCTCATACACGTGGTTGGACACGGGGGACACGCACGGGTGCTCCGGCACCTCGTTGGAGACTGGGAAGGAGGAGTGGGAATGGGAATTTGGGCACTGGGATTGCCTGTCCCGCTGCTGATCCCACACACACACACACAGTGGAATTCCCATGGGATTGTCACAATCCCACAGCCCGGTGGGACCCTGGGAACCCCATAAACCAGTGACCCCATAAACTGGTGACGCCTCAATCAGGAACCCCACAGACCAATGGCCCCCAGTCTGGGTACCCCAAAAACCAGTGGCCCCCTCCACCAGCGACCCCTACCCTGTGAGCATCTAAAACTGGTGACCCCCTAGTCTGGGAAACCCACAAACCAGTGACCTCCCATCCAGTTACCCATAAACTGGTCACTCCCCCAGCCAGGGACCCCCAGATGCGAACCCCATAAACCAGCGATCTTCTGTCCAGTGACCCCATAAACCAGTGATCCCACAACCCAGTGACTCCCAATCTGGGAATTTCACAGGCAAACCAATGACCCCCCTGCGTGATGACCCCAGAAATCAGTGACCCCCTGTCCAGTGGCCCCATAAACCAGTGACCCCCATAAACCAGTGACCCATTAATGGGTAAATGCCACCCCCTCCACAATCTGAGAACTCCGTAAACTGGGTATTCCTGGGAACCCCATAAACTGGTG
The DNA here is from genome assembly GCA_013390025.1 of Pitta sordida. Classification (NCBI taxonomy): domain Eukaryota; kingdom Metazoa; phylum Chordata; class Aves; order Passeriformes; family Pittidae; genus Pitta; species Pitta sordida. The sequence continues at coordinate 204,709 of WEKX01016336.1, read as the reverse complement.
ACCCCCCTGCCCAGTGACCCCCACAAACCAGTGATCCCCTGTTTGGTGACCCCATAAACTGGTGACTCCATGAACTGGTCACCCCCAGTCTGGGAAGTCTGTAAACTGGGTATCCCCTTCTTGTGAACTCCATAAACTGGTGACCCCCTAAACCAGCCTCCCCCTGTCCACTGACCCCACAAACCAGTGACCCCCAGTCTGGGAACCCCACAAACCAATGGCCCCCTGCCCAAGAACCCCATAAACCGGTTATCCCCTTCTTGGGAACGCCATATGCTGGCTATTCCCTTCCCAGGAACCCCATAAACCAGTGACCCCCAGTACAGAAACCCCATAAGCTGGTGCCCCCCTGCTGGTGACCCCATAAACCAGTGACCCCCAGTCTGGGTACCCAAAAAATACCAGTGACCCCATAAACCAGTGACTCTCCCCCCCACCAGTGACTCCCAGGTTGGGGGGGAACCCCTAAAACTGGTGACCCCCTGCCCGGTCACCCCATAAACCAGTGACCTCCAGTCTGGGAACCCCATAAACCAGTGACCCCCTCGTCCAGTGACCCCATAAACTGGTGACCTCCTCAACCACGGACTCCCAGTATGTGACCCCCACAAACTGGTGAGCCCCCTGCCCAGTTACCCCGTAAACTGGTCACCCCCCCAACCAGGAACCCCACAAAACCAATGGCCCCCAGTCTGGGCACTCCCCCCAAACCAGTAACCCCCAGCCTGGGAACCCCATAAACCGGTGACCCCCTGCCCAGTGCCCGCCAGTCTGGGTACCCCCCAAAAACCCAGTGACCCCTACAAACCAGTGACCCCACAAACCGGTGACCCCACAAACCAGTGCCCCCCTCCCCCCCGTTACTCACTGGAGCAGATCAGCGCCATGGCGGAC
>WEKX01016336.1:178837-195773 GCA_013390025.1 Pitta sordida | reverse complement strand
CGAGGCGCCGGTGCCCCGCAAGGAAGGGTCGGCCACGGGCGGCCGGAGGAAGCGGGTGGAGTTCGTGACCTTCGGCCCCCGCCGCGTCCCCGAGGAGTCCCCGCCGGCCGCCCCCAACGTGCAGTCCATCCTGGTGGCCAGCGAGGACGACATCCGCTGGGTGTGCGAGGACATGGGGCTGCGGGACCCCGAGGAGCTCCGGAGCTACATGGAGAGGATCCGCGGCAGCTCCTGAGCCCGGGGCACCCCCACGATTCCCGGGCAAACCAGTAAGGGACCGACTTCCTCCCCGTGCTGCGCTGGAGGGACACCAATCCCTGCCAGGGGGACACCGATCCTTTCTCCCTGTGTGCCAGGGGGACACCGATCCTTTCTCCCTGTGTGCCAGGGGGACACCGATCCCTGTTCCCTGTGTGCTGGGGGTCACTGGTGACCTCGGCCAGGAGGTCGAAGGAAGGCTCTCCCGGGGTTTTTGGGGATCCCGGCGTCTCCGGGGAGGAATTCGGGATGCCCTTACTGCTCATTGCGACATGGTGTTCATAGTGCTGATGGTGGTGGTGGTGATTCCTGTGCTCTGATCCCGGGGAGGGATCCTGGTTATTCCCCCCCGCCCCCCATTCCCCTTATCCCTTCATCCCGGCCACGCATCCGTTTTGTACACATTTTTTACCGGGAACGCCCGGGAAGGGGCTGCCAGGGGTTGGTATTTATGGAAAAGTTTTTAATTCTGACGTTGGTACAAAAAAATAAAGTATTTAAAAAAAAAAAGAAAGAGGAAGAAAAAATTAGTTGGGAATTCCCCCTCCCCCTCCCTGCTCCGTGTGGCGTCTCCTCTGGTCCCGATAGCGGGTCCCATCCTGCTCCCGGGAACAGGCACGTGCCCTTGACCTTGGATCCACGTGGGAGCTGGTCACGGGAATGATCCTGGCCCTGGTCCAGCCGGGGTGACCTTGGGATAAGGGATCTCCTTCCTCCTCTCCGCTTTCCAGCCCAAGGGCCGCTCCCTGACCCTCCCAAATGTCCCCTCTGGGACTGGCCAGGGGAACGGAGCCCCCTTTTTTCGGGGTTGCCGTGGGAATTCCCGCCCTTCTTCTGCCCTCCCAGTTTGTCCCAGTGATCCCAAGACACTCCCAAGTCACCCTGGGTGGTAGAGGAGACCTCCCGGACTCCCCCCCCCCCAGATTCCAGCTTCCCAAACCTTCCCAAAGCCCTTCCGAGATGGGGTGACTGGGTCCTGCCCCCCCTTCCCAGTATCCCAGGGCTCCGGGTGTCCAGCAGGATCCCAGCCCTCGCCCACAGCTGGGATGCCCCAACTCCCACCCCGCGCCTCCTCCATGGGAATTCCAGCCCCATCCTTCACCGCCTACCCCTGGACGGTCCTGGAGGGGCTGGAAGTTTCTCGGGATGCGGTGACTCCACAGGGAAGGCAGCGGGATGGCGGCTCCATGGGATCCCCTCCAACTCCTGGATGGATCTGCCAGCACCGGTGGCCCCCGTCACGCACCTGGAAGCGGAGCATCCAGTCTGGAATGACAGCCAGACCCAGGAAGGAACCCAGGGCAGGAGCCGGGTCCCACCCCAACTCCCCCAACAAGGCCCCCTCGAGGGTCCCAAAAGCTTTGGAGAGCTGCTCCATAGGGATGGCTGCCCCATTTCTGAGGTTCTCTCCTCCCACGCACCTCCTGCCTAAGAAACAGGGGAAAGGATCCACCTCCATCCCCCCGCCCCGGTCCCAGAACCCACAGCCTGGAAACACCGCAGATCCCACATGTGCCGACCCCAAATCCCACCCACGTGCCACGGCCACCCGCAAGATCCGCTTCTCCCCCAGGGTGCCACCGCCTGCTCCACACGGATCCCGGAGGGTCCCCGGGGTCTCCGTGCCCCAGTTTCCTCCCCGCCGGCAGCAGGATGGGGCCACCCCATCGCTCCCCGCGCCGCCGCCGCCGGCCCGGCTTCCTGCCCTCCGCCACAACCTGGGAGCCGCCGGAGCGCCGTCACCTCCCCGTCCCCGACGGAGGGACCCCCCGACTCCCCCCCTGGATCCCGAAAACCCGCGGGGTTGTCCCGCTGCCGGGATGGGGGGGCTCTGCCTGCTCCTGGTGGCTCTTTCCACCGTGGCACCCGGACAAGGTACGGCGTCGACCCCGGCCTGTCGCTTCCCACCCTTCTTTTTTTGGGGAGGGGGGGGGATCTTGGGGTGGCAGATCCGTGGGTTTGGGAGTCGGGGACCCGCCACCTTCCCGGGATGGGGGTCCTGGGGAAGATTCTCGTCTGGCAGCTCCTTGGACCTTCGTCATCCCGTTGGGAGTGTGTGAAGGGGGTTCCCTGAAGCGGGGTCCTAAGGATTGGGGTCTCCTAAGGATGAGGGATCCCTAAAAGCACCCTGGGGATGCCAAAAAACGGGATCCTAAGCTCCTAAAAGTGCTCTCGGAGCCATCCGACCCTCCAGCCCTTTGGGAAGCTCCGGGGCCAAATCCCACCCTGTCCCTCGTGTCACCCCTGGATGGTTTTGAGGGATGATTCCCCGCTCCCCCCACCGATCCCAGCAGGATTTGGGATGGTTTTGGCTCCTGAAATGGCCGCCAAGAGCTGCCTCGAGGCCTCGGAAGGATCCGGGAACGGGCCCATCACCCCTATTTCCGCCCCTTCTCACACCTCCACCCCCACAGAGCCGCTCATTCCCGCTTTTTCCCTCTGGTCCCCGAGCTCTTCCTTGAATATTTGAATTCCAATCCGCATCCCACCAGCTCCCTGGGATCCCCCCCTCAACCAGGAACGGGGATAGACCCCTCGCTCCTGGGGGATCTCCCCCTCCGGAGAAGTCAAACGAGGAATTTCCCCAGGGATAACCGGAGCATCCACTCACCCGTGGTTCCGGGATGGATACAGGCAGGAACTCATCCCTCTGTGTCCGCAGGGATGAGCCGGGAAGCGGGAGCAGCCCGGATGCGTGAGGATATCCAAAACTTCAGCTCTCCCACTGGTGAGTCGTGCCCCGATATTCCCACGTTTAAGGAAAAAATCCTCTGAGCAGACTCCATGCCAGGATTTAACGCCGGGACTGATTTTTGGGATGCAGGAGCACCACAGCCGGGAGAATTCCCGTTTTTTGGCGGGATTGGGATGCATGGCTCCACGTGCTCCCCCAGGGTGGTCACAGAGCCACATCCCCCTGTTTTCCATCCTTGCCCAGGAGTGAGGGCACCCAGAAAAAGAGGGATTGGTCCCCTGAATCCCTCTGATTCCGCTCCATGGGGATCCGGGTCGGTGGGATCAGATCCCACATCCATCCGTCACCTCATCCTCATCCCACGTCACCTCAGAGGGATCCTCCACCCCAAACCGTGAATCCCGGGGGCCTCATTCCCTCATCCCTCTGCTCCTTCCTTCCCGCAGCTCCCTCGGCTCTGATGGGATCTCCCAGCGCTCCGGCTGGGAACAGCTCGGTGACACCGGGTGAGCGCGGGAGGGCGAGCAACACCCTTGGGAACGTCCTTCCTCCCACTTCCCGGTGGGAAAGCGGCACTGGGGTCACCATTCCCGGCGTGTCTCCCAGATCCCGAAGGGCTTCGCTTGGCCGGTGGCCGGAGCCGCTGCGAGGGCCGCGTGGAGCTGGAGCACCAGGGCACCTGGGGGACGGTGTGCGACGACGAGTGGGACATTGCCGACGGCGACGTCGTGTGCCGGCAGCTCCAGTGCGGCCACGCTGTGAGCGTCCGCGGGAATTCCGCCTTCGGCCGCGGGCACGGCCCCATCCTGCGGGATGAGCTGGGATGCAGCGGGAACGAGCGGCACCTCTGGGAGTGCCCGGCCGCTCCAGAGCACGACTGCAGCCACAAGGAAGACGCCGGCGTGGTTTGCTCAGGTAGGTTGGAAATGATGCCGGCTCCGGCGGGGCCGGGATTTGGGAGGAACAGCCCCGGCTCTTCCCGCAGAGCACCAGGAGTGGCGGCTCTCCGGAGGCCGGGACGGATGTGCCGGGAGGCTGGAGGTGTTTTTCCACGGCATTTGGAGCACGGTGTGCGACAGCTCCTGGTACCACCTGGAATCCGCGGTGCTGTGCCGGAGTCTGGGATGCGGGGAGCCGCTCCAGAAGCTTTCCTTCGGACACACGCTTCCCGGGAAGATGGTGTACGAGTGCGGGAGCCTCCAGCCCTCGCTGGCGCTCTGCCACTGGAAGTTCAACAAATCTGGGCCGTGCCAACAAACCTGGGCGGTCGGAGTGATCTGCAACGGTACGGGATCTTCCCACTGGGATCTGGGAGGGAATTCCTGCCTCCCTGGCATCCCTGTAACCTGACGGATGGCCCCACTCTCTTCTCCAGGCTCCCAGGGTTTGCTGGATCCAACGCCCACGGCTGCGGTGACACCCGAGAATGTCACCATCCTGAGGGGTGAGTGTCCCGAAATCCCTTCCCTCCCATTCCCTGGGTTCGGGTGGGAATGAGTTGTGTCTGTTCTCTGCCCCAGCTGAGGAAGGGTCTCCGACCGTAGGGACGCAATTCCCACTGGATAGTCCTCTGCTCATCCTGTGCCTGGTGCTGGGAGCGCTGCTCCTGCTCTCCCTGCTGGCCTTATCCGCCGCCCTGCTGAGGCTGAGGAGGAGGAGTGGTAAGGAATCCCGGATCCGGCGTGGGACTGGGACACACATCCCGCTTTCCGGGCTCAGCTCGGCCTTGTATCCCTGTCCCTCCCACAGCCGTGTCTTCCTTGGGAATAACCACTCCAGTCCTGGTGACCCACAGCTCCCAGAGCCCCGACGTGCCCTCCGGGGTTCCCAACGACTACAGGGAGATCCCCACCAGCCTTCCCAAAGGATCAGGTGGGTCTGGCAGGCCACCCCAAGGGGGGCGTGGGGAAGGGGATCCCGGTTGGTGGCAGATTCCCAGTCCCATTCCCGCCCCCCCAGACCCGCTGGGCACAGGCTTTTCCAAGGATCCCGGCTCCGATTCCGACTCGGAACACTACGAGTTCAGCAGCAAACCGCCTGTCGCCCTCTCCACCTTCTACAGTGAGTGTCTCATTCCCTCTGGAATTCCTGTCACCCTGCCCCGGCATCCCCGTCACCATAGCCCCCGGGATCCCTGTCCCTCTTTCCCGGGATTCCCGTCACCCAGGGTGTTCCCACTTCCCAGACTCGCTGCGCCGGCATCCCAGGGAGCAGCTGCTCCCACCGAGGTCCGGCTGGGATGGGATGGAGCCATTCCCTGAGGATGGTATGGAATGAAGGGGGTGTCCACGCCATGGATGGGGGGGGGCAACCCCTCCCTATTCCCACACGGGATGTCCTTGTTCCCGCAGCGCCGGCCAGGATGAGCCCCCCACTCCCTGGCAGGGAGAACAGCTCCTCCAGCTCCTCCTCCTCATCCCTGTCCACGAATCCGTGTTGGAATGGCAACGTCCCCCCTCAGCCTGGCTGGGGCACAGGTGGGCCAGAGGGATGGGGAGAGCCCTGGGAATGGGAACGGGGAAAGGAACTGGGATGGATCCAACCCCAGGGAATGGGAGCAGGGGAGGAACTGTCCCTGTTTCCCGCAGCTCCTCCAGCAGCTCCCAGTGCTCCCGCCCCAGTGCTCTCCCAGCCCTGGGTACCTCCGTGTCCAGCAGATCCTGATGGAAGCTCCAGCACCTCCTCTGGGGAGTGGTACGAGAACGTTCCGGGCACGGAGCACGGAGCATCCCAAGGATCCTTCCCCACATCCGGTGAGGATCCGGTGCCGGCGGATACGGGATGTCCAGGGATCCTTTGCTCCCAAATCCTGACGGGCTCTGTCCTTCCAGGCTGGTTGGATCCCTCGGGACAGGATCCCGACTTCTCCGAGGGCAGCGACTACGACGACATCCAGGGAGATGCCTACTGAGCCCTTCCCGCCATTCCAGAGGGACACAGCGGCGGGGACACCTGGCCAAGGTCACCATCCTGCTGCCATCGCCACCGCTGGAATTCTCCGGCCATTCCTCCGTGTTGCCAATAAAAAGCTTTTCCCACCGTGTCCCTCGTCCGTCGGGATGGTTTATTCCCAGCCCCACTGGGATGTCCAGTTATCCCGTTCCCAGCCTGCAGGAGCAGGAAAGGGGGTGGCAGGGACCCGATCTGGCCCTGGGGGAGGAAATTACACCCCAGGAATTTGGGATGTGGGGAGGGGGGAATGGGGTGTTTGATGTCCCACAGTGTGTGTCCCCCCACCCCCAATCTTCCCTGCATCCCGCTGGGACACGGGGGATCCAATGCATCCATAAATCCTGTCCAGGGGGATGCTGGTCGGGAGGACATCCCAAACCCCACCGGATGAGGCTCTGTGGGGGAGTCCAGGGGCTTCCAGACCCTTCTCAGCAATCCCAGAACAGGGATAACCCCCCACCCCTGCCCTCCCACCCCAGCATCCCACCCACATCCCAGNAAGGAGGTGCCCAAAGCCCCCGGGCCAGGCTGGGAGGTGGGAAGGGGGTTTAGTTCCCTGGAGGTGGGGGAGGGCAAGGAGCTGGGGGCATGGATTCCCCTGGGATACTGATTCCTTAGGGATGTCAAAGCCCTGGGGGGCACGGATTCCCTTAGGGCACAAATTCCTTAAGGAGATCAGTTCCCTGGGGGTCACTAATTCCTTATGGATACCAAAGCCCTGGGGGTCCCAAGTCCTTGGAGGGGAGGAAGGGGGAGGGTGGACAATGTCCTGGAGGGCACCAATTCCTTGGAGTACCAGGATATCCTTAGGGCACCAGTTCCACAGGGATATCAAAGCCCTGGGAGGGCAGCAATTCCCTGCGGCACTGATTCCTTAGGGATATCAGTTCCCTAGGGGAGGGGAGGGGCACTGAGGGTGGCAGGAGTCGTGTCAGCACATCCCAAAATCTCTCCCTCCGGGAAGGGATTCCAATCATCCCAAGCTGTCCCGGGATGCTGAGATGACTCCCGCCTGACCCCATCCCAAATCCTGCCTGTGGAGGTGCCAGGGCCTCCAGATCCAAGGGATCTCAGGTGTCCCATATCCATGGAGTCACGCTCTCCTAGAGGTGAAGTATCCCGGGGTGTTCGGGGGGAAATCACCAATTTCAGGGCGATTTGGTGGGATTGGGGCTTGGATCCTGCACAAAGACACCCCCCCACACACACCTAGCTGAGTCCTGCGGGAGCAGGTCTGGGAATTGCGCCCCTTTTCCAGGGAATTTTCAAAGCCAAAGGTGGTGAGGGGCCGCTCCAGCTGGGACATCCCAACAGGGTTTTCTCCTGCCGCAATCCCAGTCGGGGGGGGGCAGGGGTCAGCAGGACCCTTGGGATAACTGGGATGGGAACACGCAGAGAGTGCAGGAAATTCCCAGGGGCGCTGAGATCCTGCTTCCAGGGTTGGGAACTGGAGCGGGAAGGGAAGGAAAGGTTTGGGAAGGTTTGGGAAGGGAAAGGAAGGGAAGGTTTGGGAAGGGAAGGTTTGGGAAGAGAAGGTTTGGGAAGAGAAGGTTTGGGAAGGTTTGGGAAGAGAAGGTTTGGGAAGGGAAGGTTTGGGAAGGGAAGGGAAGGGAAGGTTTGGGAAGGGAAGGTTTGGGAAGGTTTGGGAAGGTTTGGGAAGGGAAGGGAAGATCCATGCTCCCATTCCCGCTCCCCAGGCACTTTCCTTCCAGTGGGAACACCACGGGATCAATGGAAACAGCCGCCTCATTAACATGCATGACCTGGATTTGGAGTAATTAATTAGGACCCAATCAATTAAGCCTCTGCCCCGTCCAGTCCCACGTGCCCTTGCCGGGACACAGGACATCCCTGGAATGCCACAAACTGGGATACACCTGGATAAAACCATCCCCCATCCCATTCTCAGGACGTTTCCCCAGTGTTTCCCAGCTGCCCCCCTCAATCCCACGGGTTCACCGACCCCCAGCATTCCCTTGGCCACCAGACAGACCCACCACCTCCTCAGAGAGACATGCAAATCCCAGGATTTGGGGGAGGGGGGGCGCTGAGCCCCCTCCCCCAGGTTTCTCCCCCTTTTTTTTTTTGGCGGGACCTGAGGTGGCAGCGGAGCCTCGAGCTGGGCACGGGCCGTGACGTCAGGAAACCACAGCGGGAGGAAAAACAGCCGGTTCCTGCCCGGGCCCCCTCCCTCGCCTGCTCCGGGACGGGCAGCGGAGCCTCCGGAGCCTCCCCCGTGCCCCCCATCCCACCCCCTGTGCCCATGGAAGCCCAGCTGCCCGTCCTGCTCCTGCTGGGAATGTGGGGTGAGTCCCGGGGGATGCCCCAGCGCTCGCGTCTCGCTGGCGTTCCCGCTCCGGGAACCCTCGGGATGGGCTCTGGGGGAGCACTGGGGGGGATCAGGGTGCCCGGCACGGCCCTGGGGGTCCTTGGGAATGAGCCAAGGGGTGTTGGCGGCCCCCCGGCCTCATTCTCACCCAGATCCCGCCATTCCCAGCTTTCCCTGGCTCCACATGGCACCGGCTGCTTGGCCGGACCTTCCAGCTGGGAGCGACGCTAATTAAGGGGAATCAGCAGATCCCCTGGGTTTTTCCAGCCCTAATTAACCTTTCTCCCCGGCAGATGGATGGACAGGCAGCAAATCCCCTTTCCCCATCAAAAATTCCCTTTTTCCTGCAAACCCCTCCATTTCTCCCACAAGACCCTCCGTTTCTCCCACAAAACCTTCTGTTTCTCCCACAAGACCCTCCGTTTCTCCCAGAAAAACAACGGAGCGCCGGAGCCGCTGCCCCAAACTGGGGGGGTCCCGGGATGGGAAGCAGGACTGACACCCCATCCCTCTCTTTCTTCCAGCCATTCCCAACCACGGAGGAGCCACTAGGACTCCTGAAGGTGAGAATTTGGGGGGATAAACCCCTCGGGAATCCCAGCAGGGCCTCAGGAGCGCGGAGGATGCCGGAGTTGCATCATCCGGAAGCAGCGGCCTGGGGTCCCAGCTCAGCCCTGGACATTCCCCCCCCCCCACATTCCCTTTCCTTGTGAGATGTATCCCGAAAAAGGGCCCTTCCATCATTACCTGTGTGGAAATCCCACCTGGATTGCGGTGTTTTCCCGCAGTTCCCACCCCGCGGCTCATGGGTGGCGGATGCCGCTGCGCCGGGATCCTGGAGGTGTCCTGGGACCAACACTGGAGACGAGTGTGTCGGGATGGTGTGAGCGAGTCCATCCTGGATGGAATCTGCCAACAGATTGGCTGCGGGCCCCAAGCTCCCCAGCTCCTCCAGCTCAGCATTCCCAGTGGGAAGAAGCCAAACATGAAGTCCGTGAAGTGCGTGAAAAGTGTGGGAACATGGGTGGAGTGCGGCTGGAAGGAGGAGAACTGCACGGAGCACGTTGTCCTCTCCTGCAAAGGTGAGCCTGGAAACCCCCCATCCCGGTCAGCTCCATCACTAGGGATCATCCCTGCCCACGTGGCCCCCTTCTCTTCTCATTCCAGAGCCGGGGAAAACCACTCCCAAGCCCCCGCCAACGCCTCCGGTCACCACCCCGGAGCCCACGGGTAAGATCTTGATCCTGAGGGATCCGAGCATCCCACCCTGAGGGATCTAAGGTCCCCATCCCAAGGGATCCGAGCATCCCACCCTGAGGGATCTAAGGTCCCCATCCCAAGGGATCTGAGCATCCCATCCTGAGGGATCTGAGCACCTCATCCCAAGGGATCTGAGCATCCCATCCCGAGGGATGTAAGGCCCTCATCCCAGGGGATCTAAGGCCCCCATCCTGAGGGATCTGAGCACCTCATCCCAAGGGATCTCAACATCCTATCCTGAGGGATCTAAGGCCCCCATCCAGGGGGGATCCATGCAGCAAACCCCCCTCCCCCCTTCAAATTTAGGGACTTTCTGCCAAACTATGGAAAGAAATCTCCTCCCAATCCCTCTCCAGGACCGCCCAGGCTGCGGCTGGTGGACGGGAATTTCAGCTGCTCCGGATTCCTGGAGCTGCACAAGGATGGGCTGTGGGGGGCCGTGGCCAGGCTCCCCCCGCACATCTGGGCACATCTGGCCGCCCGCGTCTGCAAGGATCTGAACTGCGGCACCGCCGGGCACGGCCAGGGAGAGCCGGATCCCGGGATCCACCTGCCGGTGCGGTGGGAGGCGGTGCATCCCTGCGGGAGCCCTTCCCTGCCGGAATGCTTCAACAGGACCGGCTCCCGCGGGAAACCGCCCGCCTTCATCACCTGCTCAGGTGAGAAAGGCACGGGGAGCATCCAGGCCTTTCCCGGGGGGATATCCCGGGGGGAATTCCGGGTGCCCGGCCCCGCCTGCCCCAGGTGCCCCATCCGCCCACTCCGGCTCTCCCTCTCCGGGGGTGCCAAGGCAAAACAGGAAATCTCGGCTCCTGGCGGTGTCGGAAGAGGATGAGCCGGGGAGGGAGCGGCCGCGGAGTGTCCCAGATTCCAGATGGGATTGGGGAAGCCTGGGAAGGGCAGCTCCCAGCCGTGGGCCTCTCCCTGAGCTTTTCCCCGGAGATCCAAGCCCTGAGTCCTGCCATCTGCCCCGGCCTGGGAGCCTTCCCGTGGGATCTGGGGGGTTACCAGGCTGTGGTGCCGCAGCTGGCAGAGGTTCCCCACTCATTCCTCCTGGGAATGGTTCAAAGCTCCTCGATGATCGGCTCTGGTTTGGCTCGCGCACATCCCCCCGGTCCCTGCGGCACGAGGCTGGAATACCGAGAGCATCCCTGTGCCAGGAGCATCCCTGTGCCAGGAGCTGGTGCCAGCAGCCAGCCACGAGTTATCGCTCTGCATCTCATCCCTCTCCGCACAGGGGTCCCACTTCTCTCTCCCTGTGGATCTGACCCTTCTCCATGGGTCCCAACACCCCTCTTCCCATGGATCTGACTCCCCCACCTCCCATTCCCATGGCTCTGATTGCTTTCCATGGGTCTGACTCCTTCACACAGATCTGACCCCCCTCTTCCTGTGGATCTGACACCTCTCCATGATCCCCAGACCTGTCCCATGGTCCCCAGACCTGTCCCATTGTCCGCAGACTTCTCCCATTATTCTCAGACATGTCCCATTATCCCCAGCCCTGTCCCATTATTCCCAGAGCTCTCCCATTATCCCCATGCCTGTCCCATTGTTCCCAGACCTCTCCCATTGTATGAAACATGTGCCACTATCTCAGTCCTGTCCCATTATTCCCAGAGCTTTCTCCTTATCCCCGAGCTTGTCCCATTATCCCCAGACCTCTCCCATTATCCCCAGACCTGTCACATTGATCCCAGACCTCCTCCACTCTACCAAACATGTGCCATTATCCCAGACCTATCCCACTGTTCCCAGACCTGTCCCATTACCGCCAGCCCCGTCCCATTATCCCCAGACAAGTCTCATTATCCCCAACCCTCTCCCATTGTTCCCCATCCTCTCCCATTATCCCCAACCCTCTCCCATTATTCCCAAGCTTGTCCCATTATTCCCAGCCCTCTCCCATTATTCCCAGCAAAGTCCCGTTACCTCCATCCCTGTCCCATGATCCACACGGCCGTTCCCGCTGTCTCCCGCAGGTTCCCAGCCGCAGGCGCTGCGGAGGCTGGGGGGTGGCCGCGGTCCCTGCGAGGGGGACATCCAGGTTTTCCATGAGCGACAGTGGCGGGTGCTGTGCGACGACGGCGCGCGGCGATCCCAGCGGGGCCTCCAGCTGTGCCGGGAGCTGCGCTGCGGGAATCTCACCTCCAGCTCCCAGATCCGGGAGCCGCCCTCCCCGGGAGTCACCTGCGGGGTCGACCCCCTGCACCTCTGCCACGGGAACCTCGGGAAGCTCCGCACCTGCTCCCGGACCAGAGTCGTGTGTAAGGCGCCATCCCAGGGAGGATCCACGCAGGGCTGGGAGCTGGAATTCCCACCCCTGGGTGAGGGGTTGGGACGGGGAGCGCCTCTCTCTGGGTGGGATTTGGGTGGTGGGTGTTCGTATCCTGGGATCACAACCCTGGGCACAAGGGTCTTGTCCATCCTCTTGCCAGGCCAGGATTCCCGGCCGCATCCCGAGGGCACATCCGCTGGCACCGTCTGGAGCATCTGCCTGGCCCTGCTGCTCTTCCTGGTGCTCTCCATCGTCTGCGGCCCCCCGGCATTACGGAAGCTCCGCAAGAGACGTACGTGGCACCTCTGGATGCGCGTCCAGGGCCTGTCCTGTTANCTGGTGCTCTCCATCGTCTGCGGCCCCCCGGCATTACGGAAGCTCCGCAAGAGACGTACGTGGCACCTCTGGATGCGCGTCCAGGGCCTGTCCCATTATCCCTGAGCCTGTCCCATTATCCCAGACCTGTCCCATTGTCCCCGAGTCTGTCTCATTGTCCCTGAGTCTGTCCTGTTATCTGGGAGTCTGTCCCATTATCCCTGAGTCTGTCCCATTGTCCCTGACTCTGTCCCATTATCCCTGAGTCTGTCCCATTATCCCAGACCTGTTATCCCAGACCTGTCCCATTGTCTCCCAGTCTGTCCCACTGTCCCCAAGCCTGCGGAGGGAGCGGCCGCGGATCCCATTGTCCCTGAGGTTGTCCTGTTATCCGGGAGTCTGTCCCATTTTCCCTGAGTCTGTCCCATTGTCCCTGACTCTGTCCCATTATCCCTGAGTCTGTCCCATTGTCCCTGACTCTGTCCCATTATCCCTGAGTCTGTCCCATTATCCCAGACCTGTTATCCCAGACCTGTCCCATTGTCCCCGAGTCTGTCCCATTGTCCCTGAGGTTGTCCTGTTATCCGGGAGTCTGTCCCATTTTCCCTGAGTCTGTCCCATTGTCCCTGAGTCTGTCCCATTATCCCTGTCTGTCCCATTATCCCAGACCTGTTATCCCAGACCTGTCCCATTGTCCCCGAGTCTGTCCCATTGTCCCTGAGGTTGTCCTGTTATCCCGGACCTGTCCCATTGTCTCCCAGACTGTCCCATTGTCCCCAAGACTGTCCCATTAACCCCAAGTCTGTCCCATGATTCCCAGCCCTGTCCCATTATCCCCAAGCCTGTTCCATTATCCCCACACTTGTCCCATTATCCCAGACCTGCCCCGCTGTTCCCAGTCTTTTCCCATTGTTCCCGAATCCATCCCATTATCCCCGAGTCTCTCCCATTATCCCCGAGCCTGTCCCACATGGAATGGGCACAAAGAAAGGGAGAGGGAAGGGGGATTAAGCTCCGGGTGGGCACAAAAGAGCAGCCGGAGGATCCTGAGGGCGGATTACGGGGCGGAAGGGGATTGTTTGGGATGACATACGGAGCTGGTGGGGGGTGAAGATCCTCGGAGAGACAATTCCCTCTCTCTGCCCAACTCTGCCTTCCCAGTCTCCAGGAAAAAGCAGCGCCAATGGATCGGTCCCACGGGACTCAACCAGACGGGTGAGGAATGGCTCCCGCTCTGGGGGGTGGGATTGGGATTCCCAGGATTGGGATTTGGGTCCCTGGGGGTGGAATTTGGGGTTCCTGGGAGCGAGATTTGGGATTGGTGGGATTTGGAGTTCCTGGATGTGGATTTAGCATTGTTGGGAGTGGGATCTGGGGTTTCGGGGGTGGGATTCTTGGGAGTGGATTTGGGATTCCTGGGTGTGGGATTTGGAGTTCCTGGGGGTGGGATTTGGGGTTCCTAGGTGTGGATTTGGGATTCCTGGGAGTGGGATTTGGCTTCCTGCAAGTGGATTTGGGAATCCTGGGGTGGGACTGGGATTCCTGGGGGTGAGATTTGGAGTTCCTGGATGTGGATTTAGGACTGTTGGGAGTGGGATCTGGGGTTTTGGGGGTGGGTTTGGGATTCTTGGGAGTAGACTTGGGATTCCTGGGAGTGGGATTTAGACTTCTCAGGGATTTGGGGTTCCTGAGGTGGGACTGGTGTTCCTGGGGGTAGGATTGGGGATCCTTGGGAGCAGGATTGGGATACACCTCACCCGGGAGATCCAAGCCTGGGGGGTCCATTCCCTGAAAACCGCTGCTCTGGCCCCCGCCCCGGAATTCCCAAATCCCACCTTCTTTCCCAGTGTCCTTCCACCGCTCCAGCTCGGCCGCCCCGAGGCCACGGGGACAGGGAGGGGAAAACGACTACGCCCAGCCCCCCGCCAAGGGCTCCCACCTCTCCGCTTATCCAGGTAAAACCTGGAATTCCTCCCCCCACCCCCCCGGCTCCTTTCCCATGGATATGGGATGATCCCCATCCATCGCCCTCCCCCAGCCCTGGAAGGAGCGCTCCGCCATTCCCAGCCCCCGGATAACTCCTCGGACAGCGACTACGACCTGTGTTGGGCCCGCAGGCTGTGATTCCCAGTGATTCCCAAAGCATTCCCGGGGGGATCCTGGAATTCCAGGGAGAAAATAAAAAGGCGGTTTGGGCGGGGGGCGGGTTAAGGTGTTTCTATGGATCCCTTTGGAGAGGGATCATCAGCTTTTCCACGGCGCCAAGGCTGGATATGGATCCACAGCTCCGAGCCAGGATGAAGGGATGTGAGCAGGGGGAAGGCGGGAATTCCGGGAATGAGCCCCAGGTATTTAATATCTGACAACTGTTGTAATAAAATCGGGATTTTTGTACGAATTTTCCCCCCTCATCCCCTTCCTTCCCGTATCCCAGAGCGATTCCTCGGGAATTCCCAGCCAGGAGGGAAAAGCAGGGCAGGAAAAACAGGGAAACGTCTTTTTCCCTGGTTTTCCGCCCCTAAAAGCCCCAATCCGGGAAAGAGAAACCCAGGAAAAGCTGGAAAAACGGGGCTGGGAGAGAGGGGGAAAAGCTGGAATCCAAAGGGAGTTGGGATCAATCCTTAGGGCAATGCTCCGCCATTCCCGAAAGAAACCAGGGCTGTGTGGAATTGATTAATCCAGTTTTATTACTCTTCATTAATTAACCCCAGGGATGGAATTACTTCCCTGAAATCCCACAGAGCCCCTTCCTTAGTCCATTAGTAATCATTCCCTATAAATAACTCCCCGGGATCCGGGTGGGATTCGTGGGATAAAGTGCTGAGCAGAGCAAATCCCATTCCCGGTGTTTGTCGTTCCCTCCGTTTCCAAGTGTTTCCTGAGAAAGGGGGAGGAGGAAGGGGAGGGAGGGGGGTGTGAGGAGCCCCGGAAAACCACGTGGGAGGTCAGGAATACCGACCTGGGTGGGCGGGGGAAGCACCAAACTCCCAGAGAGTCCTGGAATGGTTGGGTGGGATCTCAAGGATCATCCGCTTCCAACCATATTCCGCTAATCCCGGCGGATCCAGCTTGGGATGGAGCAGCCACAGCTTCCCTGGGAAGTCCATTCCAGGGCTTCGCCACCCTCAGAGGGAGGAATTTCTTCCCAAAATCCCATCTAAACCCTCCTGTGTCCGTGCGAAGCCGTTCCCGCTTTATCCCGTCGCTCCAGGTCCTTCTCCAAGTCCTTTCCCAGCTCTCCTGGAACCCCTTTAGGCTCCAAGGTCTCCCTGGAGCCTCCTCCTCTCCGGAATTCCAGCCCCGAGGGGCTGCCCCTTCCTGCCGGGACTCATCCCCTGGAGCCTCCAACTCTCACCCCACGGAATTCCTGCGATTCCACCTGTTCCTCAGTCAGTCCCCGGAAAAGAAAACAAGGAGGGAGCAGCAGCGGACGCTCCCCAGGAATCCCAGATTAGTACCCAGGCCAAGCCGGGCGCGGAGCGTTGGGAGCCGGGGGGTATCCAAAGGGCGCCGGAGCCCCGGGATAGGGCGGCTGCGGTGGGATGGGGAAATTCGGGAGAGGGGGCTGGGTGGGGTAGGGACACTGCGGCCTTCCCGCTCCGGAGGAGGGGGAATATCCCGGCCTGGGATACGGAGGAGCTCGGGATGGAGACCAGGAATAGCCTCCGGAGGCGGGAGCCTGAGCCGACGGATATCCGGGAGCCGGGAGAGGCTGGAAGGGAAGGCCGGGCTGGGAGCCGGGCTGGGAAGGAGCCGCGTGTCCCACGGGGGCCGGAGATCCCGGGAAAGGAGCCGGAGATCCCGGGAAAGGAGCCGGAGACGCCGGGAAAGGAGCCGGAGGCAGCGCTCCGTGGGCGCCGGGACCCGGCGGGAGCGCCGGAGCCGGGCTGTAGGGAAGAGGGAACGCCGGAGATCCCGGTGGGATGGGTTTGGGCGGATCCGTGGGAACGTGAGGAGGAGGAGGAGGGTGAGGAGGGGGCTGGGAATCCCGGCCGGATTCCCGGGATCCTTCCGACTTCCTGACGATCTCCTGCAGCTTTTCCACGCGCACTCGGCGCAGGTGGGACAGTTTCCTCAGGCTGGAAAACTCCTCCAGGAACGTTTCCAAGGGAACTTCGCCCTCCAGGAATTTCTCCGCCATGTTCTGGAAGGGGAGGAACGGCCCCGGGATCATCCTGGGATCCCTCGGGATCATCTTCCCTCATCCCACTCCGGGATTTCCAGGGGAGCAGGGCCCCCCGAAAACAAGGGAAAATGCAGGGAATTCTGGGGGTAATCCAGGATTTCAGGGATTGGGGATAACGGTGGGGCTTTAGGGATGAAGCACCGGAATTCCTAATGGATTTGGGCCCGGACTTACCTCGGATTCCTCCTCGATTTTCTGGCTTTCCACCTGGAGCAGCTCCAGCAGAACCTGCGGCTGCAGCGCTGCCGAGAATTTCTCTGGAAAACCATGGGGAAAAAAAAAACAACAACCAAACATGGAAAACCCATCAGAAACCCGGGAAAAACCGGCAGGAGCCGCCCCGGGAAGGAGGGAAACGCCGGGAGGGAAACTCCGGGATCTTGCCGGAGAAAAACGGGAGGCGGGTTTTTTCCCCCCGAGGATCCCAGGGCTCACCCAGCTTCTCCTTGTGCTCCCGGCACTTCCCGGCCACTTCCTGCAGCTCCAGGTATTTCTTGGAGAGGTCGCTCCTTCCCGACTCCAGCGGCGCCTGGAACTGCAGGTTCTGCTCGGCCAAGCTGCGGTTGGAAGCCAAGGCCATTTCCCGCTCCAGCTGCAGCTCCTGGACCTGCGGGAATTCGGGGAGCGACGCCGGGAATGGGGTGAGGGAAGCCCTTGGGGGGG
>WEKX01016336.1:166623-178816 GCA_013390025.1 Pitta sordida | reverse complement strand
GGGGGGGGGGGGATCCCTCACCCAGCCCCAACTCCACCGACCTCCTGGGATTCCAGGGCCAAGCGCTGGATTTCCTGGGAATCCTCCTGCAGCTCCCGCAGCTCCTCCAGCGTGCGGTTCCGGAGGGCGTCCATCCTTCCCGGGGTTATTCCTGGGGCAGGGAAAAGGATGGGAATAACCCCTCCCAATCCCACTGGGAACGAGGCTTTATCCCACCAGGGAAACCCCCCCCCCTGGAGCACATTCCCTAAAAACAGAGCGGTGGGAAAACGACGCTCCCGTTAATCCCTCCTGCGGAAATGACCCTTTTTCCCGGGTTTTCCCAGAAGGAATTCTGGGGGTCCCGGAGGGTTTTGTTGAGGAATTCCAACCCCTCCCCGCCCCAACCCAGGGTCACACCACCCACCTGCGCCGTCCTCCCGGCTCTTCTACCTCTCCCCCGGGCGGAGCATCCCAAGGAATTCCCGCCGGGAATGTCCCGCAAGAGCCGCGATCCCGGCACACCTGTCCGAGGGGAAAAGTGGGAACGGAGCCGCGGGGGCGCTGGGAGACTGCAGCGCAACGGCGAGCCGCGGGGTTATCCCGCTATCCCGCTGTTCCTCCCGGTATTCCCGGTATTCCCGGTATTCCCGTTCCCGGCCTCTCCCGAACTCACCAGGGACCCTCCGCCCGCCGCCACTTCCGGGTTCCGGCGCAGAGCGGAAGTGGACGAGACCATCGGCGGCCGCTGGCGGGGGGGGGCGGAGGCTCCCCCCGGGGAGGGCGCGAGTGGTTCCGCCCGCCGCCGCCATGTTGGGGGAGGGCGAGATTCGGGATTGGTTTTTAGGGAATTTTTTCCTAATTAATCCATATCTGGGTGCCCCCCCCCCCCACTGCCCTGGTGGGGCTTCTAGTTGTGGGCTGGTCTAGGATTGATATCCTTCGCGGGTTTGAGGTGGAGGGGCTCCCGGAGGCGTGGCGATAACAGGGATTTATGGATTTAAATGGGATTTTTGGGAATAAATAAATCCTGCCCTGCGGTGAGGCACTGGGATGGATTTCCCAGAGTAAGCCGTGGGTGGAAGTGTCCAAAAGCCTGGCTCGGGAGTGGTTTGGGACAAAAAAACACACACACACAGAGCTTGACAGCATCCCACAAAACACACGGAACATCCCCCAAAATTCCTGGAATATCCCCCAAAAATTCCTGGAATAAAGGAATCAAAGCAAACCCCCTCTGGATTAGGGAGAACAGGCTCATCCCCGAGCGGCAGGAGCCGGACACAAGACACAAACCCAAGACGCACCCCACGGATCCCTCCCTTTTTTCGCTTATTGCCCCAACTTGATGATCCTTGTGGGTCCCTTCCAACTCAGAATATTCTGTGATTTCCTCCAGAAATTAACTCCACATCCCAAATTTCCCACATTTCCCAGGGATAAGGCCCCGGGAAGAGCCGCTCCCTTGGGATCCCCCCCCAAAAAAAAAAGTTGTGCCGGGATCTGGGAAAGGCACCTCTGGATCCCGCCAGTCCCTTTGTGGTGGAATCACGGCAGTCACCTGATCCCAAAAAAAACAACTTGGGGTTGGATCAAGGACGAGTTGTTCCCAAGTTTTCCTGATAAACGGGTCGAGCTCCCAATGTTATGGGAAAAGCCAAGGGGGTTTGACTTTCCGGAGGGAAAAGCCTTGTTCGGAGCAGTTTTCCCGGCACCCGGGGAACGTTTAGTTGACGTTTTATATCAAATTGAGGGGGTTGGGAGAGGAAAAAAAAAAAAATAATGGGAATTTGCATTGGGAAAATGTCTGCTTAAATTTGTTATCCAGCAATAAAAATCGGGATAATCGGGGTTGGACTCGATGATCTCTAAGGTCTTTTCCAACCTTACTGATTCTGTGATTCTGTGGGATAAAGGGGGTGGGAAAGGATATTCCCATTGACAGCCTGAAATTCCATAAAATTGGTCACACGCGGATTTTTTCATATCAACATTTAAGGAGGAAAAATTAAGTTTCCCTGGGAAAAAAAAAGGAGGGGGGGAAATATCCATTTAAATGTGTTTTCCAGCAATAAAAACTGGGATAAAAGTGGAGTTTGTGAAGGATATTCCCACTGTTTTCTTATTAACATTCCCTAATTCCCAATTAAAAAAACCCCAAAATGGTCCCACTGGTGTTTTTCCCTTGGATTCTGCGTTAATCCCACCGAAAATCAGGTAGGAAAAAGTCCCTCTCCGGCAGAACTCCATTCCCACCGGGAATGCCAAGAGCCCTCGATAACTTGGTTCAATGCTTTGAAGCAAATCCCGGAGATTTCGATCCCTTGGGGAGCGTCGGAATTCCCTCCTTTCATGTGACAGCTCCGATAAAACCCCGGGGGAGATAAAGAGGGACAACAACCAAAACCAAAATCTGGGAACGGGGCCTGGAAAACAAGTTTCCTTCCTGAATCCAGTCCCGAGATAAGCCCCGTCTCCATCGGGGGATTTTGGGGGGATGAAAATTAAGGAAGTTCCCGAGCTTTTGATGTTCCCCAAAAGGCTGGAAAATCCCGGAATATCGAGCGATTCCCGCGGCTGTTTCATCCACCCCCCGGCTGGTGTTTCCGCGTTAAAATCGGGATTTTTTTTCGGGAACAATCCTAAATGTTGGTGGGGGAGGTTGTTCACCGGGAATCTCTGGCTGGATCGGGAATGGGAAAAGCAGGTGGAAAAGCTTCTGCATCCGGGTTTTTGGGGTTTTTTTGGGGGATCTTCCCATCCTTTGGTGCCCTCTGGTGCCGAGGGAGGCTGATCCCACCCAAAATCCCGGGATCCAGCGCGTCCCATTCCCTGAATTTCCCAGATTTTTCCCGGAGGGAAAGCCGTTCCCCACCCTCAAAGGGGTGATTTTTCCATGTTCCTGCCCTTTATTCCCGGTTTAATTAGTGCTAAATATGAATTCCCGGGTTTTTTTTCCCCCAACCCGGAATTCCACAATCCCACTAGGGATAATGATCCGTCCCAAAATCCTGCGGGATTTTGCCTCCCGGGGGATGGGATTTACCACGAGCTTGTCCTAAAACTTCCCATCATGGGGCAAATCCTTCCTTTCTCTTGGAAAAGCTGGAATCCTGATCCCCAGGAATGGCGGCTCTGGGAATTGAATGGATGAAGAGAATGGGTTAGTTTTCCCGATTCTTTTGGCCGAAAACAGGGAAAATTTGGAAGCTCCGAAGCTCCAGGGAGACATTCCGCTCTCCCAGGTTGTTCCAAGCCCTTTTCCAGCCTAGCCTTGGGCAATTCCCGGGAAATCCATTCCAGGGCCTCGCTGCCCTCTCAAGGAAGGATTTCTTCCCGATACCCCGTTTAAATCACCCCTTTTCCATTGGGAAGCCATTCCCTGTGTCCTGTCATGCCATTCCCATATCCTGAGTCCCTCTCTTGCTCTCCCAGAGTCCCTTTAGGCACCAGAAGAGGCTCCAAGGTTTCCCTGGAGCTGCTCTTCTCCAGGCCGGACAATTCCAGCTTTCCCAGGCTCTCCTATCCCTCAGGATTTCATCCTTGTCCCCCTTTCCCAACGCCGCTCCAGAACTGGGACCAGTTGTGGGGTGGAACTGGGAGCAGTCAGGGGGAAAGGCCCAGCTCCGGATGCCTCTGGAATGCTGAAGGTCACCAGGAATCTTGGCTTGCCTCCTGGCCCCACGTGGCTCCTGGAAGGGTCACTTTGTCCTGGAGGAGATCAAAGGTTTCCTTGGAATTCTTATTCTTGCCTTGGAATTGGCTCCTGTTCCCAGCTCGGAGGAACAAATGGATCCAAGGATTGGGGCTGAATTCCGTGGAAGGGGGAGAGGAAGGAATAAAGAACATGGTGGGATGTTGGGAGAAAAAAGGGTGAAACAGCGGATTATCCTGGAGGGAAAAAGGAGGATGGGATGGGAATGAGAAGGGCTTGGATGATTCCCAAAATGGAAAATCCCATAGGGACTGAGCCAGAGGAGAAGGCTCTGGAGAGACCTTGGAGCCCCTTCCAGAGCATAAAGGACTCCGGGAGAGCTGGAGAGGGACTTTGGGAAAGGGCCTGGAGTGACAGGACACAGGGAATGGCTTCCCTCTGCCAGAGGGTGGGTTTGGGTGGGATGTCAGGAATAAATCCTTCCCTGGAAGTGCAATGAGGCCCTGGAATGGACTTCCCAGGAAACCCTGGGATCAAACTCTCCAGCTGGGAACAGGGGTAGGATCCATGGACAAACATGATCCCGTATTCCTGTCAGCTCCCACCAATTCCCTCAGGACACCAGGAGCGCCTCCTTCCCATCCCAAATTCCCCCTTGGGAATACGGGCTTGACATCACTCCCCCCCTCACCCCCCCTTCCTTCCCTAAGGACGTTGTGATAAGAATCCCAGGAGCCGTTTGCTTTCCTTATCGGAGCCAAACACGGAGCCGGGATATAAGGAGCGGGAGCGGGATCGGAGTCTCGCATTCCCAGAGCTCCCACCATGAAGCTGCTCCTGCTCCTCTCCCTGGTGGTCCTGGTCCAGGGCCTCGGGACCAGGTGAGCACCGGGAATTGGGTCCCCAAATCCCGCGGGGTGGGGAGGGGGAATGTGGGGGGTGATCCCGGTGACGGCTCCCGGTGTCCGCAGGGTGTCCCTGAAGAAGATGAAGTCCCTGCGGGAGAGGCTGCGGGAGCAGGGATTGCTGGAGAGCTTCCTGGCACAGCATCCCTCCAACCTGGCCGACAAGTACTTCCCTGGGATGGCCTTTGAGCCGCTCCAGAACTACATGGATGTGAGGGAATGGGATGGGGGACACCGGCCCTTTCCCAATCCTACTATCCATTTCCTCATCCTGCCATCCTCATCCCTTTAACATTTTCCCATTCCCACTAACCCCTTCCCAATCCCACTTTCCACATCCCACTATCCCCTTGTCAATCCCACTAACCCTTTCCTATTATCCCTTTTCCCTATCCCACTATTCCCTTTCCTATCCCACTATGCCTTCCCCTTCCCACTGTCCCCTTCCTCGTCCCGCTATTCCCTTCCGGAAGTGCCTCTCCCCATTCCATTCCATTCCAATTCCATCCCATCCCATCCCATCCCACTCTCCCCATTCCCATCCCACTCTCCCTGTCCCCATCCCTCTCCCACAGGACGAGTACTTCGGCACCATCTCCATTGGGACTCCACCCCAGGAATTCACCGTCGTCTTCGACACTGGCTCTTCCAACCTTTGGGTTCCCTCCATCTTCTGCTCCAGCCCAGCCTGCAGTAGGTGTCTGGGATGTGTCTGGGATGTGTCCGGGATGTGTCCAGCAGCCCCAGGGCCACCAGGACAACGGGGAATCATTCCCTCCTTCCCAAACCTTCCAGGCAACCACAACCGCTTCAATCCCGGGGATTCCTCCACCTTCCTGAGCACCAACGACACCCTGTTCATCGCCTACGGCACGGGAAGCATGACCGGAGTCCTGGGATACGACACTGTCAACGTACGGCCACCCCGGCCCTCCCATTCTGTGGGATCGGGGGATTCCCGGGGGGGAAGCCCAGTCCAGAGCCGTCTCCCTCTCCCAGGTCGCTGGGATCAATGTCCGCAACCAGATCTTTGGGCTGGCGGAGACGGAGCCGGGGGATTTCTTCTACTACACCCCCTTTGACGGGATCCTGGGATTGGCTTTCCCGAGCATTGCCTCCTCCGGAGCCAC
This sequence comes from Pitta sordida, assembly GCA_013390025.1. Lineage (NCBI taxonomy): Eukaryota > Metazoa > Chordata > Aves > Passeriformes > Pittidae > Pitta > Pitta sordida. The sequence goes on along the minus strand of WEKX01016336.1, from coordinate 173,147 downwards.
CCCGGTCTTCGACAACATGATGATGGAAAAGCTTGTGGATAGGGATCTCTTCTCCGTCTACCTGAGCAGGTAAATCCCGGCTGGATTTCTCCCGTTTCCCTGTGGGAATGGTGGTGGGGAGGGAGGGAGTGGGAAATGCCTGGACGGATCCTGCTTTTCAGGAATAGCCAGGGTGGAAGCTTCGTCCTCTTCGGAGCCATCGATCCCTATTACACCACCACAGGAATCTCCTGGATCCCGCTCTCCGCCGAAACCTACTGGCAGATCTCTATGGACAGGTATTCCCGGGGGATACCCTGGCTGTGGGGGGATGGAGGGAATCCCACGCCTGGGAAGCTCACCCCGTGTCCCTTTTCCCAGTGTCTCCGTCAAAGGGGCACGGGTGGCCTGTTCCTCGGGATGCCAGGCCATCGTGGACACGGGAACGTCCCTGCTGGCTGTGCCCAACCAAGCCCTCCAGCGCCTCCTGAGCGCCTTGGGCGCCGGCTCCAACGGCGAGGTGAGGCCTCTCGGGCTGCTTCCCGGGATGTTTTTCCCGGCCGGAACAGCCGCTGATCCCACTGTCCCTGCTCCCAGATCACCTGTGAGGCCGCCGCAAGACTTCCCGACCTCGTGTTCCACTTCCACGGCAAAGCATTCCCAGTGCCTGCCAGAGCCTACGTGATCCGGGTGAGCCATCTCGCCGGGAGAGGGGGTTGGGATGACACGGGAATTTGGGAGGGCGGGAATCCCTCGGCCGATGATGGCCCCATTCCATGTCCTTCCCATTCCATGTGCTGGGAGCAGGGCGGCGGTGTCTGCAACCTGGGATTCCAAGGCATGGATGCCCCCACGGAGGAGGGCGAGCTCTGGATCCTGGGGGATGTGTTTATCCGGGAATACTACGTCATCTTCGACAGGGGCAACAACAAGGTGGGGCTTTCCCGGCTGCCCTGAGCCAGGATGGGGGATCCCGGCTGTTCCCAGCCTTGGGCATGGCAGGGATGTCCCTTTTCCCGGCGTTCCCGGGGACAATAAAGGTGTGGAGAAGCCCTGCTGTGCCGTGTCTGTGTGGGAAGGGCAGGGCATTCCTGGGAATGTGGTGTGGCCTCGGCTACGGATGGGGTGACACCCCCATCTGCACCTCCTGAGGATCCCTGGGATCTCCTGGTCCTGGGATCCTGTATCCATGGGGACCTTCATCCCTGGGCACTCCCAGCCTGGGGGACGTTCATCCCCGGGATCTCCCGGTTCTGGGATCCCGTATCCCTGGGGACTCTCTCCCACCCCTGGACACCCGGGGCAGGACACGTCCCCCCCTGTCCACCAAATCCCAAACACCTCCAGCCCTTCCCTCCTCATCCCAAAATTACCCCCCCCCAGGACAATTCCCAGCGCTCTGCGTGTTCCCAAGCAAGAGGGGACAGAGAATAAATACCAGGATGAGTTTATTGGTGGCAGGGGGACAGTTGTCCCCTCCCCGGGGGCCTGGTCCTGCAGACCCCCCCCCCTTCCTCATCCTCCTCCCAGCACTCGGCACCTGGAGCTCTTCCCGCTGTCCTGGGACACGGGATCCACATTCCCGGGAGATCCCTGAGCCTCCTCGGGACTGGAGCAGCCCGTGGGATCCGGGGGGTCGGGGAGCACCGAGGGGTGTCCGGAGGGGCTCGGAGCCGTGGGAGGGGGATCCCTGGCATCCCAAATCCCGGGAGAGGTGCTGAGGGCGGGGGAATTGGGAAGCAGGAGCTGGGCCAGGCGTGGGCGGGATCTGGGGGGATTGGGGTGGGGAGAGCCAGGGGGGAAATCCTGAGGGACTGGGGAGGAGGAGAGGGATGAGGATGGGGACTGGGAGGAGGATGGGAACAGGGAAGAGGAGGGATGTGAGGATGGGGCCAGGGAAGGGGATGAGGATGAGAATGGGGATGAGGATGGAGGCAGGGATGGGGCCAGGTCCCTGCCCTGCAGAGGGAGCCGGATATCCGTGCCTGGCACAGGGATAATTTCAGTCAGCTCCCACCTTTTCCCAGCACTCCCAGCACACTGGAAGTGGGAGGAGTCCAGAGGGTCCAGGAATCCTGTTACCTGGGCAGGGCGGGCAGCAGGGAGCGGGAAGCGCTGGGGGCTCGGAGCAGGAACGGGGGCACGGCCGCTCCTCGCAGGTCACCTCCCCGAGCTGGCACAGGGTGGGGGGCGGATCAGCCCCTGCCGGCCCTTCCCGAGACACGGCGGCACAGGGAGGGGTCCCGAGGGCACAGGGATCCCGAGGGCACAGGGATCCCCCCGCTCCCGTCTCACCTGGCAGGTGCAGCGGGCGCAGGGTCGGCCCTCGGGGCTGAAGCTCTGCCCGTTCTCCACCTTCCTGCCCTGGTAGTTGCAGTCTGGGAGAGGGGCGAGGGCACACTCAGGGAATTCGAGAGGGGGCTCAGGGAGTTCAGGGAAGCTCAGGGAATTCGGGACACCCCTCCCCAGTACCGTCACAGACGGGGCAGCAGCGGCCCTCGGGGTGGAAGGGGTAGGAGCAGACGATGGCACATTCCAGAGGCGAGCAGGCCACCGATCCCAGCTGCGAGAGACCAGAGAGGCCCCATTAGGAAACCCCGGGGAATGCCCCCTCCCACCCCCCCAGCGGGGCTTTTTTTGGTTTGGGGTTTTTGGGATGAGCCCAGGGGACGAGCGGGAGCCCCGGGGCGCTCCGGGGGTGCCCGGCCAGGCCCTCACCAGGCAGATGCAGCTGAGACACGGATCCAGCTCCGACGGGAACGTCTCGTTGTTGGAGAAGACCCTCCCCATGTAGGTGCAGCCTGCAGGGGAAAGGAGACGGGGGGAGAGCAGCTCAGGCTGTTCCCGAGGCGGCCGGGAATTCCAGCGGCTGGGAATGGCGCTCACCTGCGGAGCAGTCCGGGCAGCACTGCCCGGGGATGCGGATGGGATGGGGACAGGTCTCCAGGCATTCCGTGCGCCTGCAGCTCACCGAGCCGTCTGCCTGCGGGCGGGAGCACCTCCACAGACACCTCGGCATTCCCGGATCCCGCCCGGAATGCGGGAGCGGGAGGTCACAGCCGCGGGCATTCCCGGGGGCGGGAATGGCGAGCAGGGCCAGGGATAGGGAGGAGGAGGAGGGAAGCAGAGCAGGTTCTCATTCACCTGGCAGATGCATAACTCACAGGGATCGCCCGGAGACCACAGCTGTCCCACGGGAAACGCCACGCCGTTGTCGTCCAGGAAGCAGCCTGGGAAAGCTCCCTGTGCCCAGCTGCTCCCGGAAACCTCCCCTGCCCCGCATCCTGNGGGGGTTCCCGGCAGGAGGAGCAGCACTGCCCGGGCCGCAGGTGCCGCTGGTGCTGGGGACACTCCAGGACGGGACAGGGAGCGAAGGAACATTCCACCTCCCCGCCCTGGGAATGCCGCGGTGGGTCACGGGCTGGTCCCCGCCCCCGTCCCAGCTCCAGCCCCGGGCAAAGGCGGGACCCGCCCGGCAGGGGCTGGAGCATACCTGGGGATCCTCAGGAATAGAAAACCTCATCCCTGGGGACCTCCCGGCCTTAGGGACCCTCATCCCTGGGGATCCCCTGTCCTGGGCACCCTCATCTCTGGGGACCTTCCAGCCTTAGGGGTCACCTTCTCTGAGGATCTTCCTGGGCACCCTAATCCTTGTGAATCCTCATTCCTGGAGACCCCCATCCCTGGGGGACCACCCAGCCTTAGGGATCCTCATCTCTAGGGATCCTCATCCTTGGGGACTCTCATCCCTGTGAACCCCCACCCCTGGAGACCTCCCCCGAGGGACCACCCGGCCTTAGGGACCCTCATCCCTGGTTATCCCTATCCATGGGGACCCTCAGTCCTGGGAACCCTCCCCCCTGGGGATCCCCAATCCCGTGGGATCCCGCTCCCCGTGGAGCTCCCACCTGGCAGACACAGGTGGTGCATCCATCCCCATCCAGGCTGAACCGCGCTCCGTGGGCGTAGGTGTGTCCCCGAAAACTGCACTTTGCTGGGAAAAGCGGAGCCAGGAATGCTGGGGATCCGAGCATGGATCCTCCTGGACCTTCCCGGAGATCCCCAAACCCCCCCTGCCCCGGATCGGGGCTCCCAGGAAGGGTCTCACCTGGATGGCAGGAGCAGCAGTCGGAGGGAGAGGGGCTGGGACAGGATCCCGGGGGACATTCTGGGGAGAGGCAGGAGACATTCCCGGCCTGTGGAGGAAGGTCCCCAATGACGAGAGCTCCCAGGGCTGGGAATTCTGCAGGGACGAGGGGATTCTCCCGCCCCGATCCGTCTCACCAAGCAGACGCAGACGGTGCAATTCCCATCGGACAGGGAGAAGACGTCGCCCTCGGCTCTGGCCACCCCCTCGTGCAGGCACCCTGCGATCCAGGGGGGATCAGGGGGTGATATCCCAGGAATTCCGGGGCTCGGGGGGGGGCGAGACTCACCTGTGCAGGTGGGGCAGCACCCCCCGGCCGGAGCAGGAAGCGGGTGGGAACAGGGAACGGAGCAGCTCACGGCCTCGCACAGGACTCGCCCTTCCTGCCGGGACATGCGGCGGCTCATCCCGGGCCGGGATGGCGCCGTGGGAAGGCGTGGGATGGTGGGATTCTCACCTGGCACGTGCAGCTCCGGCATCCCGGCTCCGTCCAGCGAGCGCCGGGCTCCCTGGAAACTCCCCGGTGCCAACAGCGAGGGGATGGCAGGACGGAGGGACCGGGAGACAGGGACGGGGACGAGGGAGGGAACTGCGTCCCTGGAGCTGCCACAGGGATGTGGGGAGAGGGGGATCCCCTCGGGAGCAGGTGGGAGCCGGGAGGGAGCAGGACGAGGGTGGGCGGGTGCTGCAAGGACTGCAGGATGGGCGACGGGGCCAGGATGGATTTGGGATACCCTGGGAAGGAATCGAGGGGGGAAGAGGAGCGGTTGGAGGCAGGCGGGGAGATGGGAACACCCCGCTCCGCTCTGCCCGCCTGGATAAGGACAGGGATACCTTCGCAGGACACCCTGTCCGCGCTGAGCCGGTACCCGGGGCGGCAGGAGCAGCGGAAGCTCCCGGGAATGTTGTGGCAGCTGTGCTGGCAGGAGCGGCGCGTTCCCGGCCGCCGGCACTCGTCGATGTCTGCGGGAAAAGGGAACGTGGCAGGAGGTGCCGCAGCCCAGGATGGAGCCTGGAACACCGGGATGAGCCCAGGCAGGGACAGGGATGAGGCAGCAGTGCGGGGATTCCGTGGGACACCTCCATCCCTTGGGATGTGGGGCATGGAGAGAGAAGGGGATCCAGCAGGTTGCTTGCAGGCTCAGGGCCGTCTGCATCCCTTGGGATTCGGGGCACGGAGAGGGAATGTGACATGGTGCTCATGGGCTCATGGCCACCCTCACCCCTGGGGATTCCCGGCCCATCCCGGTGCTCACCCAGGCAGGAATGGCGGTTCCCATGGAGCTGGTACCCGGGCCGGCAGGAGCAGCGGTAGCTCCCGATGCTGTTCTCGCAGCGGTGCTGGCACGGCGTGGCCTGGCACTCATCCACATCTGCCACAGAGGGGTGGGATGAGGGGGGTGGGATAATCCCCTCGGGATTCCCGGCTGCCCTACCACCCCTGTCCCACGCGCACCCCGGCAGCTGCGGCGATCCGTGGAGAGCTCCCGGCCGGAGCCGCACTGGCACACGAAGCCGCCCTCCGTGTTCACGCACGGCCCCTCGCACGCCCCGCTCCGGCACTCGTCGATGTCTGCGCAGACACAGGGGATGGCTGGATTTGGGATGCGGGCCCTCTTGGGGTCGATGGAGGGGGAGGATATTCCCGTTCCCTGCTCACCGGTGCAGCGGACGCCGTTGGGAGTCTCCGCCATGGAGAAGCCGACGGGACACACGCGGGCGACCTCCTGGCACCCGCCGTGGTTACAGGACAGGTCGCAGCCGTACTCCCCGCACGATCCCGGCGGATCTGGGATACGGACACGGAGTCGGGGGGACGCGCCGGGAACACCACGGATCCCTCAGGGATGGAGTCCTGCCAGGGATGGGGACGGGCGAGGGGACAAGGAGCAACGGGCCCTGTGCCAGGGCGGGGATGCCTCCATCCCGTGGGATTCGGGGCATGGAGAAGGATGACAGTCCATCATCGCTCCCAACCCCTGGGATTTGTNCCCTCAGGGATGGAGTCCTGCCAGGGATGGGGACGGGCGAGGGGACAAGGAGCAACGGGCCCTGTGCCAGGGCGGGGATGCCTCCATCCCGTGGGATTCGGGGCTTGGAGAAGGATGAGAGGATGAAGGATGAAGGATTTGTGGCATGGAGAGGGAAGGGGTTCCAGCACAGTGTCCATGGACACATCACCTCCATCCCTGGGGATCCAGGGCATGGAGAGGGAAGGGGTTCCGGCGCAGTGTCCATGGACTCAAGGTCCCCTCCACCCCTCGGGATGTACCTGGGCAGGTGATTCCCTGCTCCCCATCCGGGCACACGCAGAGGTTGGGAGCGATGCAGGAGCCGCCGCCGCAGCCGAAGGAGCAAAGCGCTGCAGGAATGGGAACGGGAGCTGTGGGAATGGGGG
>WEKX01016336.1:137363-157734 GCA_013390025.1 Pitta sordida | reverse complement strand
AAGGGAAGGGAATGGAAGGGAAGGGAAGGATGGGGGGGAAGGAGGGGAGGAAGGGAGCAAAGGGAAGGGGAAGAGAGAAAATGAGAGTGGAAAAAAGGAAGGAAAAAAGAAAGAGGGGAAGGGAACAGAAAGGGGAGAAAGGAGAAAAAGGAACAGAAGACAGCAGAGAAGAGAAGAGAAAAAAGGAGAGACAAGAAGGGGAGGGACCCTCGGCACAACTGGAATGGGAAGAAGCAGAGAGCTCGGGAAATTGCCCGGGTCGGGGATTGGAGCGGGAAGGGAAGGTTTGGGGACGCAGGTGCCACCTGTGTCGAGGCTGAGGCCGAAGTAGAAGAGGGCGCCGTCGCCCAGGGCACACAGCAGGTAGTGGCTGCTCTCGAAGGTCGTCATCAGGATGGAGCGCGGGATAATCTCTGCGGGGAGCAAGGGAACGGAGCAGGTCACTCCAGGATTCCCATGGTGGCATTCCCGGGTGGAATGCTTCCCCCCTCCCCTCACCTCCTCCCAGCATCTCCTTGTGCAGCAGCTCGAAGGCCGGGAGCCTCAGGATGCGGGCGGAGATGTCGGTCCAGAGGCCGATGGCGCAGAGCGGGGACATCCCGCCGGAATCCCCCAGGGGAGTGATGTCCAGGCACGCCACCTCGTGCTCCATCTCCGTGCAGCTGCCAGGAGGGAGGCACGGAGGGAAGCGGTGGGAATTCCATCCCAAATCCTGACACGCATCCACCCCCAGCACTGGGATGCTCCCGGCTCACCTGATCTGCCGGAGCTCCTGGGGCCGGATCTCCAGGTAGAACAGGGCCCTTCCCACAGCCACCACCACCTGGTTGGAGTTGCAGGAAGCGACGCTGATGTTCTTCCCGTTGGGCTCCTTCCACTCGCTCACCAGGGATTTGGGATCCTGGCTCACCAGGCGCACCGACGCCGAGGTGATCTGGGAAGACAGAAGGGAAACAAATAAGCAAATCCAAGGAAAACGCCGGCCGCTCACCCCGGCGGGAGCTGGGAGGACCTGGATGAGCTGCTGGTGCGCCACGTTCCCACAGAAAAACGTCTGCTGGTCGTCCACGAATCCCGGGAGCTCCGTCTCTTCCACCTCCTCCCCGTTCAACATCAGCACCCTGTGGAGGGAAGGGAATTCCCGGGAATTCCCGCTCCACCTGCCGGGCAGGGGGATGGGGATCAGGGACCTGTTCTTACCTGGTCTGGCCAACGAAGGAGAGCACCAGGGTGTTGTCGGTCTCCCGGTGCGGATCCGACCTCAGCGGCCACAACCCTGGGAAAAGAGGCTGCAGTTCCTTGCGGGATTCCGTGGAATTCCGTGGGACACCGTGGATTCCCCCCCTTCCCCACACCTTTAATCCCCGGCAGGTCGATGCTGGCGTGCTCGTGGATCCCGATGCCATTCCGGATGATCCGCAGGGATCCCTCCTTGAAGGCGCCGGAGCAGGTGACGAGCTGGGGGAAAAGCGGGAATTCACCCAGCGTTCCCCTCCGGGATCCTGGAGTGCTTCGGGCCTCAAAGCTCATCCCATGGGATTTCTGCCTTCCCAGGGATGGAGAGTCCACGAGCTCTCCTGAGGAATTTTCCTGATCCTTCCCCCAGGAATCAGCCTCAGGATAAACCCTCAGCACACGCTCCCAGCCCCTGGAGCAGCCTGGGAGAGCGGGAATTCCCACGGAATCCCCGGGAAAAGCCGCACCTGACCCTGTCCTTGTCTCTCCAGGTCCACCACACACATGTCCACGATGGGGCCCAGGTTGGTGAAGGTTTCCATGGCAACCACGTAGGATCCCTGCTCGTTGCTGTCCACGTTCAGCTGGGAATAAAACCCCGGGATAAAGCGGGGGGGAGAAAATTCCCCGGGATAAAGCGGGAATTCCGAGGGCGGAGAGCTGCGTTACCTTGACCAGCTGGGAATCGCCGAGGCGGGACCCCACGAAGACGACGCCGTTGTCCAGGTAGGTCAGGCACTCGGCGATGGATGTCTGGGAATGGGGAGGGGGGGGAAAAGTCGGGAATTCTGTGGGAATGGTTGGTGTGATGGGGGGATAAACCCGGTGTTGGGAAAGGGGGGTTGAGGACTTTGCAAATCCCGCAGGGATGTGGAGACAGCGGGGGGGGGGGAAAACTGGGAAGATGCTGTGGAAAAGTGGGGATGGGGTGGGAAAGGTGTGTAAAAAAATGGGGTCTGAAATTGGGAATGGGGTCTGAAAAACTGGGAAGACGAGGGGAAGACCTGGAGAAAAGATGGGGGGGAAGTGGGGAAAAGGTGGAAAAAACTCAGGAAAAAGGTGGGAAACTGGGGAAAAGTGGAAAATCAGGAAAAATGTGGAAAAACCTGGGGAGAAGTAGGGAAAACCTGGGGGAAAAGTGGGAAAATGGGGAAAATCTGGGGAAACTGGGGAAAAAAGTGGGAAAAATGGGGAAAAGGTGGGAAACTGCGGAAAAAGTGGGAAAGTGGGGAAAAAGTGGAAAAACCTGGGAAAAAGGTGGGAAACTGAGAATAAGGTGGGAAAAAGGGGGAAAAGGTGGAAAACTGGAGAAAAGATGGAAAAACCTGAGGGCAAGGTGGGAAAAGTGGGGAAAGGTGGAAAACCTGGGGAAAAGGTGGGAAAACTGCGGGGGAAAAATGGGAAAACTCGGGAAAAGGTGGAAAACTGGGAAAAGTACAAAAAAATGGGAACGGGGTCTAAAATCTGGGAAGATGGCGCAAAACCCTGGGAAAACAAGTGGAAAACCTGGGAAGAAAGTTGTTAAAAAAAACCTGGGGAAAAGGTGTAAAAAGCCAGGAAAAAGGCGTGAAAACCCGGGAAGACGGTGTAACAAAAAAAGGGGGAAAAAAGGTTTTTTCCCAGGCCAGGGGGAAGATTCCCGGGAAAAGGCCTCCCCACCTCCCCGAGCAGCTCGACGCGCAGGTCCTTGAGGGTGACGGTTCCGTCCATCTGCTCCTCCTTCTCCAGGAGCAGCATGAAGAGCCGCCCTTCCATGTCTCCCAGCAAATACCGGGAGCCGTTGGGATCCACCCGGTTGTGGCAGACGATGGTGCTTTGCTGGAGAGGGGAAAAAAAAAGGGAATTCTGGGAATCTTCGCTCTGTCATCCCAAAATCCCGGAGTCTTTCCTCCTCTGTCTCCCAAGGCTCCGAGGGGCTCATCCCCCTGTTTTTCGCCAGAGATGGGACTGGGAATGGTGCCCAATCCAGGGATGAATTCCTGAAGAACTCCAAGAATTCCCTGAGGCCCAAACACCCCAGTTTTTGCCTCTTGCCCAGGAATTCCCTGGAAGCTCAAACCTCCCAGTTTTCTCCCCTTTCCCAGGAATTCCTTGGGGGCTCATCCTATTTTCCCAAGAATTCCCTGGGGGTCCAAACATCCCAGTTTACTCCTCTTGCCCAGGAATTCCCTGGAAGCTCAAACCTCCCAGTTTTCTCCCCTTTCCCAAGAATTCCAACATCCCAGTTTTCTCCCCTTTCCCAAGAATTCCCTGGAGACCAAAACATCCCAATTTTGCCCTTTTCCCAAGAATTCCCTGGGGGCTCAGCCTGTTTTCCCAAGAAGTCCCAGGGTGTCCAAACATCCCAGTTTTCTCCCCTATCCCAAGAATTCCAACATCCCAGTTTTTGCCCCTTTCCCACAAACTACCTGGGGGCCCAGTTTTTGCTCCTTTTCCCAAGAATTCCCTGGAAGCTCAAATCTCCCAGTTTTCTCACCTTTCCCAAGAATTCCCTGGGGGTTCAAACATCCCAATTTTTCCCCTTGCCCGGGAATTCCCTGGGGCCCAAACATCCCATTCCCCAAGAATTCCACGGCCAACCCAAAGCCATCCTTCGGAAGCTCCGGGAATGGGCGCTGTGGGAAGCGTGTGCTCGGTGCTCCCAGGCATTCAGGACACGGGGAAAGGCAAAGTTCCGTCAGAATTCCATCGGAATTCCATGATTTTCCCCCACCTTGATGATGGGAGGGGCGATGGCCAGGTACTTGTCCCCGTTGTGGTAGGTGATGGATTCCTGCCCGATGATGATGGCGCCTCCAAAGGGCTCCGGAACTTTGGGAAAAAACACATGGAAAAAAAAAAAAAATCTCATTTCCAGACTTTGGGAAAAAAAAAACAAACTTCCAAAAAAAAAACCCGGGAAGAGGGATTTGTTCCCGACCTGCGATGACCATGGAGGCCTCGGCTTCCACGTTTTCCTGCTTCCAAGGGCCTTTGTTGAATTCCTTTTCGCGCAGGGACACCTCGTAGGTCTTCACGTGCCGGCCCTGGGGATCCTGGGAAAACATTCCCGAGGGGAATTGCACCCAGGGAATTCCCACCTCCTCCCTCCCTCCCTCCGCGTTTTCTGTGGATAAACCCCAACCTCCCCTGTGCCAAGAATTCCCAGGATAAAGCAGTTTCTCCCCAATTGCTCGATTCAGGAATAATCAGGGAAGATCCAGCAGCTCCCAAACAGGGAAGAACGGAATCCCTGCTGGCACGGGAGAACCTGGAATTTGGCCAAGGAAAATGAACCCCTCGCCCTTTGGATCCGAACAAAGGTTTTGGAAAAAACCTGGAATTCTCCTTCCATGAGAAACCAGGAGATGGGAGAGACTCTGGATCACCCTGACACTCGTGGAATCTCTTCCCAGAAATCCCAACCGCCTCGTTTCTCACGGAAAAGCCCAAGTCCTGCTACAGGAAACTCCGGCCTGGGAAGATCCACGAGGGATTCCATGAGGAAAACATTCCCACCCAAAGCAAACCCACCCAAGAATTCCGTGATGAAGCACCGCTTCCTCTCTCCCAAAACAACAGACACGGACCACCCCGACCCCGGGGCAGCCGGGACCCCCCTTGGGAAAAGCTTGGGAGCGTTCCCAGCGGGATTTTCCCCGGGAAAAGCGGTACCTGGTAGACGAAGCAGATGGTGGGAGCTTGGCAGCCGTAGAGGAATTTGACGTCGATGACCTGCAGCTCCTCCAGGCGGATGTTGAAGGCCTTCAGCTCCTTGTTCTCCCGATCCAAGGGGATGACCTTGAAGAGGCCGTCGTAGAGGCGCAGCCCGATCATCCGGCACTCGGGATCGATGATCCCGATGATCCCGGTCTCCGAGGGGCGGCCGATGCGATCCTGAGGGGAGAGGGGAGGGGAAATCCATGGGGGCTGGGAAAAGATCCCTCCTCAGGGGGAGGAATCCCTGCGCAGATCCCAGGATTCCAGCTGGGAAGCTGAGGGCGCTTTTCCACCTGGAGTTGGGGCCAGGCCACCTAATTCCTGTCTCCTGGGAACCTGGTGTACCAGGATCAGGCCCTAAACCTGGTTTTCCAAGCCCAGCACCCATTTCCTGCTGGGAATTCCTTGGATATCCATAAGGAATAAAAAAACCTCCCTCCCTCCCCCAGTCCAGCCTTGTTATCCCGCAGATCCTTCGGGAATGATGTCGGCATCTCCCAGCGAGAATTCTGCGTGGAAAGACCTTTCCCCAAACACCTGCAACGTTCCCAGCGGGACGTTTCCCACCATCCCCAGTGCCCAACAGCCCCAGATTCCCACAGGATCCGACTCCCAGGGAATATTCAGCCTCGCCACGACTCCTGGGTGTTCATTTCCCTTCCCACCCCACCCGTTATCCCACATTTATTACCCTCCCCACGCGCCCAGCTCGGAGCATCCCGACCCGGGAAAAGCCGGAATGGGACGAGCTTTGAGTCCCTCCCATCCCAAACGATTCCACGTGGCGCTGGGCCGGGATTTTTGGGAAGAAACCCTTATCCCTTGGAAGCATCCCAGGCCAGGCTGGACAGGGCTTGGAGGGCAAAACTCCCTGGAAACCCGGGAAACTCAGGAGCTGCTTTTCCCACCCCAACCAGGCCAGAACTCCACTGCCAACCCCAGGGGGGAACCATCCCAAACCCCTCTCCTGGCCGCACTGGTGCAGGGTTTGGGTTTAGGGTTCGGGGAGCCGTGGGAACGCCGCCATCCCCACCTGGACGTTCCCGTGGGCGCGGGTGATGATGTCGATGCTGTCCCCGCTCTGCTTGTACTCCAGGATGCAGGCGTTGTACTTGGCCGTCAGGATGAACAGCAGGTCCTTGCTCTCCCCCTGCTCCCCAGACACACAAAACAAGCCCCCACCATGGATACAGCGTTCCCAAGGCCAGGAGGATGATTCCCAGGGAAAGGGAGTGTGGGGGGGTTATCCCGAGGCGTCACCTTGGGTCGGAAGAGCTCCATGACGGCGGTTTTCCCGTACATTCCCACCTCCTTGACGGGCCGCAGCCCCTCGGGGGTCACCACGTAGATCTCCAGGCGCGTGTTCTTGGCGATCAGCAGGTTCAGGTCCTCCGAGGAGGTGAAGTGGCCTGGGAGAGGGAAATAAAGAATGGGAAGGTGTTCCTGGATTTCCCCAGGGTTTCTTTCCCTCTGGGAATCTCTCCCTGACTCCGGCAGACATGGCCCCGGCTCCGGGAGGGAGCTCGGGGATACCGGGATCCTGCTCCCAGCGGCCCCAAATCCCTCTGGGATGTTCAGATCCCTCTATCCCAAACCCTCCCCTATCCCAAACCCTCTGTATCCCAAATCCTTCCCACATCCCAAACCCTCCATATCCTAAATCCTTCCCATACCTCAAGCCCTTCATATCCCAAAACTCCCCCACATCCCAAATCCCTCCTGTATCCCAAACCCTTCCCATATCCTAAACCCTCCACATCCCAAACCTTTCCCACATCCCAAATCCTCCACAGTCCAAACCCTTCCCACACCCCAAATCCTCCTTATCCCAAACCCTTCCCATATTCCACACCCTTCCCACATCCCAAACTCTTCCATACCCCAATGTCTTCCCTCATCCCAAAACTTCTNGCCGCCGCCACTTCCGGCGGAAGTGACCGCTCCGGCCCGCGGGGGGGCGCAGACGAGACGGGCGCCGCTCTAGCCCGCCGGGAGGACCGCGCGGAGCAGACGAGAGGAGCGGCCGGGGGAGCGCAGGTGGGGAGGGGGATGCTGGGGGGAAACCACCCCCCGCCCCGACCCCTCCGGAATCCGCGGCATTCCCGGGAATCCCGCCCCTGGTCCCGCCTGGTATCCCGCGGGTGGATAAGGGGAAAGGCGGGGGGAGTGCAGCCCCTGCTCCCTGTACAGCCTCCCAAGCTGGGGGTGCCCCCCAAAAGCCGGGATGGGGGATGGACGCCGGGGAGGGGGTGTTCCCAACTTTATCCCACCCCGATCCCGCCCCATATCACGCGGGCATCCCCAAAAGGGGGGTGCTGTTTTGGCGGGGTCAAATCGCAATGCCCCATCCCCCCAAAAGGGGGTCCCTGTTTGTGGGAGATCTCGTCCCGATCCCTGATCCCAAAAAGGGGCCCCTGTTTGGTGGAGTCCCATCCTGTTCCTCCCTCATCCCAAAAAAGGGGTTCCTGTTTGGGGCGGGGGTCCCACATCCCCACAAAAGGGGATCCTTGCTTGGACGGGGAGGTCCCCACTTGGGAACAACCCCATCCCGAGTCCCCTATTCCCAGCGGACCCCCCGATCCCACCCCTTCCCCTTCCCACTGTGCCAGCCCCCCCCCGTCCATCCCTCCTGGACCTTGCCCTCTTTCCCAACAGATCCCATCCCTGGATCCGGGCGTTGCGCAGATCCCTCCGCTGCCATGGACGTGAGTCTGGGACGAGGGACGGGGCTCCTCCCTCATCCCACGGCACCAGGATCCCCCTTTTCCCGCCTTTGTCCCCGCAGATTCCCAAGAAGCTGGTGGTGTCCGTGGCCGGCGCTGCCGACGATTCCCTGGCCGGGCTGGTGTCCTGCAATCCCGGCCTCCGGCTCCTGCGGGGCCACCGGGTGGTCCTGCGGGATGACCTCCAGGCCATCCGTGGCCGCGTGGCCCTGGTGTCCGGAGGGGGCTCCGGCCACGAGCCGGCCCACGCAGGTGAGACCCCACCCTTCCCCCCAGAATTCCCGCTTCCCAGAGCCCCCCTGGCCGTGGATACGGCGCTGAGCTCCCGCCTCGCTCTGCAGGATACGTCGGGAAGGGAATGCTGACCGGAGTGGTGGCCGGAGCTGTGTTCACGTCCCCGTCCGTGGGCAGTGTCCTGGCGGCCATCCGGGTGCTGGCGCAGGCGGGAGCAGGTCGGGAATGCGCTGGGATGCAACTTTGGGAAGGGCCGGGAGGGCGTGGAGCCATTGCCGTTCTCCCCGCGCCATTCCCGTTGTCCCCATGTCCTTCCCGTTGTCCTCACGCCGTTCCCGTTCTCTCTGTGGTATTCCCATTGTCCCTGTGCCAATCCCCTTCTCTCCACATCATTCCCATTCTCTCCATGCCCTTCCCCTTCTACATCATTCCTGTTCTCCCCACATCATCCTGTTAATCCCCATGTCATTCCTGTTCTCTCCGTGCCGTTCCCATTATGCCCATGTTATTCCTGTTCTTTCCATGTCGTTCCCACTTTCTCCATCTTCTTCCAATTCTACATCATTCCTGTTCTCCCCACGTCATTCCTGACATCCCCTTATCATTCCCATTCTCTCCACATCATTCCCATTCTCCCCATCCTGTTCCCGTCATCCCCATGTCGTTCCCATTCTCTCCACATCATTCCCATTCTCCCCATCCCATTCCCGTCATCCCCATGTCATTCCCGTCCTCTCCACGTCATTCCCGTTCTCCCCATCCCATTCCCGTTCTCCCCGTGCCGTTCCCGCAGCCGGGATCCTCCTGATCGTGAAGAACTACACTGGGGACCGGCTGAATTTCGGGATGGCCTTGGAGCGGGCGCGTTCCGAGGGGACGGACGTGCGGATGGTGGTGGTGGCGGATGACTGTGCCTTCGCCAAGCCGGGAAAAGCCGGGAGACGCGGGATCTGCGGCACCGTCCTCATCCACAAGGTCCTGCCCGGGGCGGGGGCTCGCCGGGCAGGGATTTTGGGAATTCCTGGGGCGCCTGACTTTGGGAATTTCGCTGTGGCTCTTGGCAGGTGGCGGGAGCGCTGGCGGAGGCGGGAGCGGGTTTGGATGAGATCGTGGAGAAGGTGACGGCGGCTTCCAAGGCCATGGGTGCGGCCCGTGGGAATGCTGGCCTGTGTCCCCCAGGCTCGTCCCTCATGGGGAAATCAACCCTTTTCCTTGTTGGAAAATTAGCTCCACTCCTCCCATCCCTTCCTGGAAAACCAGCCCTGTTGCCCAGATTCTTCTTGGAAAATCAGCCCCGTTCCTTATATCCCTCCCAGCAAATCAGCCCCATTCCATGTGTCCTTTTTGGAAAATCAGCCCCATTCCTCCCATCCCTGCTGGATAATCAGCCCCATTCCTTCCTGGAAAAATCAGCCCCATTTCCCAGATTCTTCCTGGAAAATCAGCCCCATTCCTCCTGTCCCTGCTGGAAAATCAGCCCCTTTCCTTCTTGGAAAATCAGCCCCATTCCCCAGATTCTTCTTGGAGAATCAGCCCCATTCCCTTCTGGAATATCAGCCCCATTCCTCCCATCCCTGCTGGAAAATCAGTCCCTTTCCCTCCAGGAAAATCAGTGCCCTCCCCACCCCCAAGGCCCATTCCCCCTTGTCCCTCCTGGAGAATCAGCCCCATTCCCTGAATCCCCGTATCCCAGCAGGTCTAAGGGCACATTCCCTCCTGGACAGGTACCCTGGGGCTCAGCCTCTCTCCGTGCAGCATCCCGGGATCCAGGCCGTCCTTCCGGCTGGCTGAGGATGAGATGGAGCTGGGGCTGGGTGAGGAAGGCCCTTCCCAGATCCCCTCAGGATCCCTCCTGGATCCCCTCTGGATCCCTGGGCAGGGCCGACGTTCCCCTGTCCCTCGCGGGGGTTGTGGGATATGACTCGGCCCCGTGTCCGTAGGGATCCACGGAGAGGCCGGAGTGCGCAGGATGAAGGTGAGGGGGGGCAGATCCTGCCGTGTCCTCCCTATTCCCGGATCCGCTGTCATTCCCAGATCCCCTCGCCCTGCCCTTCCCTCCCTCCGCGCCCGCTCCAGGTGCTGCCGGCGGACGAGGCCGTGGAGACGATGCTGCAGCACATGACGGATCCATCCAACGCTTCCCACCTATCCCTGACTCCTGGTGAGCTCCAAGAATTCCCAGGCCCTCCCTGCTCCCCTAATCCCCGATCCCGCTCTCATCCCACCCCTCGTCCCGCAGGATCCTCCGTGGTGCTCATGGTGAACAACCTGGGCGGATTGTCCTGCCTGGAGATGGGAATCGTGGCCGGAGCCGCCGTGCGCTGCCTGGGTGAGCAGGGGGGGACACGTTTCTTGGGATCCCATTCCCCGGCTCCGGAGCCTCTGGAATGACCCCTCCCGGCTCCCGGATCCCGCAGAGAGCCGAGGGATCCGAGTCGCCCGGGCTTTGGTGGGATCCTTCATGACGGCGCTGGAAATGGCCGGAGTCTCCCTGACCCTCCTGGTGGTGGATGAGGAGCTGCTGGGGCTGGTCGGTGAGTTCCCAGTGGGAATGCGGCCGGGATGGGGATGTGGGAGTCTCCAGGTGCTGGGGGACAGACATGAGGTGCCTGGGAGCAGAATTCCCAGATCTGCCACCGTCACCTCTGGCTCTTCCAGACGCCAAGACCACGGCCATGGCTTGGCCCAACATTCCTGCAGGACCGGCGGCCGCCCGGAGAGAGGAGGTGCCAGTGCCCGTGGAAGTTCCAGGGAAGCCTCTGGATGAGACTGGCACAGGTTTGGAGCTGGAATCCCTTGTCTCCCCGGCTCCCTGTGCCTCGGTTTCCCTTGGGAATGTCCCCTCTCCGCAGGGCCTGGAGCGGTGTGGGTGGAGCCGGTCCTGGAGCGGGTGTGCAGCACGTTGCTGGAAATCCAGGATAAGCTGAACCAGCTGGATCGGGAAGCGGGGGACGGGGATTGCGGCCACACGCATGCCCGGGCAGCCCAAGGTGGGTGTGGGAGGCGTTATCCCGGGAATTCTGCGGATGAGGTGTCCTGGCTGGCACCTCCCAGGTGTGGGGAGTTCACCAGGATGTCCCTTCTTGGGCTGGGGATCCCTTCCTAGGGAACAGGATCCCCGGGGAAGTGTATCCCTGGAATGTCTCTGTGTCCAGTGGCAGCTGCCCTCTGGAACTGGGGTTGTCCCTGCTTGTCCCAGGAGTGGGGAATTCCCCAGGGCATCCCTTCCCGGGACTGGGGATCCCTGAGCTGCCCTTTCCACACTGCCCTGGAATGCCTCCACATCCAGTGGCAGCTTCCCCACGGCATTCCCGCTTATCCCCACGAGGGATAGGGATCCCTGGGGGATCCCAGGACCACCCCTGATCCCGCTGTCCCTCCATTCCCGCAGCCATCCGGGAATGGATGCGCTCCCGGCCGCTTCCCGCCTCCCCATCCCAGCTGCTCTCCTCCCTGGCTGACCTGCTGCTGGAAAAGATGGGAGGCTCCTCTGGAGTGGTGAGTGGGGCCAGGAATGTGGGGGAACGCCTGGAAGCATTCCCAGGACGGGGGGCTGACAGCATTCCCAAAGCTCTACGGGCTCTTCCTGACGGCGGCTGCCCGGACCCTGCGCGGCCGGAGCGATCCCGCGGCCTGGGCCGATGCCATGGATTCCGGGATTGACGCCATGCAAAGGTCAGTGCCGGGGGCAGCGGGATCCCCATCCCCTCGGGAATGCCGATCCCAGTTCCCTGCATCCCGCGCAGGTACGGAGGAGCCGCGCCGGGAGACCGGACAATGGTGAGTTCCGGCATTCCTGCGGGATCCCTGGGAGCCAGGGCGGAATTCCGCAGGAGCGCCCCAGGCTTCCAGCCTGGCCCCGGCGCTGGCTCCCAGCCGTGTTCCTGTTTTTCCCAGCTGGATTCGCTGTGGGCAGCCACGCAGGCTCTGCATTCCCTGCGCATTCCCGGCGCCCAGCCGCTCCAGGTGCTGGAGGCCGCGGTGCAGGTACGGAGAGCTGGCACAGCTGGGCGGGAATTCCGGCCTGTTATCCCAGGAAACATCCCGTTTTTCCTCGGCAGAGCGCGGAGGCGGCGGCAGAGGCCACACGGCACATGGAGGCCGGGGCGGGCAGGGCCAGTTACATCCGCTCATCCCGCCTGGAACATCCTGATCCTGGGGCTGTGGCGGTGGCTGCGGTGCTGGGGGCTGTGCTGGGGGGGCTGCGGGACACCCTGGGCACCCCCCCGTAGCGCTTCCCCAAAAAACCTGGATCCCCACGTGGTGATAGGGATGGGGATCCCAGAAAACCTTGGTGTCCCCTCACTAATCCTCCGTGTGTCCCTCATTATCCCAAAAACCTTCACTAATCTAAGTCTCCACTAATCCTCTGTGTCCACGCCCGTATCCCAAGAGCTCTCTGTGGCTCCTGCATGGAGACAGGGATGTGGATCCCAAAAAACCCCTGTGTCCCCAATAAATCTCTTTGTCCCCTCAGAGTGACAGGATGTGCATCCCAAAAAGCCTGAGTGTCTATCTCTAGTAAGAAGGATCTGTATCCCAGTAAACCTCTGGAAGCGTTTTCCATCACAGTGACTGGGATGTGGATCCCAAAAAACCTCAGTGTCTGCCCCTGGTGGCACAGACCTGCATCCCAAAAAATTTCTGTTCCCGCCATGGCAAAGAGACCTGGATCCCAAAATACCTCTGGAGACGAGTCCCCCAATAACTCCTTGTGCCCCTCCCACTGGGACAGGGATGTGGATCCCAAGAATTCTTTGTCTCCCCCTGTGGTGACAGGGACAATATCCCAGAACCCCTTTGTGACTTCTGGGAATGGCAGGGACTGGCATCACAGGAACCCTCGGTGTCCCTCAGTAGTGACAGGGATGCGGATCCCCAAATCCCTCAGTGTCTCCCCATGGTGGCACGGATGTGTATCCCTGAAACCCTCTGTTTTCCCAAATTGTGACAGGGATGTGCTCCCCAAAACACCTCAGTGTCAACCCCTTGTGGCACAAACGTCTATCCCAAATGATCCTCTGTGACCATCCATGTGACAGCGATGTATATCCCCAAAAACCTCAGGAGTAAGGAAGCCCCCACCCAATCACACCAGGAGATGTCAAAAGGACCTGGATCCCAAAAAACCTCTGTCCCTCCACCAGGGGACAGGGATGTGGATCCCAAAAAAATCCCTCAGTGTCTCCCCCTGGTGGCAGGGATGTGTATCCCTGAAACCCTCCGTGTTCCTGAATACTGACAGGGATGTGCATCCCAAAACCCCTCAGTGTTCCCAAATAATGACAATGATGTGCTTCCCAAAAAAGCTGTGTTCCCGAATGGTGACAGGGATGTGTTTCCCAAAACACCTCAGTGTCTTCCCCTGGTGGTACAAATGTATACCCCCAAAAAACCTCTGTGTCCTTCCCATGTGGATCCCAAAAAACCTCTGGAGTAAGGAAACCCCACACAATCCCACCAGGAGGTGGCAGCGCTGCTCCAGGACTGAGACACCAGGAGAACCTGGAGCAGAGGGATTGGGATCCTGGGAGGGTGTCATGGACACAGCGAGAACTATCCCGAAAAACCTCTGCATTCCTGAGCCTGTATCCCGAGACCTGTATCCCGAAAACCTTTCTAGTGTCTCCACAGTAACAGGGCTGTGGATCCCCCAAAAACTTTTTATTCCTGCCATGGTGACGGGGACAATATCCCAACCCCCCTCTGTGGCCCCTGGGAAAGGCAGGGACTGGAATCCCAAAGACCCTCGGTGTCCCTCAGTAGTGACAGGGATGGGGATCCCAAAAACCATCTGTGTCCCAGAATAATGACTGGAATCCGTATCCAGAAAAACCTCAGTGTCTGCCCCTGGTGGCACAGACCCGCACCCCAAAAAACTTCTGTGTCCCGCCATGTCAAAGGGACCCGGATCCCCCAAAAAACCTCCGGAGATGTGTCCCCCCAAAATCCACCATGTCCCCAGTGTGACAGCAATTTGCATCCCAAGAAACCCCTGTGGCCCCACCACGGGACAGGGATGTGGATCCCTAAATCCCTCAGTGTCTCCCCCTGGTGTCACAGATGTGTGTCTCTGAACCCCTCAGTGTTCCCAAATAGTGACAGGGATGTGCATCCCTAAACACCTCCGTGTCTCCCTTGGTAACAGGGACCTGGATCCCAATAAACCTCTGGAAACGTGTCCCACCACGACCCTGTGGATCCCCCCCCCAGGGACAGGGATGTGCTTCCCAAAACACCTCAGTGTCTCCCCCTGGTGGCACAAACGTGCATCCCAAGAACCCTCCGTGTCCTTCCATGTGACAGGGATGTGGATCCCAAATCCCTGAGTATCCCTGCCCGTGTGGGCAGCATTCCCAGGGCTGCAGCAGCTGATCAGGACAACCCAAAGCTGTGGATCCCAATCCGTTCAGTGGGAACAGCTGGAGTTGCTTTCCAAACTCCACCAGAAACCAGGGGCCTGGGCGGTGCCGTCCTGTATGTCCTGATAGCAGCATTCCCAAAGTCGGCTGGACAAGGTGACTGGGAGCTCAGCAGGGAATCCTCAGCTGGAGTTGTGTGTATGAGGTGTCATCGCTCCCTCCCTCCCTCCCCAAGTGGTGACAGGGACTTGTATCCCAACAAATTTGGGTCCCCGAGCAATGCGCGGAATCTGCATCCCAAAAACCCCTCAGTGTCTGCCCTGGTGGCACAAATGTGTACCCCAAGATCGCTCCGTGTCCCTGGATGGTGACAGGGATGTGGATCCCAAAAAACCCTCCACTCGTGTTCCCCATCAGGGTGACATGAATGTGTGTCCCAAGGAAACCCCACAGACGTGTCCCCCAGTAACCCCCAGTGTCCCCTCGTGTGACAGGGACACACATCCTGCAATCCCTGTGTGTCCCTGAATATTGACAGGGACCTGTCCCCGTGGCGACACGTTCCATGTCCCCCCGAGTCCTGGGAACAGGGACCCTGTGACCGTGGGAGGGGAAGGAAACCCGGGGGTGTGGAGGGGGAACCTCGGGCCTCACATGGCTCCGGCCACGGGATCCCGGGAAAGGAGAAGCAGGGATGGGGCACAGCGTGACCCTGGATCCCGTGGGGTGAGCACGGGGATCCCTCCCACCCCGGATCCCCAGGGATTTGTTGCCAGGATCCTTGTGGAAGCCGGTGGTTTATTCCAATTGGCTCCATCCCTGTCCCGATGAGCCACATCCCCTGGAGCGGGAGGGATGTGTGGGAGTGTCACGGATGCTCCTTTGGCCCAGCGAGGCTCCAGCAGCTCCTGGGTGGCACCGGGAAGGGCTGGGGCTTGGCACGGCAGGAAATCCAGGGAACTGGCACACGGAGGCACACGGATGCAGGAGACACCCCGGGAGTGCTGGGAAACCCTCGGGATCAGCGCTCGGCGGAGAGCAGGGGCTGCGGGAACACTGGGATGAGCCCCGGATCCTTCCCCACCCCCCCCCACCCCGGGTTGTGCTTCCCAAATTCAGCTTCCCAAAGCCCGGTACCTGGCGGGAATCCAGGGAGCCGGAATCCGGGCGCTTCCAGCTGGGCCTGGCCAGGGCACCCACCACCAGCACCCCGAAAAGCAGGATCAGCATTCCCAAGGTGTTGGCAAACACGGCCTCGGCGGGAAGGAGCTTGTACTGCGTGGTCCCGTTTTTCCTGGCAAGGGAGAGGGAGGGGGCTGGGAATGTCCAAGCCTTTCCCTAAATCCCTCCAAACCCCGCAGGAACTGCTCTGAAATCCAGCCCCCAAATCCCACCCCGAGCCTCCCAATCCCGCCCATCCCGACACTCACAGGCTGAAGAAAAGTTTCTCATTGATTCCCGACACGCAGGAAGCCACGGACAGCATGAGGATGGCGGAGCCGAAGAAAACGTGGATGGGCTTGTAGAGCTCCCGGAGCCAGACGGGAGCCCAGGGGAGCAGGAACGCTCCCAATCCCGCTGCCCACTGCAGGAAAACTCGGGTGAGGGGCTGGGAAACTCGGGATGCTGGGGAGGGTTGGTTTGGGAGAAGCCGGGGATGCTCCCACCTGGCAGGAGAAGAGCAGGACGGTTCCCAGCCCCATCCAGCTGTGCAGCGAGTACATGTTGGGAGTCCCGTTGGAATTGTGGAAGCGGAACACGGCCGCCAATCCCAGCACGGTCAGGACGAACGCTGCCAAAGCCAGGCCCCCGTGCAGCAACTTCCAGGGAAGCTTGGGGCCGCTCCAGGTGCCGGGAATGCGGTAAACCAGGGCGGCTGGGAAGGGAGGGAGGGAGAGAGGGATGAAGGTCAGGAAGGAGCTGTGCCGGCATTCCCGGCGTTCCCGGTGCTCACCTGCTCCGTAGAGAACCACCAGTCCCGTCACCATCAGCACCGGGTGCCAGTTGAAAGTCCGGGATCCGCCATCCAGGGAAAAGCCCCCGCGCCAGTGCTGGCACCAGGCGCTCACCAGGGCCACGCAGAGCAAGCCCAGGGATCCCAGGAAGGCGCAGAAAGTCGGGAAGGGAATGTCCAGCATGGCCACGGAGCGCTGGTGGCACCTGGGGACGAGCGAGGAGCCGGCTCAGGGTGCGGAAGGGAGGAGCCACGGAAAAGGGGAACCGGGAGCTCCGAGGGGCCCCGGAAAACCAGGAACCCCCCCTCAAAAAAACCCCAGGCCCAGCTGCTTCCTGGAATGGGAAGGAGGTCAGGGATGGATCCAGGGCAGTGGCGGCACCTGAGGACGGCTCCGACTGCGCTCCGGAACACCCCCTCGGGGAGGAGCCAAGGAAAGGGGAACTGGGAGCCCAGACTGGGAGGGAAGGAGGGGTCCAGCTGCTCCACGGGCTGGGATGGATCCAGGGATGGAGCACAGAGTCAGATTCCCAGGGAATGGCAGCCAGGGGCTCCCTGTCACCCACCTGTCACCGCGTCCCCTCAGGGCATGGCTGGCAGTGGCCTCATTTGCATGTAATTTGCATATGCCCCTGGGATGGCTATTCCTGGCCCCTCCGGAGGCGGGGGGATTCCCAAAGCTGCCGGCTTCAGGGACACTGAGGCGGGGAAGGGAAGGATGTGGGGACAAAGGTCCCCAAAGCTTCTCAAAATCCAGGGACATGGGGACTCACGGATCCCCAAAATCCAGGGACATGGGGACTCACAGCTCCCCAAAATCTGGGAAATGGGGCCTCACGGATCCCCAAAATCTGGGACACTGGGCCTAGTGGGTCCCCCAAACTCCGAGACACAGGGACTCGTGGATTCCCAAAATCTGGGAAGTGGGGACTCCCAGATCCCCCAAACCTGGGGACACGGGGACTCATGGATTGCCAAAATCTGGGAAACAGGACTCATGGTTCTCCCAAAATCTGGGACACAGGGTCTCATGGATCCCCAAAATCTGGGAAATGGGGCCTCACAGCTCCCCAGAATCTGGGAAACTGAGCCCAGTGGGTCCCCAAAGTTTGGGACAAAGGGACTCATGGATCCCCAAAATCTGTGACACGGGGCCTCACACACAGCTCCTCAAAATCCGGGGACACGGGGACTCATGGATCCCCAAAATCTGGGAACACGGGTCCCCACAACACCCCAAAACCTGGGGCTCCCCAAATCCAGAGGTCACAGGGCCCCACGGCTCCCGCCAGACCCGCGGCTCCCCCAACACAAGGGCTCACGGCCCCAAACCCAAACCACGCGTGCGCTCGGCCCGCCCCGGTCCCCGAGGCCGCCCCTGGGGCCGTACCTGGGCCCCACCGCCCCCTCCTCCTCCGCCTCCTCACAGGGGCCGCCATCATGGCGGCTGCCGCTCTGCCCGCTCATCTCTGTGGTTCCCCCCTCAGCCGGCCCCGGCGCGCTGCCACCGAGAGCGGCGGCCAGAGCGGCCCCGGGAAGGTCCTCCAGGAGCCACTTCCGCCCTCGCTTCCGGCCTCCCGCGCCTGTTGCCATGGGGACCAAGATGGCGGCGGCGGGTCAGCGCCCGCGGGGGGACCCTGGAGATGGGACCCANCCCCCCGCCCCCCACTTTCCCACGCCCAGCCCTTTTCCCTCATTTCCAGCCGCTTCCCTTCCCATTTTCCCATCCCTTTCCCTTCCACATTCAGCCTTTTTCCCCTCATTTCCAGCCCTGTGTCTCTCCCACAGGGAAAGAATCCCCTCTTCCCACCCTTCCCCATCCAGGACATGGAGGATCCCCCCCCAATTTCCCCCCAGCTTCCCTCCCTTTCCAGCCAGGATGATCCCGGGGAGGGGTGGGGGGGGGGCTCTTCCCACGGGATACGTGTCCCTGGAGTGCTGTACCTTCTCCCACCTTCCCGAATTCCCGGAGCAGGACGTGCCCAGACCCGCCTCCGGAGCGTGTCCTGCCCGGGCACTGCCCATGGAGCCGGGAATAACCCGCCTGGGATTGTGGGGCTCCCTCATCCCTGGATTTCCCTCACCTGGATGGATTTCCTGCGGGAGAGGACACGGCTTACTGGGTTTTCCTGATTTTTGGGGGATCCGGGTCGTGGATCCCCCCTGGGATCTATCCCATGGACCAACCGATCCCTGTATTCCCCTCTCCAGGTGCAGGATGTCGGGAGAGGCCCCGGGATCCATCCCAGCTGCCAGACAACGCCTGGGATCCATCCCATGGACCAACCGACCCCTGTATTCCCTTCCCCAGGTGCGGGATGTGGGGAGATCCCCCCGCCAGCGCCGTGATCCGTCGGGAATGCCGGGGCTGAGCGCTCCCAGGGCCCGGGGAGGACGATGCTCCAGCCCAGCAACTACAGCCTGGTGCTGCTCCTGCAATTCCTGCTGCTCTCCTACGACCTCTTCGTCAATTCCTTCTCGGAGCTGCTCCGGGCGGCCCCGGCCGTCCAGCTCGTGCTCTTCATGTGAGTCCCCCCCGGGAATTCTGGAGGGGTGGGACATCCCGGGGAATCATCCCGGATCCCCCTTAACCTCCCTCCTCGTGGGTTTTCCCGGCAGCATCCAGGACATCGCCGTCCTCTTCAACGTCATCATCGTCTTCCTCATGTTCTTCAACACCTTCGTCTTCCAGGCGGGGCTGGTGAACCTGCTTTTCCACAAGTTCAAGGGCACCATCCTGCTCTCCGCCGCCTACCTGGCGCTCAGCATCTCCTTCCACGTCTGGATCATGGTAGGGCGGGCCGGGAACGCCGGGAGAATCCCGAGGGATTCGTCCCAATCCCACGGGGCTCCTGGTTCTGTCCTGCCAGCACCTTCCCCCTTTTTTCCCTTTCCCAAATAAAGCAGCTGCCTCCCCCTCCCCCTTCCCGTCCCTCTTCCCAAGGGAATGTTTCGGGAAGGCCGGGAGCCATCCCGTGCCACGGCGGCCGCTCCCGTGCTGCCCACGTTGTCCGGGAAGGGGATTTCCAGGGATTTGCAGGGATCTGCAGGTCTGAGGCCGGAACAGGGCCTGGCTCCCGACCTAAATCCCTGGGCTGCTTAACCTTTGGGATGGGGGGCTTCCCGAACCGCTCCGGGGGTTATTCCCGGCTGGATGTGCCTCCACCCCCCTCGGAACCTTTGGAACTGGGGCTCCCTAAACTGTTCCAGGGATTATTCCCAGCTCTCCATCTCCCTCAGAACCTCTGGAATGGGAGCTTCCCAAACCGCTCCAGGGGTTATTCCCAGCTGGATGTCTCTCCATCCCCTCTCAGAATCATTGGAATGGGGGCTCCCCCACACCGTTCCAGGGGTTATTCCCGGTTTTCCATGCCCTCCAAACCTTTGGAATGGGGGCTCCCCCAAACTCTTCCAGGGGTTATTCCCAGTTTTCCATGCCCTCAGAACCTGCGCTGGCGCGACTCCAGCCGCTTCATCTGGACCGAAGGGCTCCAGACTCTCTTCGTTTTCCAGAGGCTGGGTAAGAACTCCCGGGATCCGGGGTGGGATCCCACACCCCTCTGGAGCCGAATCCCAAATCCCAATCACCGGCTCTGCCCCCGGAATTCCCGCAGCTGCCGTGCTCTACTGCTACTTCTACAAGCGGACGGCCGTGCACCTGGGGGACCCCCTCTTCTACCAGGACTCCCTCTGGCTGCGCCAGGAATTCGCCCACTTCCGTGGCTGATGGATCCTTGGGATCCCCTGGAATCCCTTGGGATCAGCCCTGGCCTCTCCTTCCTCCTCTTTGGTGGGGAGCCTGGTGGGGCTGTTCCCCGCGGGGAACATCCATCCCGGCGCCACGACTTCGGGAAAACCCCGGGAATATTTGTAGCAAGCAGAGGAATAAACGGGATGCGTTTTCCGCCGTCGTTCCTGCCGGTTGTCGCTGTGAGCCGGGACGTTTCCCGGCGGTGGGATTCAGATCCCGCTGGATCGGTGGAAGGGTGGAGGGGGGGTTCGCTCGGTCCTCCAGGGCAGCCGAGACGCGCCGGGAGCCGCCGGAACCACCGAGAGGGGCGGGGCAGAGCGGCGCCGGAAGCCGCGGCCGTTCCCATGGAGACGGAAGATGGCGCCCAGGGGTGGGAGCGGGAGCCGGGGGAGAACCGGGGCTGGGATGTGGG
>WEKX01016336.1:95665-110034 GCA_013390025.1 Pitta sordida | reverse complement strand
CCCCAGGGAGGGATCCCCGACGTGGGAGAATCCCAGCTGTGGGACCGGGGAAGCAGCCGCGGCACCGGCGGGACACGGAGAGCCTGGGATGGAAGACAGGCTTCCAGAGCGGGAAGAGCGGGCGGGAAGCAGCACATGCCCGGGTGGGATTGCCCATGGCGACCTGGGAAGCTTGTGGAGGGGAAAATATTCCCCCCCTGCGGCAGCACCCACCGACCTTATCCCGATCCCTTATCCCTTATCCCGATGCCGGCGCCACCGCAGGACGAAGCATCGTGCAATGCCAGCGGCAGGGATGGAGGGGAATGCAGGGGGCAGAGAGGGATAAATAGCTCCAAAAGCCAAAATAAAAGGTGGGGTGTTGGGGTGGGGAGGGGAAGAAAAGAGGGAGAGGTGGGAGAAAGAGAGAGAGGGAGGGAGAGGAAGGGAGAGGAGCAGATAGCCGGAGAGTTGGGATGGCCGGAGAGCCGGAGACACTGCCCTCCTCCCCCCACTCCCAACCCCGTGCCGTCCTCCTTTCATTTTCCTATGGAATCCCAAATTAGTTCCATTTACAACATCTCAGTCACAGGGAACTAAATCTGGCTCCTCTCGGCCCCGCGCCAGTTGGAGGCGCGAGCTCCTGCCAGCGCCCTGCCAGGCGGCGCCGCTCCCGGATGGATCCCGCGGGATCAGCAGCGGGATACGGCACCCGGGCCCTCCCTGGGCGCTCCCCCAAGGATGCTCCCAATCCCGTCGATCCTGCCCCAAAGGGATGTGGAATACGGCTGGGGCCCCTAACCCCACCCTGGCCTCCTGTGCCAGCCGTTGTCCCGGCGGGATTCACTTCCCCATCGAGCCTGGATATGGCTCCCCCTCCTCCTCACCCCTCCCTGCTGCTTCCCTGCCTCCCAGTTGGAGTCACACCGCTGGCTCCAGGGCCTCCAGGAGGCATCTGGGATTTCTCCCAGGATTAGGTTTTCCATAGATTTTGTGCCCCCCCCGGCACGGCTGGAAAAGCACAGCAGCCTGGGAAGTGCCTTTCCCAGCAGCACCGAGATCCCCAGGGGTGCCAGGGCCACTGCTGGGACATCCCGGATGCCACATCCCAGCTTGGGAGAACCGGAGCAGAGCCCAGGAACACAGGATAGATCTCACATCTGACACATTCCCGTCACCTCCCTGGCAGAGATACGTCATTCCCAGTGCAGGGTCTCACTGAGACACCCCCACCCCAGCTGGGATTTTCCCTACATCCCATCAATCCCAGCTTTCCCCAGCGTCGGGTAGAGCTGCAAGCGCCGCGCCGTGTGGTGGTGCCGTGGGTCAGGGAGGGAGATGGCGTCATTCCTGAGGGATCGGGACACGGGACAGGCCCTTCCTGCCTTTGGGATGTCACCAGGGAAGTGCTGCCTGTGTTGGGAATGCTGAGCCACTTCCCGATGGGATCAGGAAAAGCTGGAGAAGCACCAGCACAGCCCCAGAGGGCTCCTCCTGCCCTGGGTTCTCCCTGCACTCCTGCTGTGCCAGGAGCACGGGAAACTCCTCATGTCCCTTGGCACGGTGGCCCCAGGGACATGTTGGTAGCCCTGAGGAACTGTTGGTGTCCCTGGGGACCTACTGGTGACCTTGGGAAGCCACTGGTGGCTGCAGAGACTTGCTGGTGCCCCCAGAGACATGTTGGTGGCCCAGGGACCTGTTAGTGGCCCCAGGGACCCATTAGTAGCCCTGAGAACCTGTTGGTGGCCCTGAGGAACTGTTGGTGGCCCTGGAAACCTGCTGGTGGCCCTGAGGACCTGCTGAAGTGCCCGGGGACCTGCTGATGGCTGCAGAGACACACTGGTGGCCCCAGGGACATGTTAGTGGCCTTGATAACCTGTTGTGGCCCCAGGGACCTTCTAGTGGCCCCAAGAACCTGTTGGTGACCTTGGGGACCTGCTGGTGCCCCCGGAGACATCTTGATGTCCCCAAGAACCTGCTGGTGGCCCAGGGACCTACTGATGTCCCGGGGACATGCTGGGGCCCCCAGAGACATGGTGGCGGCCCCAAGAACCTGTTGCTGGCCCAGGGAGCTCCTGGTGTCCCTGGGGACCGGCTGGTGGAACCTCTTGGTGGCCCTGAGAATCTGTTTCCTCCCCAAGGACCTGTTGGCAGCCTCGGGAACCTGCCGGTGGCCCCAGAGACATGCTGATGTCCCCAAGAACCTCTTGGTGGCCCTGAGAACCTGTTGCTGGCCCAGCGACCTGCTGACATCCCCGGGGACATGCTGGCAGCCCCACAGTCACATTGCTGTCCCCAAGAACCTCTTGGTGTCCCTCAGGGACCTCTCGGGGGACCCGGACACTGGCTGGTGGCCCTGGGGACTCGGTTGGCGGCCCCCATCCGAGCACGTCCCCGGGGCGGGAGCGTCTCCGTGCCGGGGCCGTGCCGTGCTCACTCACTTGGACAGGCTGAGCTTCCCTGCGGCCAAGTGGCTCTGCACCGTGTGCCAGCGGCCCCGCGCTGCNGGAGAGGGGGGACACACACCATCCAAAAGAAAGGTGGGAAAGGGCTCGGGAATTGGATTCCCGCTCGGCCGTCGGTGCCCCCAACGCGCAACCCCGTCCTGCAGCCGCGTGGGGAGGGGATCCCGGGAATCCCGCGCGGGAAGGCGGGAAGGAGGGGTTGCTCGTCTCCATGGGAATGCCCATGGGATGGAGAGCGGGGGGAGGAGGAGGAGGAGGAGGAGGAGCGGGAGGAAGGCGAGAGGGTGCTGCCCAAATACTCACTACACGGAGCAAAGCCGGCAGGGAGAGACTCACTTGAGGGAAAGGCGCGGATCCCCGTACGGAGCGTAAGGAGAAATGTTTAGGATAAACTCCTTGGGAGGGTAGGAGCTCCATTTCTGCTGCACTGTGTTGTCATTGTTATTCCAAAAGTCTCTGTCTAGATCGCTACAGCGGCCGCGTTCCAAGGGGGGAGAGAAAAGGGAAATACAAGAGAGACAAGCTGAATTCCTGCGGGAAGTGGGAGGAGGGAAGAGCAGACGGGATCCTGCGGAGAGAGAGACGGGGAGGGGAGCGCGGCTGCCCAACCCTGGGACACCGACACGTGGACGCGACACATGGACAGGTGGACGGACGGACGGACGGGCGGAGCAGGGAAGAGCTGCGGAGAGACAGGAGCGGAGGCTGGGAAGGAGAGAAGGATGGTGGGAATTCAGGAGCGAGCGCGGTCCCGCGTGCGTCCGTGTTGCCTCCTCGACATCCAGGTCCTGGAAGCGCACTCTGAGCGGTTAACGGGGTGTCACAGACCCTTCCGGATCCCTTCCCGCTGCCGGCACGGAGCCTGGAATTCCCGGCTCCGGGAAGCGCCGCGTGCCAAGGGCTGGGTGAGGGCCCAGCAGCTCCCTGGCTGGCACTGGGAGATTGGAAAAGCCACTGGAAAAGCTGCTGGAGAAGGTCGGTGCTCCCACCCCTCGCCAACGCCCACCTGCGTCTCCGGGTGGATCCCAGCGGGATGGAAGGTGCTGGAGCTGGGGAGGGAAAGCCGCGTGTGCTGTGACATCGGGAAGGGATGTGCTTCCCGCTCTGCTTCCAGCTCATCCCGGCTGGGCTGGCAGCAGGGCTCTGAGGTATCCCAGGCGCCTGCACCCCAATGATACCATGGGGGGAGGTTTCCTATGGATTTATCCCAGCCAGGAGCTGCTTCCCTGCTGGAGGTCTGGCTCCCTCCTGCCCAGAGCTGCTGGATCCACAATGTCTGGGAGAGCCCCTCCAGCTTCCAACCCCCCACTCCATTCCCTATCCAGAGCTCTGCTCTCCATGGAATGCCACTCCAGCCCCGCAGGATCCACACCCCCAGACCAGGAGCATCCCATCGTGCAGCTCCGTGGGATACACACGGATGCGGGACAGACCCACCGGCTCTCCCAGGGTCCCGGAGGCCTTTTCCCACTGGGAGTGGCCACCCGTGTCCTTCCTCTGCCCCCCCCAAATCCTGGCACCTACTTGATGGTTTTCTTCTCGCTGCGGCCTCGGCTGGAATCCGGAGTCCCCACAGTCTCCAGGGAAGTCTTGTAGCGCTTCCCCTGTGGGAAAACCGGGAGAAGGGGGATCAGGGGACGCCCGGAGCGTTTCCCGGGGGAGAGCAGGAGCTGCCAGCACCTGCAGGCTTCACCCTGGAGTTTGCCCTTTTCCTTTATTCCCTCACGGTCTCCAGGCTCCATCCCACCCATCCTGGCAGTAAAATTCCCGACAGCTCCATCCCAGGGGGCTTGTGCCCTCTGTCACCCCCAGGGACAGTGTGGCCGCCTCGTCCTCCCGTGTCCCGTTCCATGGCCTCACTGGGAAGCAGCGGATAATTTTAGGCTTAATTGGACCCGGATTAATTGGGTTCACCTTTGCCGGGGCCCGGGAAGCGCTGCCATGGGATAATGAATCCGGAGCTGGCTCCTAACTGGGGCTGGTAATCAGGACACTCCTCGGGTTCCGCACGCAATTAACGCCAATTAGCCAACCATCGGGAGCCCGGGATGCTCCAGGCGGGATGGGAGCGGCTCCCGGAACAGGATGGGGTGGAGAACTGGAGAACCAGCCCTTCCACAGCGCCAGGCCTGGATCTGCTGGATCCTGCGCCCAGCCTGGCCACGGAATGGGAATATTTCTCCCTTCTCCTCCTTCCTGGCGCCTTCAGCTCCGCACGGAGCCGTGTTCTTGGAATGCTGCGGCACCTGCAGCCTCAGCGCAGCGTCCTTGGGCAGCTATGGATGATCCCGCTGGGAGCCGATGGAATCTTGGATGCCCACGGGCTAATCCTGCTGGGAGCTGCAGGAATACACCTGGATCTCTTTGGACGCCAAGGGGCCAATCCTGCCAGGCTCTGCGGGGATGTTGGAACCTGGATGCCCGCGGTCCAATCTCACTGGGAACTGAAGGAATCCTGGATGCCCTTGGGCTGATCCTGCTGGGAGCTGCAGGGGTGTTGGAATTTGGATGCCCTTGGGCTGATCCTGCTGGGAACTGGGAGGGGAACACCTGGATCTCTTTGGATGCCCAAGGTCTAATCCTACTGGGAATTGCAGGGCTGCCTGACCTCCCTGGATGCCCTCAGGCGATCCTGGAGGGAACCATCCTGGAGCCCTGGGCTCGTCCCTGTCCCCAGCACAGGGGCTCCTGAGGACACGTGCCTCCTGCCAGTGGCCGCTTGGGCACATCCCGGTGCTTGGCCATCATTCCCACTCAGCCGTTCCAGCTCCGGGCGCTGCCCGAGGGGCCGGTCGGGATTCGCCTTCCTGGCCAATTTACACTTATTTGTTCCTCTGCCAGTCCATCCTCCTCCTTCCCAGTATCCATCCCTGCCTCTCCCAACATCCTGGATGGCACCCGGGAGCCCCTTCCCACCCGCCTCCATCCCCAGCCCGATCTGCTCTCCCATTCCCAGGGGGAATGCCGCCTTTCCACGGGCGTCTCCCACGCTGGAAGCGCCGCCGCCACCAGAGCACTTGACCCAGATTCGATTCCGATGGCGAAGGAAACGTGGCTGAGCGCGTCCCACTCCCGGGAGAGGACAGGGAGGAGGAAGAGGAGGAGGAGGAGGGATGCGGGTGTCCCTATCCACACCAGGAATTGCGGAGGGAAGCAGGGATGGAGCCAGGCACGGGCTCTGGCTGCCTTCCCACGGGGCTTTTCCAGGCGGGAGTGTGCCCAGCGGGATGGGGGCCAGCTCGCTCCGGGCTCGGCACCAACACACATCCCCAGGTTTGGAAACAGCCACTCCCAGACATTCCACGGACAGACTGGCCCGAAGGAAAGTGGCAGCCGGGATCCCCCAGCCAGGGAAAAGGGGGAGCAGCCCTCGGATATTGGGAAGGGCAGGACTCACCATTTTGCGCTGGCACCACTGGCAGATCCCGCAGAGGACGACGGTGGCACTGAGACTGACGGTGATGATGGCGGAGACCACGAGGACGTCGCGGGAGGGGGTCCCTGGGGGAGGAGGGGGGGAGAGAACACAGCGGGGGTCAGGTGTGCTTCCCACAGGATTCGGCTGGAAGAGCCGGAAAACACAATTCCCTCCCCTTTCCTGCCTCTGGGCCTCCTTTTCCTAGTCGCTACTCCAGCCCTTTTCCCTTCCCCTCTTCCCAGTTGCCATCCCTTCCCCTTTCCTCCTTCCCTCCCTCTTTGCCTTCCCCATCCCTTCCTCTTTCCCCCTTTACCTCCCCCANCCTCTCCCCCTTTTCCTTCCTCTTCCTCACCTCTCCCCTTTCCCCATCTCCTCCAGCTTCCCTGCTGGATCCATGCCCTGCACTCGCCCCACTGCCAGGATTCCCTCCCAGGCTCAGTCGATCCCACACGGATTCATCCCAAAACACCATCATCCCCCCTCCTGGGTTTGACCACGGGGAAAACCTTGGATCCCCGCCCCCAGATGGATCCAGCACATCCAGGAGCTCGTATCCATGCTCCCAAAACTGGATCCAGCACATCCAGGAGTATCCACACTCCCAACACATGGAATGGCACCATGGGAGGGTGAATATGGATCCCTGGGAGGGAAATCCAGTGGGACCCCCAACCCAGCTCAGCCTTGATCCCAGGCAGGAGCGCTGCCCCCCTCCTCTCCCCGCCATCCCTGTGGATGCCCCGCCATTCCCACTGGGATGGGGCTGTCCGTGGAGCCGGGAAGCGGCGGCGGGAGCTGCGCTGCAGTATAAATATTAAACAATAAACGTTAATAATTAATTCACCCGCAGACCTTTGTTATTGTAGCGAATTTAGCCGGCGGCTCCAGGGCTGGGGCTGAGGGGACGGCGAGGATGGATGAGGATTCTGGAATCGTGTGTGTCCCCCCCCTCCTCCCTCTCCCCTCCCATCCCCTTCCCCAGCACGTGGACAAGCACCCACAGCCCCCCACGTCAGAATAAAGAGGGGGAAAGGGGATGGGGAGCGTGAAAAGGAGGTTTATACAAATCCACCCAGGAGAAGCTGAGTGTGGGATGAAGGGGATGGGACTGAAATCCCAGCGGGATTTAGGGAACCGGGCTGGGGGTCCATCCAAAGGCAGCTCCTCCATCGCTCCCGGATCACGAGGAGCCTGTGTATAAAACTCACATAGCAACTGTTGCCTAGCAGGGAATTTGGGACCAGCCCTTAATTCCCAACATTTATAAGCCCTGGCTGGAGAAGCTGCTGGGGTGGGGGTGGGGGGGTAATGGAAAGAGCTGGATCCGGTGGGAAGGGCTGGGGACCCCCTCCTCGGGACCCCGACAGGTTCAGGCGGCACATGGGATAACTGGGAGGGCTGGGAATGGGGGTGATCCCCCAAACGCTTCCCGAGCCGGCCTGAGAACACAGTGACCCCTCTGGTTTATCCTGGAGCTTCCTCAGAACCCTTCGCTCCCTGCGGGGTCAAGATCATCCCAAATTAATCTGGAGAGAAGGAATGGAAGGAGGAGAGGGAAGAGAAGCCACGACGGCCGTGACAGAGCCTGGAGAGGGATGCTGGGGAGCTCCCGGCGTCAAATTCCCTGTGCCAAGGTGCCACCACACCCCTCCCCGAGCCTGCCATCTCCCCGCGATCCTGACGGATACACCGCCGGGAATCTGCCCTGGGGATGTTCCCAGGGTCCAGGGAGGTCGCAGCACTTCCAGGCGGGAACACACCTCCCTCAGCCGCGTTTCCAAGGTTGGGGAAGCAATTCCAGCCCCTCGGCTGCTGCCGCCCTCAGCAGGACTTAAGTGACTCGTTTTCCAGGCAATTAGCACTTGTTTAATTAAAGAACCGGAGCTCGCGGCGTGTCCCCAGCCCTGGGGCGAGGGGTGGGGTCTCCGAGCCGGCTGGAAGGCTTGGAATGGGAATGGGAAGGGGGGGATGGAAGGGGACACGGTGACAACGCCGCCGCTGTCCCTCCTTCCCGCCGCTCTCCATGAATTCCCGGATCCAGGCGGGAACAGGGGGACACATCCCTGGGGTCCCTGCGGCCGTCCCCCCGAATCCCAAATCCCACCTGGTCCTCGATAAAGGGACGGGACGGAGAACCCACGTCCCGTCTCCGAGGGACTGAAGCGCTGCGGGAGCATCAGGATTTGGGGCTCCCTATCCCAATCCCACGTGCTGGGAAGGGAACAGGCGGAGGCTGGCAAGGGGGGTGGAAGATCCCCGCGGCTCTTTCATCAGGATCCAACGCCACTTGACGGGCTATAATCCCACTTTTCCAGCCGGTTGCTAATGAGGGGATTACCTGCCCCCTCAGCGCCAGCGGCTCTCCAGACGTGGGATTTGTGTGCAGCAGGAGCCGGCTGTGCCAGGTGTTCCCGGGGACGGGGGGAGAAGGTCCTGGATGCAGGGAGAGGGTCCCTGTGCCAGGGAAGGGGGTCTGGGATGCAGGGAGAGGGTCCCTGTGCCAGGGAAGGGGGTCTGGGATGCAGGGAGAGGGTCCCTGCGCCAGGGAAGGGGGTCCGGGATGCAAGGAGAGGGTCTCCACAGCCGATCCCTTCCCACTCCCCCTGTGTCCTTGGCTGAGCAGGAGAGACCCCACACACCCCCCCGCTGTGCCCACACCTCCCACACCTGGGAGATGGGAATATTTGGGAGATCAGGCTGGTGGCAGCGATGCCCATGTGCTGCCGCGTGCTCATCCTCCGTTATCCACTCCTTCCCGCAGGCTCGGGATTAGCTGCCTCCAGAGCACCAGCGAGCTGCGGCCTTTGTGGAGGCGAGGAAACACTTCAAACCTGACCCCGCACAAGGAGAGGCGCCGAGATCCAAGAGGGATTATTCCTCTGGAGCAGCGTGTGAGCCGGAGATCCGCCGAGCTCCGCCCGGAGCGGGCAAGAGCTGCTGACATCGATGGATCCGGAATGTGCCGGGACGGACACCTCTGTGCCAGCAGCGCATCCCAGACGACTTCCCGAGCCCTCCTCCCTCGGCTGGGTGGCTTTGGGAGTCTTGGTGGCCTTGGGAATCTCAGTGTCTTCGTGCACCTTAGTGTGTCTGCACATCCTGGTGGGATCCAGGCGGGAACAGATCCTGTGCTTCCCAATGATCCTGTGCATCCCGGTGATCCTGTGCTTCCCAATGCTCCTGTGCATCCTGGTGGTCCTGTGCCCATCCCGGTATCCCTGTGCCCATCCCAGCATCCAGCCCCATCCCAGGGCTCCCCCATCACCCCCAGGTGAATCCCTCGGCCCTGGGGCAGCACTGGGAAGGAAGAACATCCAAGGAAGTCTCCAGCTCCCCTCTGGAGCTCCTGCACAGGCTGGAGAGGCCAGAACTCTCTTTCATGGAGCGCTTTGCATGAGCAGTGGGAACAAGCTGCAGCTCCAGGGCTGCAGGTGTCCCACTCCGGATGTCCCTGCCCAGGCTCTCAGGGCTGAATCTTTAGGTGCAGATCCCAAAATTCCCAGCTTTTATGGGCACAGCATCTGCTGGAGCATCCTCCCAGCCTCCCATGTCCAGCGGTGAAATCCATGGATCCAAAGTTCCCCGGGGAGGGAATCAAAGCCGTGGGGAGGTGCCCCCCCCTCCCCATCCCCAGCTCCCGCTGAGTTCCCTGGAAGTGACGATCAAAGCCGGCACTGTCTCCACATGGAAAAGCGTCTCCGTGTGCCAAGCTGCTGCCACACGGGGATCCAGCCTCGCCAAACCGGCAGCGGAAACGTGTGAATTCCCGGGAAAAGGGGAGAGGGAGAAGGTGCCAAGGCGAGTGGCTCATCTTTCCCCCCCCCCAGTCTCTCCCCCCTCCTCCCTTTCCCATCATTTCCCTGGAGCCGGGTTGGGATGTGACGCCGAGCCTGGATCAGGGTGTCAGGAGGGGGAAGGTGGATGGGAAGGGATCCTGCTGGAGCACCGATCCTGCCTGGATCGGCACGCCCTCGTGCCTCTGGGATGGAGAGCCAGGAGGCTGGGAACGAGATGGCCACGAGGCCAGGAATGAGGTGGCCACATTGTCACGCCGGGGCTCCCCAGATGCCGTTTTCCTGGCACCAGGCCATTAATTCCTCCTCTTCTCAGCCTCCCACTCATCTGCTCGATATTTCCCAAACCTCTTATTTTTAGGATGCAGCTGAAAAGCTGCGAATTTGCAGCTTTGCGCTCCCGTACAGGATCCCGGGAGCAGGCAGGGGGGGAGAGGAGCAGGATCCCGGCGGGAAGAGCGGGCAGGTGGGATCCGAGCCCTCGGCCTGTGGGCACGGAGGGGCTGGTGGGATGCAAATCATCCAGGGAGGGAAAAGGCTCCCTGGAAACTGCATTTTGGATATGCTTCAGTCCAGGCTTGGAATGACGGGGCTGGGTCTGGAGGTGGCACCTGCCTAGGTGTTCCCAGAGACTCCGTGGAAACGAGGGATCCTGGGGATCCTGGGATGAGGCTCAGGGGTGAGAAGGCCGGGAATAGGCACCTGTTCTCCATCCGTGTGTCTCTCTGTCTGTTCATCTCCAGCACATCCATCAATCCCATCCATCCATCCATCCATCCATCCATCCATCCATCCATCCATCCATCCATCCATCCATCCATCCATCCATCCATCCCTCATACACATCTGCTTCCCAATCCCGCCATCTGTCCATCCCCCGGAGCTGTCAATCCCCGCGGCTCTGCCTCCCCCACGTCGAGCTGCTGGGCCCGGGGGGCACCATTCCCATTCCCAGGGAACTGCCATCCCCAAACACCATCTGCACGGCACCGCCTTCCCCGCCCCAACCTGCTGCAGCCCTGACGCCACCTGTCCCCACTGCACGGCCACCGCCGCCGGGAGCCGGGAATGGAGCGGGAATCTGGCACGGGAATGTGCTCCTCGCCCGGTGCCGGGCTATTTTTGGCGGAGGATTTCCGGAGAGAACCGTGGGGTTTTGCTCAGCCTTGCGGTGTCCCTCTTCCCGAGGAGCATCCAGACCCCCCAAAAATCCCTCTGTTCCTGTGCTTTCCATCCACCTCCCTCCCCATTCCAAGCCCTGCTCCCCACGGGAAGCTGCTGATCCCCCGGCCAGACTGATGTTCCGTGTAATCCCTGCCCACCACTGAGTCCTGGAGNGCTGCGGGCAGGGAGGAGAGGCTGGGCTCTCATCCCGAGTGGCACTGCCAGCTCCGCTGTCACCACTTAGCCTCCCGCCCCCGGGCTCTCCATCATTCCCGAGCCCTCCGGGTGACAGCGGGAGAGAGGGAAGGCGCGGAGCCAGCGGCTCCCGGGGGACAGGAGACAGCGGGAGCTGTGCAGCCCATCCTAGATCCCGGTTCCCCCCACCCTCCTTGGAAGTGCCCCCCCCCTCCCCAAGGCAGGTCACCCGCGACCCGTGTGTTGTGGTCAGCAAAGGCCACCCCGGGGACAGAATTCCCGCAGGGAACTCGGTGCTGGGGGACGGGGGGAAGACACGGCCCCCAAACGAGGGGCCTGGCGGTGCCGGGGGAAGGGATCGCATGGAAAGATGGAGAAACGCGGCTGGGAGCGGGGAGAGAGGGAGGGAGAGGAGGGGGACGAAGGGCCGAGGAAGGCCCCCAGAGGGAGGATGGGGGGACACAGGTGTGGGAACGTGGCCGGGGCAGGTGGTGCTGGGGGAAAACCTCCAGCCAGGAGCCTGATCCCGGCGCTGAGTCCTGCAGGGACACGCGGGGAGGGAGATCCATGGGGAGCAGGGATGCTCACCCCCCGGGGGAAGCGGGGACGGTCATCCCTGGCGAGCAGGGAACAGGGCCCATCACCCCTGCGGCCACCGGTGTCCCACAGACCCACCCAGAGGGGTCCCAGCTCCTTCCACGGATCCCCCCGCGGCTCATCCCGCCGCCGTGCCCCCTCTCGGAGGGTCGGGATCCGGGAATCTCTTTCCCCGCCATCCCCTCGGCCACCGCGCCGGCTCCGGCCGCTTCCCTTCAAACCTCATTAACTTCCCCCCCCAAGGTGACCCTCTCCCTCCCGCAGCCGGGGACACCGGGAAGGCTCGAGGGGGAGGATTGGGGAGGGGGGGAGCGGGAATGCTCCCCAATCTCCCAGGCGGGCTCGGAGCATCCCCGTGCCACGGCCGCGCAGGGATGTGGGATGCTCCCCTTGGCACATCCCACCCCGCCGACCCCCGGGCCCCCTTGGCCCCACACACGTCCCCAAGCCCTCGGTGGCACGGAGGGGTTCGTCCCCCCTGGCCACGGGGTCGCAGTGGCCGTGGGGGCCGGGCTCTCCGGGTGCCCTTCCCTTCCCGAATCCATGGCGAATGGTGGATCTTGCAGCCGAGCCCCCGGGGGCCGGGGGGTGG
Organism: Pitta sordida; assembly: GCA_013390025.1. Taxonomy (NCBI): domain Eukaryota; kingdom Metazoa; phylum Chordata; class Aves; order Passeriformes; family Pittidae; genus Pitta; species Pitta sordida. The sequence goes on along the minus strand of WEKX01016336.1, from coordinate 97,830 downwards.
CAGCGATATTATCTGCATCTGTCTTCATTCCCCGCTCTCCCCCCCTTCCTCCCTTCCCAGGCAGGCGGAAAAGCCGCGAGATCAGGCGCTGGAAAAGCCGCCTCCAGCTCCTCTCCTGCTCCTTGGAATGGGGAGGGGGGCGATCAGGCAGACATCCCACCCCCCCACGGCCTCCCCCCTCCCATTCCCAATCCTTATCCTCGCTGTTCCCAAGCCGTGCACGGCGGCCTGGGACGTGTCGGGGCGGGCGTGGGGAGGGTGGAAAAGGCTTGGAACTGGTGGGAAGGAAGGAAGGAGGGAATTCTGAGCCACCCTTGGGGGTGGGGGGGGGGGGCTCGCAATCCGCATGGATGCCCCGAACGCCGAGGAAAACGGGATGGAGCTGCCGCGGGGGAACAAAGGGACGCGGGGGGAGGCGGCGGGAGACGCTCCCGGGTGCTGGAGCAGAGGGGCTGGCGAGCAGGCGAACCCCAAATCCCGGCGGGATCCCAACAGGGGGGAATTTGGAGCTCCAGCGCCGCGTCCAGCGCAGCAGGTGCCTGGCCCCGGGCAAGGCCAGCCCTGCGCTCTTTGTCTGCCTCCCCGCCTGGCACGTTCCCTCCCCATCCTCCCCAGCTCTCCCACCTCGGGCTCTTCCACTGGGGGAAGGCGGCTTTTATCCTGCGGGGGCTGCGATCCCAGGGCCGCAGGGCTGTCCATCCATCCATCCATCCATCCATCCATCCATCCATCCATCCATCCATGCATCCCTCCGTCCGTGCATCCATCCATCCATCCGTGCATCCATCGCCCGCTTCCAGACGGCGCGGGGGGGAAAACAGGGAGCTGCTGGTTATTGATTCACCACCTCCAGCCGCCGCGCGGCTCTGCTCGGAACGATTCCAGCCGGGAAGGATGGGGACAGCGGGATCAGGGCCCCCCCCCCGGCACCTGCCGGGAGCGCTTGGGGTGCGGAGCCCCCGCGGAAGGGGACAGCTGGTGGCAATGGCAGGGACAGGGATGGGGGGGCGGGAAGGGGGGTCTGACCTTAGCAAGAGGAGGAAAGGAGCTTCCCGGTGTTCCCAAAGCTGGCGTGGGCGGCACTGGGGACATTGTCCGTGTGGCACAGAGGGCACCTTTGTGGGGGACAGTCCCGCAGCAGCACAGCTCTCCGTGGCCTCCCCAAAAATCCCCCCCAGCTGCCTGGAGCCGCTTTGGGGAGCACCTCGGCTCAAGTCCTGATTCCCAACGTCCCTTCCCAGCCAAGCCCAGACTCCCTCGGGCTTCTCCAACCCCAAACCCAGACATGTCCGGTGTCACCTCTGAGCTCCCTGTCACATCCCCGCGTCCCCGGGAGCCAAAGTTTCCTGGTTTTCCCCACACGGCACCTCCTCCCTCTCCATGAAACACACCCGGTGCTGGGGGTCACAGCCACTGTCCCCTCACGCTGACACAGAGGACGAGGCCAAGGGATTTGGGGTGGGAGAAGGGGGACAAATGGGTGTCGCTTCCCAGCAGAATGTGCTCTGGCAGAGGCCAAATCCCACCGGGATGTGATCCACCAGCAGCTTCCCAGCCTCCATCGGTGGGTGGGCGACAGAGCTGGAATCCCCCCCCCCCGCCCTCCCCTCAGCCCTGAGGCCACGAGTGATAACCCCAGGAGAAGCTGGGCAAAGGGGGCTGGGGCGCTGGCAGAGGTGTGAGCACCCCCAGCCCCGCCGCAGCCCCCCACGGCTCCCGGCGCCACCAGAGCCACCGCCGCCGGTGACGTGGGAAAACTCCCACGTGACGGGACACCCAGAGAGCACGGGATCTGGGGAGCGGGGACACGGCCCTGTCCCCCCAATTCCCGCAGACCCCGAGCTCAGCCTTTGGGGCTTCCAGGCCAGCTGGAAGGGGCCAGCTGTGGCACGGGTGGCCATTGGTGGCCCACCGGGGCAGGGACGACAAGGGGCAGAGCGGGGAGGGGGAAACAAATCGGGGGCAGGTGCAAAGTTTGGAGGGGGGATAGCCGGGAGCAAAGCCCGGGCACAGGGAGGGAAGGGCAGAGCCGTGCCAAGCCTTGGCATCACCCCTGTGCCGCCGACCCCGCCGTGTGACCTTGGGCCAAGCCGTGCGGTGCCGCGCTCCGGGCGTCCCTGCGGGATCCCGGCGGGAGCGCCGAGCCCGCGGGCGGCAGGAAAGTT
>WEKX01016336.1:82843-94713 GCA_013390025.1 Pitta sordida | reverse complement strand
GTGGGCAGCTCTCCCCCACCCCCCCCCAACCATTCCCCCCGGTCCGCGGGGATCCAGGCCGGGTTTTGGCAGGGCCGGGGCGCGGCGGGCGCTGCCGGGGAAATGCGGGAGCGGCGGGAGCGGGAAAACGCGGAGCGGAACGCGCGGAGCGGGACGGCGCGTTCCCGTCGCCTTCCCCCCACCGCGGTGCGCTCACACGGTCATGGAGAGGCGGATTCCTGGCGAATTCCTGGTGGTCCGGTCTCGTGCACGGTGGGGGCCGAGGGAGAGCGGTGGAGGAGGAGACTCCGGCGCAGGAGGCGCCCCGGGATGGAGGTGATGGAGCAGGGGAGGGGGAAGGAGACACGGGTTGGGAACTGCTCCTGCTCCCACCCCGTGACGGGGGGATGGGATCAGAGACCATTCCAGGACGGCGAATGGGATCACCGACCATCCCAGGAGGGGGAGACGGGAACAGGGACCCAAACCAGGATGGGGTGATGGAATCAGAGGCCATCCCAGAATGGGGAATGGGATCACAGTCAATCCCAGGATGGAGAGATGGGATCAGAGACCCATCCCATCCCAGGGCAATGGGGCTGGGACACTCCTGGATGGTCCCGGACTGGTGGGAACCTCCAGGGGCAAAGCCCATCCTGGCCCTGTGGAATGAAACTGGGGCCATGCGACTTTTAAGGGTCCCTTCCCACCCAAACTCTTGGGTTGGTTCGGGTATCTCTGGAGTTGCAGCCATCCTAGAAAAGCCAGAAAGCCACCACAGCCTGTGGGGTATAAACCTCGACTTTCCTTGCCCCTAGGCTGGGTTTGGAGCAGGGAATGAAGCAGGAAACACCTCCTTTATAAAAACCCTGGAGCAGCAGGGGCTGGATCGAGAGATGGGGCAGAACTGCGGGCACCGGTGACCCCGGTGCCAGGGAATTCCCAGGCTGGTGATGTCAGCCCTTGGGATTAGGAATCCGCTCCCCCCACAACTCCCTGCCATCCTGGTGGCTTTTCCTGGGGCCGGGGGCTTCTCCCAGCCCCCCCCGAGCTGCTCCAGCCACATCCCAGTTCGAAAAGCCGGCCAGGAATGCCGGTGCCCGCGTGCGGGCGGCAGCTGGTGCTGGGAGAGCCACGTGCCTGGAAAAAACTCCGGCACGTCCACCCAGGCGAAGCTCTTCCAGCGAGGGGGTCGGTGCCAGGCGGCTCCCAACATTCCCAAGGCCGGGAAGAGGTCACTCTTCCCTGCTCTGGGGGCTGGCAGAGCCTCCTCCTCCCACGGCCACGCGGAGCTTTATACTGTTTTGCTTTTGGAATGTTGTTTGGTTTTTGGTTTGGTTTGGTTTGATGTTTTTTTTTTTTTTTTTGTGGGAAGCTGCTCATTAAAGCCCTTGGCACCGGCCCTGGCTTTCACTCCGCTTTCCCTGCGCTTGCTTCCCACACACTCCAGCTCGAAAATTCCCGTCCCCGCACGCACAGACATCCCGGCAGCTCCGTAACCTCCCCGCGCTCCCACGCCGGCCGCTCCTGCCGCCACTTCCAGCGGGGCCCGGTGGGTGGGAAGCGCTGCTGACTCACGGGCCTGGAGCCTCGGGAAGGGCCAGGGCCGGGAGCCGGAGCCCCATGGGAGACCCCGGGAACTGGGCCCCAAGCAGGGCCCTGCAAACCGCCAGCTCCCTAAATTCCTGGGAAAGCCTTGCCATCCCGAATCCCTGGGTACTGTGAATCCCTGGGGAATGGGATGGCCACCGTCCTGAATCCCTGGATAACTCAGATGCCTGGTAGCCAAATCACTGCTTTCCCAACCCCTGCCATCTGAAATCCCTGGGCACCCCGAATCCCTAGGAAACAGAAACTTTGTCATCCCAAATCCCTGAGGATCCCAAATCCCCGGGAGGTGAACCCCCACCACTCCAAACTCTGGGTATCCCAAATCCCTGGGTAACAGGACCCTTGCCATCCCAAATCCCAGGGCAATTGGAACTCCTGTCTTCGCAGATCCCCAGGTAGCCCAAATCCCAGGGCAACTGGACCCCATATCCCAAATTCCTGAATGCCTCCAATCCCTGGATAACTAAACACCTGCTACTCCAAACTCTGGGTTTGGAATCTCTGGGCAGCTGGACCTTTGTATCCCAAATCCCTGGGTAATAGGGCCCCTGACATCCCAAATCCCTGAGTATCCCAAATCCCTGGGTAATAGGGCTCCTGCCATCCCAAATCCCTGGGTAACATCCCAAACTAACATCCCAAATCCTGAGCAATTACAGGGGTTAGGAAGTGAAACATTCCCTAATTTTTGTCGGCTGGGATTCCCCAGCATGGAGCTGGGATATCCCCCCATCCAAGGAATGGATTCCTGCTCCTCTCCCAGGCGGGAGAATCCAAAAAGGGTGAAAGGAACTGGAACTAGAGACAGGGATTCATTCCACGGATCCCTCCTCCTTGCTCCGGGGGTTTATATCCCTCAAGCCCGTGGGTGCCTGGAAAACTCCGAGGAAAGGCTGGAAAAGCCGCAGCTGGAAAAACGCGGGTGGACTTTGGCCGCGGGAGCAGGTGGGACGGAATCCTTCCCGCTGGCTCCGGGCCCGCGGGAGGGACAGGGATGCTGCCAGGGATCCGGGAGACTCCACGGATCCCAAAATCCTGCTGGGAGAGGAGCGGCCCGTCCTTCCCGGCAGCCCCGCAGCTCCCGCAGCCGCCTCGGGGTCGGGTTTCGGATCGATGCTCCCTCCGGCCCTGACTCAGCAGGGCCACATTCCCAGAATCCCAAAGCTTTGGATCCTCGCTGGAACCGGCCGGGAAAGGGGCTCGGGAGCACAATCCCATCCCCACTCGGATCATGTTTTTTTCATGAGCGCCGGGACGGTCGATTCCCGGGAAAGGAGCTGCCCTTGGACACTCCGCCCTCGCCTCCGGAGCCCTCGGAGCATCCAAAGCCCGGGATCGGCCGGGCAATTAGTGCCATTAGGGCTGCCCGGGAATTCCCGGAGAGCCGCTCCCGGGTTCTTCTCGGCGGGTTCTGCCGGGAAATGGCACAATTAGGGATGGATCCGAGGGATGGAGGGATGGGAAGGCAGGGTTGAGGTCATGCGGGATCGGGAAAAACCTGATGGAGACAGAAGATGTAGGATCTGCCCCAAAATCGGAGTGAGAGGGAAATTCCTGCTCTGCTCATCACCCTGACCAGCAGCTCCATGGATTTCTCCCACATCTGGGATTCCTTGTGGACCATGGACTCGCTGGACAAGCTTTGGGATGAACTCTCCCTCCAGCGCCTCAGGAGAGGCCGAGGAACCCCGGATTTTCCCTCTGGAAGCAGCAGCAGGGTGGGCAGGAGCAGCCTGGGGAAGAAAAGCCTCCGGAGAAGATCCCAGCTGGAAAAATCCGATGCCAAGGCACAGCCATGCCCATCCTGCGATTCATCCCCATCCGGTGGGCATGGAAACCCCAGGGAAACCCCACGGAACACACACAACCCCAGAAGGGTGGAGAGTGGGAAGAGGATCGGCTGGAATATCCCCCCCTCAAAAGCTCCATCAGCTGCAAAAAGGGCTCTGGGAAAGCCATGGAGCGTGGAGGGAATTCCTGCCAAGCCAGAGGGCACAGGGATGATGATCCACAGAGGGAATTCCTGCCAAGCCAGAGGGCACAGGGATGATGATCCATGGCCGAGCTGCTGCATCCGCCCACAAGCCAAACATTCCCGTTGTGCCGCAGGTGTCGGAGCAAAGTCCAGGATAAGCCGCGTCCCTGCAGGGGCCGGAGCAGATCCTGCCAGGAAGAAAACCTTCCAGCTGAGGCCTGCCATGGATCCATGGGGCAGGGAAAAGCAGGGAGAAGGACGAGGGGGCGGCTTCATCCCGGTTATTATGGGAAAAGCCAAGGTGGGAATTCCCCTGGCACTGAGGGCTGTGGGGGCAAGGATTTGGGAGCCGGGGAATAGCGTGGGATTGTTGGGAACAGCCTGTGCCAATCCCCCCAGCAGCTCCCATGAAATTGGGGATGAGCCTTAAGGCCACTTCCAACCTCGACCTTTCCGGGATTCCCTGACCTCCAGCTGCTTGGGAAGGGGGCGCTTTCTAAATGGGAACTGGAAGGTCGTGGAATCCAGGAACAGCTGGGGTCGGAAAGGCCCGTATCCCGAGTCTCCTGCTCTCCCTCCTGGGATACAGAATTGCTGTTCCCACAGCCCCACTGAGGGATGGAATCCCATCCCATCCTTCCCACCTGGGAGATGGCCTTGGAAGGAAGCGACAATCCCAAACCCATCCCACCCGATTTTGTGGAGTGAGAGGAATTGCATCCTGCAGCAGGAACGGCAGCACTGGGAAAGGCTGGTTCTCCTTCCCAGTGCTCATCCCAGGAAGATGGCGTTGGATCGGCTCCGGCTCCGGCTCTGTGCCAGCTGCTGGCAGATGTTGGGATCATTAAATCCCTGCACGCTTCCAGCAGCCGGCGGCTCTGGAGTCGCGCTCTGCTGCCATCCCCATCCCGTTCCCGCAGTTCCCGAGGCTGGGAGCAGATGTCCGGCACCGCGCTCCACAAATTCCCTCATTCCCGGCACCAGATGGGCTTCCCGATGCTCCAGCGTGGCACAGGGAAGCAATTCCTGACACAACAGGAATCACACCGGGATCACGGAGCCGCTCCCAGCACCTCCTGCCCCCACCCGCTATTCCCGCACGGATAAGGAGCCGCGGCAGGTGGCCTGAATTCCCAAATCCAAAGGCAGAGGGATCGTGCCAGCGCTGCCGAGCACCTGCTGCCTTCCCAGGATGTGGGAGCCTTGAGGGTATTTTGGGAATGGGCCTGCATGGGGATTTGCTCCAGCAGCGCCTGGAGCTATTCCCAGTTCTGGGAATGAGCGGGGCCAGTGGGGTGAGATCCAGGAGAGTTCGGAGGGGGAGAATCCTGGGGGAGTGGGATGGGATGTGGGAAGGGATGGAAATGGATGGGATGGGGTGGGGAGGGGTGAGAAGGAACGGGAAGGAATGGGATGCGGTGGAGTGGGGATGGAAAAAAGTGGGATGGGATGGATTGGGATGTGAGGTGTTACTGGATGGGATGGGATGGGAGGGAATGGCATGGCATGGTATGGCATGGTATGGTATGTCCTCTAGGGAGCCTAGGCAGGGTATCCTTATCCATGGCTGATGTTTTGGGGTTCCAAGCGTGGATGAGCCTCCATTCCCTCGTGCCCAGCAGGAACAGGCGCCAGACCAGGTTATTCCCACTGGGAAGTGCAGAGAGAAGCACTGCTGGGCTCCAAGGTTTTTCCCCATCCTGGGGGCTGCGGGAAGGAGGCAGGAAAAGGCGCAATCCCCCAATCCCCCAATCCCAGCTGCTCTCCCCCTCCTTTCCATCCTCATCTCTCGTCTCCCAGTGCTCCGGAGCTGCCGTGGGCCCCATCCAGCTCCAGGGAACTCCCCCCCCAGGTGACTCATCCCGCCGGGATCCCCCTCCCCAGCCGAGTGACGCAGAGCCTCCCACCCCAATCCCGCAGCCGGATTTAGAGCCAGGGAGGATCCGACGCCTCCGGCCGCCGTCGTGATTCCCACCGGGAATGGGATGAGGATCCAACCCCTGGGGGCGGCTGCGATGGGTGTCCCGCCCTCATCCCGCCTGGCTGGGCAGAGCCAGGGATGAATTCCCGGGAATGCGGGTGCCCATCTTGGAGCTGCTACCATGTCCCTCGTGGAAAGGATGGGAAGGAATGAGATGGGAAAAGAGGGATTGGGAAAGGATGAGGTGGGATCCCCACGGCAGAGACACAGAAGCCCCGTCCCGAATCCAGTCTTTCCTGGGTGGCTTTCCAGGATGGTGGGGGAGATGTGGATCCCAAGGTGGGAGAACTGGGGTGGGAACAGAGTTCCCGGGATGCTGCAGCCGGTATCTGCTCCGGCATCCCTGGAATGCTGCCCCGGGGGTGGGTGTGATGGGATGAGGGGAATCGGGAACACCGGGATGTGCCGGGGTGGGGTGGATGAGGAACCTCGGAATGCATTTGGGAGTATTGGGATTCCTGGGAGGAGCACTGGGATGCACTGGGAACACTGGGTGCACTGAGCACAGGAATGCTGGGAACAGAAGGAGCACTGGGATGCACTGGGAACATCAGGATGCGCCGGGAACCCCCGGGAAGCGCCGGACGGTCTGAAAGCTCCTCCTCGTGGATCCCGGGAAGAACTGCCGGGAGCGACCCGGGATACACGGGAGTGTACCCTGGACATTCCTGGATATTCCCATTGTTTCAGGGACATTTCCCAGGGGAAAACAGCAACCTGCTGATTGGGAATGATCCATTGGAGCATCCGTGGAAAGGTATGCGGTGCTTTGGAAGCTCCAATGGATCATTCCAGATCCGGCACGTCCCCAGCCCCAAATGGCACTGAAGTGGTGGGAATATCCAGGGAATATCCAGGGATCTCTCTCTGCTGGTTCCCCACAGAGGGATCAGGGCCTGGAAGTGTCCCAGGGACGTCTGGAAGGGAGAGATTCCTGCAGATTCCCAGCACTTTCAAAGGGCCGTTTTCCAAGGAGAAGCAGCAACCTGCCGGATTGGGAATGATCCATTGGAGCATCCAAGGAAAGCTCTGGAGACTCCAATGGGTCATTCCAAATCCAGGGCTTCCACATCCCAGCAGGTTTCTGTTTTATCCACGGGAAATGTTCCTAAACCATTGGGAATACCCAGGAATTCTTCCCTGATCCCCCCCCCCGGGCAGCAGGGCCTGGTAGTATCCTGGGAATGTGTGGAAAGCAGGGAACAGAGTTGGGATTGGGGCCGTTTTGGGAGCCCCTGGAGGGTTCTCACTTCTCTCCCCCCGCTTCCCACCTGATCCAGGTGGGATGTGCTGCCAGTGGGACCATTCCCAGCTCTCGGGAAGGAGGGGAAGGGACCCCCCTGGCTGTGCCCTCCACGAGGGAAAAATCGATCCCTGCTTCCCAAAAAAAGCAGCTGCCAGAGGCTTTTTATAGCAACTCGTCCCACTTCGTCCTCCCTGAGCCCGACTGACCTCCAGCTAAATTAGCTGCCACTTCCCGAGGGATCCGGGCTGGGAAGAGCAGGAAGAGAGGCCGGTGGCGCTGGAATATTCCACGGCAGCCGCCCCACCCGTCGCTCCTCGCTTCCCGGATCCCCGCAGGGATCTGGATTTGTCCCGCTGTCCGGGCGCTGGGGTGAGGCGGCTGCCAGCAGATCCCAGCCCGTCTTTCCCTCGGGATCACTTCCCAGAGGGAAAAGGGGACGTGTGAAGGAGCAGGAGCGCAGAATTGGTGGTTTGGTGGGGTTTTTTTTCCCGGTGGTGTGTTGCTGCCACAGGCAGCGGGATAAAACCCTAGGATGGGGCGGTGCTGCCCCTCTTCCCCCGGCTGGAATTCCACACGGATCCCGCGGATTCCCGAGGAGCCGAGGCGCGGGAGCGGAGCACGTGGAATATTTAGGTCACTGTAACTGAGCTCCCTCGTTAGTGCCTCTGGATCTGCTGGAAAACCCGGGAAAGGGACGTTGGGTGGGGGGAAACGCGGTCGCGTTATCCCGGGAAAATCCGGACAGACAGGGAGCCGGGGGAAGCAGAGCTCCAGCGTTCCCAGGTCACTTCTATTCCCGATGATGATTTTTCGGGAAAGGCTTTTCCTGATTCTTTTTTTCCCCCCCCTCGTCCCCCCTTCCCTCCCTTCCCAGTTATCCCAGGTGTTGTGCATTCCCTGGATCACGGGCGGGCCGGGATAAAAGGGGGATTGGGAGGGGCGGCGCTTCCTTTGGAAGCCTCAAGCAGCTCCTTGCCGTGGATCCAGGCTGGAATTCCGGCGGTCCGTCGGGAAGGTGAGTTTCCTCCATGGAGCACGTGGATGGCCGGGGATTTTTTCCTTCTCTTTTCTTCCCACGGGATTTTCATCCCGGGCACCGGCAGCAGGGAGGGGGAACTCAGAGCCCCTTCCAGTGCCCTGAGCAGCTCCAAGAGTTTGGAAAGGGACATGGATAAAGGGAATGGCTTCCCACTGCCTCAGAGTGGGATACTGGGAAGCAATCCTTCCCTGGGTTTCCCAATCCCTGGAAGTGTCCCGGGACAGGCTTGGAACAACCTGGGATAATGGGAGGAGTCGGGATATGCTTTGATGTCCCTTCCCACCCAAACCATCCCAGGATTCCCAGAGGAAAAGAGCGGAATGGCAGAGCCAGGGATGCAGGGAGGAGCATCGGGAATTCCTGGCTGCTCCGGAGAACTCCTGAGGATGAGTCAGTGTCCCTGGATCAGGGATCACAGGAGAGGGATTGGCAGTGTGGAGAGCTCTTCCTTGCCAAAGGGAAGTGGGAAAAATTCAGGCAACGAATCCATCCCTGAATTCCAGACTGGTCTGGGTGGGAAGGGACCTTAAGGATCATCCCACTATCCCAGGTCGCTCCAAGATCCATCCAGCCCGTCCAGGGACATTCCCAGGGATGGGGCAGCCACAGCTTCCCTGGGAAATCCATTCCAGCTCCTTCCCAGTGGAGAATTCCTTCCCAATATCCCGTGTCGATCCCCCCTTGGCCTTGGGAATGCCGGGAGCAGGGAAGTGCCCGGGAAGTGACTCCGTGTAATTGGTGCTGCCAGGAGCAGCTGAGGAGGAATTCCAGAGGGTTCCTGGGCATTCCAGCTGGAATGTCGTCGTGTCCTTGGCTCCCGGCCTTGCCAGAGCTCAAATCCTTGGCTCGGCCCTGGAATTCCTTGGGGATCTGGAGCTTTCCTGACAGGAAAAGGGAGAGTGCCTTCCCACTGATGGGATATTGGGAAGAGATTCCTCCCTGGGAGGCCCTGGAATGGATTTTCCAGGGAAGCTGTGGCAGCTCTATCCCTGGAATTCTCCCAGGCCGGGTTGGATCCCCCTGGGATAGCGGGAAGTGTCCCTGCCCGTGGAATGGGATGAGCTTCTGTGTCCCTTCCCACCCAAACCATCCCAGGATTTCCTGCCCCATCAGAGCTTTGCCAATCCCATAAGGAATGACTCCCTGCCTTTGGGAGCATTCCAGCCCCCAGAGTGCCCAAATTCCCAGCTGGATCATCGTCTCCCTGCGTTTGGCTTTGACTGGGAGTTCCTGTTTCCAGGGATCCAGGCTCAGAGGTGGGAAGAGGAGCGACTCCGTGCCCCTGGATCAGTAGGAAGGCAGGAACATGGAGCTGGAGTTTGTTCCCACTGGGAATCCAACCCCTCTCCTGGGCTGCCCTGAGAGCGGGAATCCACGGAATCCCACCAAAGCCTCCCTGGATCCGCGGAAAAGCCGGAGGCAGCTGGAAGGGAGGGAAGATTTTTGGGAGCATATGGAGCACAGGAAAGCGTTTCATTAGGATAACGAGGCATATTCCGGAGGAGGGGAATGTCGTTCCCGTGGAGCAGCAGCTGCTCCTGCTGTGGAATCCCAGCCTCGGGAGCGTTATCCCAGAGTAGGGCGTGGAAAAACTCAGGATGATGTGGGAATGCTCGGCAGGACAGGTTTTTGGGGGAGAGTCTGCCGAATAATGGGGGATTTGAGGAGCAGATTCCCAGAAAACCAGCCCAAATCCCACCAGGGGGAGGGAGGAATAACAACTCCTTAATCCGCTGTTGTGGCTGGAAGTGGATTTTTGGGAAAGGAGTGGTGATGTCCTGCTGTATCCCAGTTGTCCCCAGGGATAATCCCAGTCTGGGATGCTCCCACTTCCCTCTGCATCCCCCTGGAGCTGTAGAATTTTCATGGATCCGTGTCCTGGGCATTTGGAACCCAAGTCATTCCTTTTCCAGGGGTTGGGAGACTTTTTTCCTTCTTTCCCCTTTCCCCTTCCCTCCATCTCCCTCCAGCTTCCCTCAACCCCTTCCCACCCCGGTCCCTCCCCAGAACATCCATCCCTTCCCCCTTTCCCTCCTGGAACTCCACCCTCTCCCCTCCCATCACCTCCTTCCGACCCCATTCCATCTTATTATTTCTCATCCCATCCCCATGTCATTTCCATCCCCTCCCATCCCACCTCATTCTTTCTCATCCCTCTCCCATCCCTCTCCCATTCCCCTCTTATTCCATCCCATCCCATTCCCTTCCCTTCCCTTCCCTTCCCTTCCCTTCCCTTCCCTTCCCTTCCCTTCCCGTTTTTAGATCGGTATTTAAACGAGGGATTTGGGATGTGGAATTCCAGGCTGGATTGGATTCCAGGACAAGGATGTGGATTGCAGGTGTCGGTGCTGACCCAGGGTTTGATCCGGATTCCAGTTTAAATTCCAGGCAGAATTCCAGAAACGGGGATGGAATTCCCGACTGCCCCAGTGGTTTGGGGAAAGGGGAACTTCCCTGTTCCGGAGGGTTGGGAAATGAGGGGGAGGCTGGGGGGACAAATTGAGGATCTGAGCCTGGGGGAGGGAAGTTGGGAGGAGGGAAAATCCTCCTTGGAATGCCAGGAAAAGATCCTGAAAAAAATCCGGGAAATGGGGCGAAGCCAAGACGAACACTTGGGGTTATGAATAATAATTAACTGATTAAAATTAAAAAATTAGAGTTAGAATTCCCAACATTCCCAAATAATCTCAGCTCCGACCTCTGCTCCCCACAGGGATCCAGCGGAGCCGGATCGGGGCCTGGAGTTGGTGGAGATTCCGTAGGGAAAAGAGCCGGGAATTGAGATGAGGTGAGTTGACCGCGCGCTTGGTTCTGGGGCCGGAATTTTTCGGGATGAAAGGGGCCCTTTGTGCCCGGCGGGACAATGGGACTGTTGTGGGATGGCCGGGAATGTCGGGAGCCGCTCCAGCCCTTCCCCTCCTCTTGGGAGCCGAGAATTCCGGGAGGATTCCGTCATTCCAGGCGTTGGGGCCGGTGGGGAATGTTGGCTCGTGGATTTTCCAGGTGCGTTGGGATGTGGAAGGCGGGAGGGATGGGGGATGGTTTTCCAAGGTTTTTTTGGTGGGTTCAAATCCCCAAAAAAGGCCGCGAGGAAATTCCGTGTTTATAAAACGTGCCCGGAAGGGATGGAGGATTCCCAGGATCCCTGGATTCAATTCCCAGGATCCCTGGATTAAACAGCATGAATGGAAGCTTTGGGAAAATCGGGATATTTTGGGAAGCAGCGGGAAGTGGGAAAATCCTGCTGTGATCCACAAAATCTGGGCTGGAAAGTCCCGGGAAAGTGTTGCTGGGAATGCTGCTGGAGCTTCAGGGCGGGAAATTTGGGATAAAGGTTGGAATTCCTACGGGACTTTAGGATTTCTCCTCCCTCCTTCTTATCCCTTTCCTTCCGACTTCCAGTGCATGCCTTCCCTCTGGAATTCTGGGAAAAGATATCCAGCTACCAGAGGGACTGAGAAAAGCTTTGGAATTCCTGTCAGGAGTTCTCGTAACCCCTGGAATTCCGGGCTCTTCCCTCCTCCTTTCTGCCCTTTCCCTCATCCCAAAGCCCAGCCTCTCCTCAAGAATTCCAAACCCTCTGGGAATGGGGGAGTTTTCCCAGCCCTGTCTGGTATTCCGGGATATCCCAGCCTCTCCATCCCCTGAATCCTGCCGGAATTCCCCTCTGGAGCCACACTCCCATTTTTTCCCGGCCCGTTTCCAGATTTTGGGAACGCCAAAATCCAGAATCCGCCGGGTCTGCTCATCCCAAGGCTCCGATCCCTCGGATCCCGCGCGGCAGCCGAGGCTGGGAAGGGCTGCGGGAACTCCCTGGAAAAGGCGGATTTGCCTCAGGGGACGTTGGAATTTCTCCAAGAGGAGAATCCCGGCCTCACCTTGCGGGGCCGGATGAGTCAATCCTGGGACGTTCCTGCTTGGAAAGGAGCCACCAGGATTCCGGAAATCCGACTCCGCTGGGAGCGCCCTTTTCCCAACTGGTTTTCCAGCTGTTTTCCTTCCTCGGGAAGCGGGAATTTGACCCCTAAAAAAAAAAAAA
>WEKX01016336.1:65606-82745 GCA_013390025.1 Pitta sordida | reverse complement strand
CCCCCCCCCCCCTCCCAGCCTTGAGATTCCTTGCTTGGAAAACAAGGGTTTGGTGGGAGCGGCGGGAATGTTTTCACTTGGAATGCGCCCGAAAAATCCCCGTGTCCACATGGATTTGTTCCGCCCGGGTTCCCTGGGATTGGGCCAAACCCCTCCTTCCCGGACACGGCAAAACGCGGCTCCGGAGCCTCCGAGGGGGACAGGGCCCGGCATTCCTGGGAAACTGTGAGAGTTGCCCTTCCGGGTTTGAATTCGTGTCCATATTTCGGGAATTTGGGGGGGGAGGGAGGCGGGAAAAGGAGTGAATCCCTCTTTTTATTTCTTTCTCCCTCTCCAGGGTTTTCCCGTGGGTGGGAAGAGCCGCAGGTGGATCTGCTGGTAAAGGGGCAATTCCAAAGGGTGGGAATGCTGGAATTCCTGCTCGTCCAGGCCTGGAGGAGCAGGAGATCCTGTTCCCAGCCCCATTTTTCCCAGGAATTTAGGTCTCTTGCCCAGGGTTTCCCAGGAATTCGCCCTTCCCGGGTTTTGTTTAAACTCCCAGAGTTTTCCCAGGGAAAAGGGACAGTTGCAGGAATTCCGGATTGTCCAACAATTTGTGGCCCTCGGGGGGGGGGAATTCCTTCCAGTCCCGAAGTTCAGCTGGAAAATCCAAAGGGTCAAACGGAAAAGGCTCAATGACGGGGGGGGTGTTTAATGGGAAGTTGTTGGGAAGTTGTCGGAGGGAGAAGCGAAGGCCCCGGAGAGACGGATCCAGAGGACATTCCATGGCCTTTGGAGTGGGAATGTGATCCCGGAGCAGCCGCAGGAGGGCTGTTAAAGGGGCAGGATCTGTTTCCAGAGGCTCTTCCCACCTCCTTTTCCCTCGGGATCCTTTGGCGCCCGATCCCGCGGCGAAACTCGGGAATTCCTGGATTCGCTCCCCTGAGGCTTTATCCAGGTTGTCTCCCTGCTGCAGGATTTTCCCGATTTTCTGGGTGAGCCGGGAAAACTGTTCAGGAACAGGAGAAGGGAGAGAGGGAAGGAAAGATTCAGGAAAGGATCGGGATCATCCCTGTGGCCTTTTCCTGCTTTTTTCCCTTTTCTGGCTTCGCTCGAGGCTGGAACACCTGGAAAATTCCAGCAGTGCTGGGAGCTCATGGAATTGTGTTCCCGGTCTCTTTCCAGGTCCTTATTCCCGTATTCCAGAGGAATCATTGGGGTCGTTGAGCTCAGCAGGATGTGGAGGAATCCCGTGCAGGGATGGAGGGAGAAAGCTGGGAAAAGGCCAGGCATGGCTTTTCCAGGGAATTCCCAGCACTTGGGAATGTGGGGGGATGAGCCTGTTGGCGTCTTCTGCTGGGAATTTCCTTTGGAATTTTTTGGGGGGAGTGGGGGAAAATGGATTGAGAGGGTTCCTGTGGGAATCGTGTCCTGGTGGAAAGTTCCCTGGAATGGGGTTGGACTGGATCCGTGGGAATAGAGGTGGAAATGACCTGGAAAACCACAGCGAGCCCTGAAATCCATGTCTGGGGATCTGGGAATTCCAGGCTGATTTCTAAGAATGATCGAGGGAAATCCCTTGGAATAACCAGTAGGAATAGGCCGGATCCAGGTGGGGTTTAGGCTCTTTGATGCCAATTCCAGCCTGGAATTCTCCCAGGTTTTTTGGGATCAGAGAGCAAGGGTTAGGAAAAGATCCCCCCAAAAACCGGGAATGCACCAAGGGCTGGGGGCAACCGCATGCTTTTCCCACTTTTTTAGCAGGAATTTCCCAGTTCTCCCACTCTTCCCGAGTTGGTGGGTCCTGGGGGCTTTTCCCACCTCTGACTCATCCCCAGGGAATTCCTGAGGCAAATGACTCAAATTCTTGGGAAAACTGTTTGCCAGGAGCCACCTGCTGTAGGATGGAGGGGCGATTCCAGCTGGGAATTCTTTGGGAATGGCAGGGCTCCGCCCTCTCCCTTCCCGAAGGCCGAAAGGGCCGGAGCAGGGATACGACACCCAGGGAAAATATCCCACCCGGAAATATCCTCCGGATATTTTATTTCCCTGCTTTCCCAGGGAATTCCAGGGTGGAGTAAAACCATCAGGATTGTCAGTGAAACAACCGGGATCCAGAATTCCCAGGAGGAACAAGGTGCTGTTCCACAGCTGGAAGCAGAGTTGGGAAGCAGCATCTCCAACATCTCATCCCAACATTCCCCAGCATTCCCATTCCACAGGGATTTCATCCCCCTCCGGAACACCCTTGGAAACCCCAAATTAGTTCCCATTGAATCCCCACCCCGGCAACTTCTCCGGTATTTTTTACCGGAGGTTGGGAGTCGTTGGGAAGCAGCTTTTGCAGGGAATGTGGGCGGGATGCAGAGACACGAGGATTGGGGGTTGCATTAACTCCGTGAGCCTTGGATTCCCAGATTCCTTCTCCGCTCCCAGATTCCTGAGGATCAGCCCCTGCCCTTCCCCTCATTCCCAACTGGATTTTCCAGCTGGGATGTTGGAGCCGGGTGGGAATCGGGCTCCGCTCACAGGGAACAAGGGACAGGAAAAGAGGGAATGGCCTCAAGCTGCTCCAGGGCTTGGACATCCGGGAAAAATCCTTCCTGGAAAGGGCTGTCGGGCCTTGGAATATTCCGGTGCTTGGAGACCTCATTCCTGGAGGGATTTCAGATCCCTGGGAATGTGGCACTGGGTGGCCATGGATTGATGGTGGCCTGGGAATGCTGGGGCTGGGTCCTGGATCCAGCTTTTCCACTGGATATCCAAGAGGGAGAGCCCTCCCGCGCTGCCAGGTTCTCCTTAGGAAATCATTCCCAAGGTGATGATTTTTTGGAGGAAATGTGGGAATTCAGGAGCCCTTTTCCCCACCCGAGGCAGGAGATGTTTGGGATAAGGGGATGGATCCGAGGCAGGAAAAGCTGCTCCAGGATATGTGGGAGGAATTTCAGGGATGAGCTTGGATCGCTCCCGTTGTGCCCCCGCCCTCACGATTCCAAGGGTGGATTGCGGCCGGGATTTGGGGGTTAATCCGGAGGGATTGGCCAGTCGAGTCCCCCTTCCCGGGCTTTTGAAGGTCGGCTCCCGCTCCGAGGTGTATTTTGGGAATGTGTGTCACATCCAGCTCCAGCCTGATCCCGTTCTTCATGACCTTGGAGCCGCTTCCGAAGTGGGACGAGCCCCGGGGGCCCTTCCTGGGCTCCTCCCATTCCCTTCTCCTTGGAATATCAAGGAGAACCTTCCGAGCAGGTGGGACGATATTCCCAACGTTCCCGGGGTTTTTGTTCCCCGGGATTTGCTTCATAGGGATCTGAATTGTTCTGTTGGCTCATGGAATGTTCCCGAAAGTTGGGAAAGCGCTTCCCACTATCCCGGGTTGTTCCAAGCCTTTTCCAGCCTGGGATGAGGCAGCCGCAGCTTCCCTGGGAATCCCATTCCAGCTCCTCCCCACCCTCCCCTCCCAGGGAGGAATTCCTTCCCTCTATCCCATCAAACCCTCTGTCAGTGGGAAGCCATTCCCAGTGTCCCGTCCCTTTCCCAAGGTCCCTCTCCAGCTCCTCTGGGAGTCCCTTTCCCTTCTCCAGGCCGAGCCATCCCAGCTCCATGGAAATTGTTTGGATGGAACCACATCCATCCCCCCCCCCTTCTCCCTTCCCCCTGGAGAACAATTCCCAGATTGTCCAGAATCCACTCCGGGATAGAAAGGGCTCCATTGAAAGCTCTTCCGAGCAGCTGGATGGGCCCCTCCGGAGTCGGATCCAAGTCGGAATCGCCGATTTCCGGCAGGTCCATCCGGGGAGCGTTTTGTGGGAACAGGAGGGTTCTGTGACCCAACCGGAATTCCAGGTGGGAATAAGGGTGGCCTTGTTTTGAGGGAATTTCCTTGGATGGGTCCCGCTGCAGGGCTCTGGAATTTGGGGAGAGGGAGGGGTTGGCAGGGATGAGGCGGGAATTGCCGTGTCCCACACGGATGGAAACGGGGATTTCATGGGAATCGTGAGCCTGTGGATGCAGGGATGGGGATTTAGAGGGGACCCTGGACCTTTGGATTCAGGAATGTGGGATTGCAGGGATATGTGAACCCTTGGATGCAGGGATGTGGGATCGTAGGGATGTGGGGTCACAGGGATGTGGGATTGCAGGGAGTGGGATCACAAGGAGTGGGATCCCCGAGCTGTGTGGGAGCCGCCGATCCTCGGGAATGTGGGTGCTGCGGGAGCTTCCAGCAAATCCCGCTCGGGGCTCTGGGAAGTGGGCGCTGCCCGGGGGTGGATCCAGGAGCGGCCCTTTCCCTTTTTCCCGAGGCTCGGCGGCAGGTTGGCTCGGGCGGGTCTCCGCGGTCCCTCTGGAATGTCGCATCCCCGGAGCCTCTTCCTGCCGCGCTCTTTGTCCCTGGAGGCGGCGAATTCCCGCCCTCCTCCCCATCCCCCCCCCAGCCCCGGGGCACAAGGAATTAGCGGCTGGAAAAGTCGGGAGCGGCTCTGGAACAGCCTGTGCCCCCTCTGTGTGTCCCTTTTGTGTCCCCGCCGCCTTTCCCAGCAGCGGCATTCCCGGTTTCCCGGCGGGAGGAGGGAGAAGGAGAGGCTGGAGCTGCCGGAGGGTTGGAGGTTTTTTTTTTTAAATTATTTATTTTATTTTTTTCCCGGCTCTCCAGCGGCATCGCTCCCGATCCTCCTTCCCACAATCCACAGCCGATCCCTCAGAATAGGGATGATGTCACTTCCTCGCCGGGGGTGTGGGATTGGGGTGGGGGGAGAGTCACGACCCCCGGCTCTCGGCATTCCCGGGAATGAACGAGGGGATGATGCCCGGCTCTGTCGGCAGGCGATTCCCGCGCCGTCCCGCTGGGATTTTCCATGGCCGCCAGGACAGTTGGCTCTTCCCTGCCCAGCCTGTGATGCCCGAGCCCCTGCAATTGCGGCTCTCCTGAAAAAAAATCGCTGCCGGGAGAGGAGGATGCTCAGCGGCTGGACCACATGCCAGGTGAGGTCTCTGCTCCCTGGGCATTCCCGGGGATTTGGGATTCCCGGCTTGTGGCTGGGATTCGGCATCCTGGGAATGGCTCTTCCCGGGGTCAGGGGGATGTTGGTGGTGCAGAACCGGGATGGGTCTGGAGGCTGTTCCCGCTCCAGCCTTCCGCTTCCAGCCCCATCCCTGCGCTCCATCCCGGTGTCATTCCTGGGATCAGCGACGCCGGAGATTCCCCGCACTGAGAGGGGCGTTTTTATAGGAAGGGATTTATTCCCAGGCCTTCCGTGTTCTTCTTCCTTCCCAGGGCCCCCGGTGCCCAGGGCTGGGATTTGGGAATGTTCCTGCAGTGCACCGGGAGCTTGTGGAGCGGCTCTCCAAAGGGGGGTGACATTCCCACGGGGAATGCTGCTCCGTCCCCATCGCTTCCCGCGGATAAGGAATTCCCGTTGGATATTTGTCGCTGACATCCTGCTGCTCCGGCTGGGAGAGTTGTGGGAAGCGGGAGGATGGGAATGGCAGTGGGAGCTGGAATGGGTCAGTTGGAAGGTGGAAGTGGGAATCCCGGTGGAGTTGGAATTCCATGTTGGCTGCGTTTGGGGAGCAGGGCTTTTCCTTCAGTTCCGCCCTTGGAAGTGGCTGGAATGTGGAATCCTGTGGGATTGGGGCACGATTCCAGGAGTCCGTGACTGGAGTGGGTTGGAGGGTCCAGTCCAGGGGCCGTGGGTGTCGGGATTTGGGAGGTTGTGGGAAGCGTTGGGATGACTGTGCCCGGGACAAAGCGGGAATCGGTGCCGTGCTCTGTCCCGATCCCAACATCTGTGGGACTTGGAATGTCCAAATCCCTTGAAAGGCCACCCCTGGTGGAATTGGATCATCCTGGAGCTCCTTCCCCATCCAAACCATCCCGGAATTCTGTGGGTGTCCTCCCCTCTTGTGTCCATTTATTGCACTCGGGGTCCACGCAGGTGAAATTCCAGGAGTGGAATTCGTTTGGAAGTGCAGCTCTGGAGCACCGGAGCGGGCACGGATGTGGGAATTGGGGTGG
Source organism: Pitta sordida (assembly GCA_013390025.1). Lineage (NCBI taxonomy): Eukaryota > Metazoa > Chordata > Aves > Passeriformes > Pittidae > Pitta > Pitta sordida. The sequence goes on along the minus strand of WEKX01016336.1, from coordinate 76,753 downwards.
GAACAGGAGCCGAGCTGTTGTTTGGAATGGGAAGGGAATGGTTGGGAGAGCCCGGAGCAGAGGCAGGAGGAGCACATGGAAGCAGAGGAGGGGATGGATGGGAGGGGGGACAGGGATTAGGGAATGCAGAGGGATTGGGATGTGGGGAGAGGGGCAGGGATTAGGGTATGGAGAGAGGGATGGGGAATAAGGAATAGGGAGGGGTGGACAGGGATTGGGGAATGGAGAGAGGGACAGGGACTGAGGGACAGAGGGATGGGGATGAGGTCATGGAGAGAGGGACAAGGATCAGGACACGGAGAGGGGGACAGGAATTGAGGGACAGGGATGAGGTCATGGAGAGAGGGACAGGGATTGGGGGATAGAAGGGGACAAGGATCAGGACACGGAGAGAGGGCCGGGACTGCTCCCCCAGCCAGGAATTCCCCGGTGGCAGGTTGAGCAGGTTGCAGAGACTCGATCCCGAGGAAAATTCCCGGCCGTGGGGTCGCTCGATGTGGAGCCGGGAGGAGCAGGAGAGGGCTGGGCTGTGCCGCAGGAATCCCTGGGGAGCACTGGAGCGCTTCCAGCAGGGCTGGGAATGCTGTGGGATGGCGCTGCCGGAGGAGGTGGCTGGAGCGCCCGGAGCCGTCGCGTGACTTCCCTGCGCTCCCGCTCCTGCTTTTCCAGAGGGTTTGTGAGGCTCTAAAAATAGGGAGCGCAAACAAAAACACGGGCAGGGAACGGCGGTAGCTCCTCGAAATCCTCCACCCTCGGCACGGGAGAGCGGAGGGGATGTGGAGCCGGTGGTCAAAGGGGAGAATTCCCGGGATTTCCTCGGCTGGAAGCGCTGCTGAGAGCCGGATGTGAATTCCCGAGGCGCTCCCGCTGGCTCCTAATGGATATTTTGGATTCCTGAGCCAAGCGAGGGGTGGGACTGTGGGACAACAAGGGCCTGGCAGCAGGTGCATCCGTGGAAAACCACGGCAGTCAGGTTTTTCCGGAGGTTTGAGGCTGGAATAACCTGTCCAAAGTCCTCCCCTCACCCCCCCTCCCCTACCCCCAGCCCTAACAGGATTCCGGGTAATCCCATGAAATCGAGCTTTAGGCTTCACCTAATCATTCCCACTCTTCCAAGGGGCAGTGGATAAACCCCGGGATAACTGGCATTCCAGAGGGGAGGGGGATGCAGAGGCTGGGCAGCTCCTCAGCTTCCCGTCGGTTTTTCCAGGAGGTGAGTGCCGTGCCCGCTGAGATTCCCGGGATCCGGCAGCCATGCCAGGGATTGTGGTGTTCCGGCGCCGCTGGTCCGTGGGCAGCGATGACCTGGTTCTGCCGGCCGTGTTCCTCTTCCTCCTGCACACCACCTGGTAAGGGGGGGCCTGGAATCCCAACGGGAATTCTGCACGGAAAGGTAGAGGGGCCTGGGGAGGGAGGGGGGCGGGCAGAGTTTCCGAGGTGTTTGTCCCAGCTCCTGGTTTTTTGGGCTGAGCCTTGTCCTGACTTTTGGCCTTGATCCAAGGAGCTCCTGGGATCCTGCTGGGACGTCCTGGGGTTGTCCACTGGAATTTTTGGGAATGTGTTTGGGTAGGGCATCTTGGGAAAAGCCGTCGTAGGATCCTGGAGTGGGGTGGGTTGGAAGGGATTTATGGATCATCCTGTTCCACAGGCAGGGATGCCTTCCTCTATCCCAGGTTCTTCCAACCCATCCAGCCTGGCCTTGGGACCTTTCCAGGGATGCGTCTCTTGGAATTTGGGGCTGTGTTTCTTTGATTGCTCAGGAAAAGCTATCCTGGGATCCAGGAATGGTTTGGGTTGGAAGGGACCTTAAATCCCACTCAGTCACATCCCCTTTCCACTATCCCAAGTTGTTCCAACCCTGTCCAGCCTGGACATTTGAATGGATGAGTCCGCTGGAATTGAGGGCTGTGTTTCCCTAGAGGGGCTCAGGAAAAGCCATCCTGGGATCCAGGAATGGTTTGGGTTGGAAGGCACCTTAAATCCCACCCAGTTCCACAGGCAGGGACACCCCCTGCTATCCCAGAGTGTTCCAACCCATCCAGCCTGGCCTTCCTGACACTTCCAGGGAATTTGGGGCTGTGTTTCCCTAGAGGGGCTCAGGAACAAGCATCCTGGGATCCTGGAGTGGGTTGGGTTGGAAGGGACTTAAGGATCATCCCGTTCCAACCACAGGCAGGGATGCCTTCCTCTGTCCCAGGATATTCCAACCCATCCAAGCCGGGCCTTGGCCCCTTTTCCAGGCAAATCCCATGGGATACCAGGGGCCGGATCCCTGGATGCCTCCTGGGCACACCGGGAGCATTCCTCCTGTTTTGTTCGGGGCAGGTTCGTGATCCTGTCGGTGGTGCTCTTCGGGCTGGTGTACAACCCCAACGAGACGTGCTCCCTGAACCTGGTGGATCACGGCCGGGGCTACCTGGGAATTCTGCTGAGCTGCATGATCGCCGAGCTGGCCATCATGTGGCTGAGCATGCGCGGCAGCATCCTCTACACCGAGCCCAGGGACTCCATGCAGTACGTCCTCTACGTCCGCCTGGGTAAGGGAGAAACATTCCCCAAACCCTCCCCATCCCGGGAATCGGAGTGGGGAAGAGGTGGTTATTCCTCCGTCCCCTCGTCCAGGCGGGGTTCGGTTTCGCTGGGTTCCGCCGCTCCCAAAGTACCACAGGGGTTTAATTAGGGTTGGAGGGGAAAGGTTTTAAGGGAGAGGGCCCCCTGGGAATGAGGATCCATGGGGTTTGCATCCCGGGTTGTTTCTCCAGGGATAAAACAGGGATAACCCAGCCTGGAGGCTCCAGCTGGGAGAAGTTGTTTCCTTGGCGAATCATTAACGTGGACAGCAAACAAATCTCCCTTCCCGGCTTCCTGACATTCCCTAGGGAAGCACGGAGAGCCTGGAAGTTGGTGTTGCGCTGAACAGGGAGAAGGGAGGTGGAGACAATCCAAGGGGACGTTTTCCTGCCCCTTTTCTTCCCTTGAGGGTGTTCCGGGCCGGGATTTACGCCAGATCTCGGCCCAGTGTGTCCCTTGTTTCCCGGGGTTTTTGACTCCTGGTGGTTGGTGGGATCTGATGATGGAAGCAGGAATGTGACTGGTGCGTGGGCAAGGTCCATGTGACTGTCCCAATTTAGGCCTGTGCTGCTTAACGCTGAGGAATTTCGGGAATGAACTCCGACGTGAACCCCGGAATGTGTCACCCGTCCTGCGGCAGGTGCTCCCGAAGGGAGACGAGCCCAGCTGAGCCGGGCCTGGATCAGTGTAAAATCAGGGATGGGGATCATCCAGAGCCACTCCCTTCCCAGGAAAACTCTTGGAACTGGTTTTTCCAGTGGCAGCACGTGGATAAGGAAGGGTGGGTGGGATTAGGCCGGGCTGGATTTAGTCTCGGCTCCATCCTAAGGCATTCCCAGGCAAGTTCTTTTCCTTCTCCACAGCCCTTTGTCCATCCTGTCCTTGGGATTCTGGGCACTCGGGAGCAGTTTCCCAATGTTTTTATTCTGGGAAAACCGCTTTTAATCTCCAGGCTCTTGTTCCTTACCTGAGTGAAACCGAGGGGCCGCTAAGCGATTCCTTAAGGAATGTGCCCTTGGAATTGCTGCGGGAAGGGCTGCCAAGGTGCCGGGAATGTCTGCCAGGCACAGCAAGCCAGGGTTATTCCTGGATACACCCAGGATTTATTTGGGATCGGGGAGCCTGAGATCCCTGGTGCCCCAGGGAGCCTTTCCAGTCTCCCTGCTCCACATCCCTGCCTCTGCCAAGGGTTGCCCATCCCTCCACAATCCCAAGGTTTTCCCCCCCAAGAAGCAATTTCCCCCCATTTCCCGGCGTATCCCGGTTTTACTCCACGCTGAACAACTTTTCCCTGGCGTTCCCTGGCCGGAAAACGTGGCGGGAGAGAGGAGCGTCATCCCACGACATTCCATGTTTTTCCTCAGCCATCCTGGTGATCGAGTTTGTCTACGCCATCGTGGGGATCGTCTGGCTCACCCAGTACTACACGTCCTGCAACGACCTCACGGCCAAGAGCGTCACCCTGGGTACGGAGCCGCAATTCCCGACCCCGGGACGGGCGTTGGAACAGCCGGGGAAAGCTTTTCTGATTCCCGGGTTTTTTATTTTGTCTCCCCAGGGATGGTGGTGTGTAACTGGGTGGTCATCCTGAGCGTCTGCATCACCGTCCTCTGTGTCTTCGATCCCACGGGAAGGACCTTCGTCAAGCTCCGGGCCACCAAACGGCGCCAGCGGAACCTCCGCACCTACAACCTCCGGTGAGACGGAATTCCAGGGGGATTTGGGGGGTGGTTTCTAACCCTCCTGCTCCTTTTTTATCCCTGGGGCGATTCCTTTGGGAATTTGGGAACGTTCAGGGTGAGAGAAATGCGGGGAGAGAGCGTGGAGTTGTCAGGGAATCTTGGAATGGGGAATTTAAGGATCGTCCTGTTTCACACGCCCTGGAACATTCCCAGGGATGGAGCTTCCCTGAGAAACCCATTCCAGCTCCTCCCCACCCTCCCAGGGAGGAATTCCTTCCCGATATCCCACCTAACCAACCCCGTGGCAGTGGGAAGCCATTCCCAATGTCCCAGCCCCTCCGTCCCTTTTCCGAAGTCCCTCTCCCCTTTCCCTTCTCCACGAGCAAATCCCAGGAACAGCAAGTCCTGAAATTTCCCTCCCCAACCCCCCGTTTTAATGTTATTTTTCCCTTGATTTCCATCTCCGAGCTCCAACCTTTTGCCCCAAGCTTTCCTGGCCAGGAAACAATTCCCGCCGTGTTGGCAGCTGGATCCTTTAATTAAGGATCGATTCCACCTCGGAGCTGGGAAAAGAAATAATTTTGGTGGTTTTTTTTTTTAATCCTTTTTTTCCAAAGGGTTTTTTTTCCGGCAGGGGACGACACAGCCGGGCTTTGTTTCCTTTGCCATCTGTGCCTGTCCTTGAGGAATGTGCCTTTGGAAAACTGGGGGGATCTGAGGGAGAACAGACGAGGCTTTGATGGGTTTGAAACGGGATCTTTTTGGAGGGGGAAAACCTGGACTAGAGGAAGGTGTCCCTGCCTGTGGAATCAGGGATTTAAGGCCCTTTCCAAGCCAAAACCGTTCCAGGATTATTTTCCTGAAGGGAATTCCAAGCACCACGAATCGCAGGTTAAATGAGAAGCAGCCCCAAAATTCCCAGGTTTTGGGATCCCAGACAACCCTTTTTCCCTGGGCCAGGTTTTGCCCTCCAGGCCTGGAAATGTTTTGGTTTTCTTTTCCCCCCCATCGTTTTCCCTCTGGAAAGGGAATGTTGACAAGGGAATCACAAAATAAAATGGGGATTTGGCTCCTCAAGCCGTTTGTTTTTAAAGGACGGGATTTGGGGAATTCTCCCACCTGCCTCAGGAAATCCTTCCCAAGGAATAGATGTGGGAATTCTCTGCCTGGCTGGAGTCTATCCCAGGTGGAAGGGGGGGTGGTTTCCCCTTCCCACAACCCAACCAAAGGCTCCACTCCTTGTTCCCGGGATTTTCAAGAGGTTTTAGGGTCGGGGAAAAAAGAATTCGGGGGTTTGGGAGGGAAATTTCAGGGAGCTCTTCCCGGTATTCCCAGGCACCGTTTGGAAGAGGGCCAGGCCAGCAGCTGGACACGGAGGCTCAAGGTGTTCCTGTGCTGCACCAGGACAAAGGACTCGCAGTCGGTGGGTACAGAATTCCATGGGGGGGGGAGCTGGAAAAACAGGGATAGCGCCGGGAGAAATCCAGGCTTTCCCAAAGTTTGGGATCAGGTTTGGGAACACTTCCCGGTCAGCCCGTCCCAGTTTGGAGATGGGGGGGAAAAAAAACCTCTGGAAAAACCAGTAAAATATCCTGGATTTATTAACAGCTGAAAGCTCCTTAATCCACAGGGAGATGACTGGGAATTTTCATGTGCTCCAGTTGGGATTTGCCCTTGAAGGGGAAAGGTAAAGGGCAGGTTCAGGATTCCTCAGGATCTGCTGGGGGAGGGAGGGGATCAAAACCTCAGGAAAAAGATGGAAAACTTGTATTTCATTCAGCTGGAATTCCAAGTTTTTGAGGGCTCCTGAAGGATCCAGCAGGAGCAAGGAATTGTGTTCCCAAAGCCATAAGAAAACCTAAGGAGCTTCGGGCATTCCCTTGGGAACAGTTGAAATCCCTGAGCTCTGAATTTATTCTGGGGTTGGGGGGGTGGGGAAAAAAAGAGGAAAACCTGGGAGTTTTCAAGGGCATTCCAAGAAAAACAAGCGGAAAAAAATCCGGCCAAAATGTTGGACTTGGCATTAGGGAGGCCCGGAAAAATTACAGGGAATGAGCACGGCTAAAAATATCCCGGAGGGATCCGGCGGGAAAAGGAGCCTCTTGGAAGGGACAGGAGGGAAGGGAAGTGAGGCCGGGATTGAAACTCCAAAGGGAAGGGTGGAAAAATCAAGGAGAGCCCAGGGAAAGCCGCTGTTCCTCGGAGATGGCAGCTGGGGTGAGTGGGATTACTGGGAATTCTTGTGCAGAATCCCCGGGAATTCCAGTGGGAAAACCCGGGCCAGCCAGGCTTTGTGTCCTTGGAGCATCCGGGGGTGTTGCTGCCACTTTGGATGAATGGAATTTCCTTGTGAGCTCTGAAAGGGATAAAGGGATGTAGGTCGTTCCTGTGGGAACGCTGCCCTGATGGTCAGAGAAAAAAGAGGGAAAACCCTGTCCTGGAAAAGGCTCCGGATTTCCCCGGCCCTGCAGCCTTGTGGTTTCGGGAGCTGAGTTAAGAACACTGAAAATCCAGGATAAAAGTCCAGGGTGAAGCTGTGACAGCCCTTGGGAGGAAAAGTTTGGGATTCCAGAGCCTTTTCCTTGGTCACTTCCACTTCTGTCCCTTCAGAGTTGGGATTCACCTGGGAATTCCTGGGAATTCTGCGCTTAGTGACTTTGGTCTTTTTCCAGGTTTCTCCCCTTTCAGGCCTTTTTCGCTTGGGAGTCATCCAGGATAAACTTGGAAAAGCCTGGAAATGTAGGTGGGAGGATCCCAGGCCAGGGTTAAATTTGGGAAGAAGATCCCAGGTCGGGGATAAAGATGGGAAAAGGATCCCAGATTTGGGCAAAACATGGGAGGAAGGATCTGAGGTGTGGCTTCAATAGGGATCCAAAATCTGGGATAAATTTGGCCCAAAGGATCCCAGGCCTGGGTTAAATTTGGGAGGAACGGTCCCAGATTTGGGCAAAACATGGGAAGAAGGATCCAAGGTCTGGCTTCAATAAGGATCCAAAATCTGGGATAAATTTGGCCCAAAGGATGCCAGGTCCGGGTTGAATCTGGGAAAGGATCCCAGGAGAAATTTGGAGTTGAGGAAACCATTAAACAAGCCAAATTCCATCCTTTTTCCCCCCCCCAAAATTGCCTTTATTTTACATTCCCGTGACCTCTCCGCTCCCGGGGTTTTCCAGGACGCCTATTCCGAGATCGCCTACCTTTTTGCGGAATTCTTCCGGGACTTGGACATCGTCCCCTCCGACATCATTGCGGGGCTGGTGCTCCTGCGGCAGCGGCAGCGGGCCAAGCGGAATGCCGTCCTGGATGAGGTGGGTGGCAGGAATTCCCGGGAATGCCGCCTTCCCGCTGCCCCGTTCCCAGCTCTCCCAATTCAGGATAAGAGCCAGGGCTGGAATTGGGGCTCTCGATCCCAGAAAACTCCTGGGAATGGATGGGGAGCTTGTTCCCACTGCATTGTTNATTTCTTCCCTGATTTTTCCCATCTGATTTTTCCTCTGATTTTTGACTGATTTCCCCCCAATCTCCCTCCCCCCCCCCAGTTTTTTCACTCATATTTTTCTTTGGTTTTTCTCCCAAGATTTTTACCTAATTTTGATTTTTTTCTCCTCATGTTTTTTTTTTTCACTCCAACTCTTCTTTGGCCATTTCTCTTCTCTGTTTCTCCTCATTTTTTTCCTCTTCTTTTTTTTAACTCTTCTTTTTTTCCCCTCTTCTTTTTTTCCCTCTTCTTTTTTTCCCTCTTCTTTTTTTCCCTCTTCTTTTTTTCCCTCTTCTTTTTTTCCCTCTTCTTTTTTTCCCTCTTCTTTTTTTCCCTCTTCTTTTTTTCCCTCTTCTTTTTTTCCCTCTTCTTTTTTTCCCTCTTCTTTTTTTCCCTCTTCTTTTTTTCCCTCTTCTTTTTTTCCCTCTTCTTTTTTTCCCTCTTCTTTTTTTCCCTCTTCTTTTTTTCCCTCTTCTTTTTTTCCCTCTTCTTTTTTTCCCTCTTCTTTTTTTCCCTCTTCTTTTTTTCCCTCTTCTTTTTTTCCCTCTTCTTTTTTTCCCTCTTCTTTTTTTCCCTCTTCTTTTTTTCCCTCTTCTTTTTTTCCCTCTTCTTTTTTTCCCTCTTCTTTTTTTCCCTCTTCTTTTTTTCCCTCTTCTTTTTTTCCCTCTTCTTTTTTTNCCCCCCCACCCCCCCCAGCTCTGTTTCTTCTCTGCTTTTAATTCTCACCTCTCTGTGCCTCGTATTCCAACGTTTTCCCCCGAATCTCTTGTGAATCCGCCATCCTGTCCTCTGCTCCATCTCCTCCCGTGCCAGTCGGAACAACCAGGGGGATAACTCGCCTCCGTTCTCTTTTGGTTCAGAACTGAGTCCGAAAGGCTTCCCTGGAGCTCAGAAATCCAATTTATCACCAGGCCAGGAGTTCAAGTTCAGAACCCAATTAAAACACTTCCTGCCCTCCCTCATATATTGGATTTTCCAGCTCAGGATTGTGCTGGTTCAGGTGTTTGCTCCCAGCTGCCACCGATTCCATCGGGGCGATGAGCTCTTGGCAACTCCTGGGATATTGGGAGGAATCTTAATTCCTTGGGAATGCTTTATTTGCGGGGTGGGGGGAAGAGGGACAATCCGTCTGTGCTGTTCTTTTTGTCCTGGTGAATCCAGAGTCCAGTAAATGCTCCCTTTGGAGGAGCCATTCCTTGGGAATTCCTTGCGCTGGAGCTCTCTCTGGTGCTCGGAAGGAAAAGTGCACCTGATCCCAGTGGCTGGAACGGGAATTTTGTGCCGTTTCCCGGCTTTACCCCTCACTTGGAGCTCCCTCCAAGTAAGGGATAAGGGACCAAGGATAAGGGATATGGGATAAGGACATCGTGGCTTGGAGGCATCAGTCTTCCCCTCACCTTTGAAGCAGGAGTTCCACTCCACATCCCACCTTTGTCCCTGAAAGCAGTGTTTTCCCCCAGCAGGTGCTGCTGCCTGTGTCCGGCCCGGCCCCGCTACGCTCCCGGCGTCACCATCGAGGAGGACAATTGCTGCGGGTGCAACGCCATCGCCATCCGCCGCCACTTCCTGGACGAGAACATGACCTCGGTGGACATCGTCTACACCTCCTGCCACGACGCCGTAAGGACAATCCCAGACCCCCATTCCCATTCCCTCCACACTCGGCTTCCAGCTTCCCGGCGTGGCGACACCAAGAAGGAAAACTGGGCCTCATCCCACTCCTGGAGTGGAATCCCATTGCGTGTCTCCATCCCTTGGGCAGAAATAATCTGCTCAGCCTCCTTTTCCCCGTGGATAATCCGCCTCTCCCGATGTTTTCCAGGTTTACGAAACGCCTTTCTACGTGGCCGTGGACCACGACAAGAAGAAGGTGGTGATCAGCATCCGAGGAACGCTGTCCCCGAAAGTAAGTGGGGCGTGTGGCGGCCGCTCTGGGGGACGTTCCGGACAGTCGGAGGCATTCCCGACCTGGATTTGACTCACCTGAAGCAAGGATGCTCTTCTTCCAGGATGCCCTGACGGATCTCACCGGGGATGCCGAGCGCCTTCCGGTCGAGGGGCACCACGGAACGTGGCTGGGACACAAGGTGGGAACAGGGAAGGAACCAAACCAAAACCTGGTTTATTCCTGGTTTATCCTTGTCTATTTCCCTGGTTTATCCCCGTTTTNAATCTGGGATAAATTTGGCCCAAAGGATGCCAGGTCCGGGTTGAATCTGGGAAAGGATCCCAGGAGAAATTTGGAGTTGAGGAAACCATTAAACAAGCCAAATTCCATCCTTTTTCCCCCCCCCAAAATTGCCTTTATTTTACATTCCCGTGACCTCTCCGCTCCCGGGGTTTTCCAGGACGCCTATTCCGAGATCGCCTACCTTTTTGCGGAATTCTTCCGGGACTTGGACATCGTCCCCTCCGACATCATTGCGGGGCTGGTGCTCCTGCGGCAGCGGCAGCGGGCCAAGCGGAATGCCGTCCTGGATGAGGTGGGTGGCAGGAATTCCCGGGAATGCCGCCTTCCCGCTGCCCCGTTCCCAGCTCTCCCAATTCAGGATAAGAGCCAGGGCTGGAATTGGGGCTCTCGATCCCAGAAAACTCCTGGGAATGGATGGGGAGCTTGTTCCCACTGCATTGTTGAATGGGAAGGTTGTTCCATTACGTATTCCATGTTAAATTATTCCATATTCAATGGGGGGAAAACTCCAGCGAGCTCCAGGAGGAAAAATTCCTGAAATTCCAAGCCTCGATTCAGATTTTCAAGTTGTCAACCCAGTAAAGGGTTTGTGTTTTTTCACCCCACCCGTTTGAGTCAGGAATTCAGGAATAAAACCATTGGAAGCATTTGAGGACCCTGCTTGGGATACCTGGGAGTAGATCTTGGGGAAGAATTTTTCCATGTGTTTGTGGTTTCCAGGCAAACAATGACATTTTGGCTTTCCTGTCTGGAATGCCAGTGACCAGGAACACCAAGTACCTGGACCTGAAGAACGCGGTAAGTCCCTGGAATGTGGGATCCTGGAAACTCTCCCAGGGAACCCGGTTTCTTTTCCTCCTTTCCCTGAAATCCGCTCAGAAATTCCACATCTCGAACTTTTCCCTGTTTTTCTTCCCTACCCCGATTTTTCTTCTCTTGATTTTCCCACCTTTTTTCTCTGCCTGATTTCTTCCCTGATTTTTCCCATCTGATTTTTCCTCTGATTTTTGACTGATNTCCCTGGAATGTGGGATCCTGGAAACTCTCCCAGGGAACCCGGTTTCTTTTCCTCCTTTCCCTGAAATCCGCTCAGAAATTCCACATCTCGAACTTTTCCCTGTTTTTCTTCCCTACCCCGATTTTTCTTCTCTTGATTTTCCCACCTTTTTTCTCTGCCTCATTTCTTCCCTGATTTTTCCCATCTGATTTTTCCTCTGATTTTTGA
>WEKX01016336.1:1096-55176 GCA_013390025.1 Pitta sordida | reverse complement strand
TCCCAATTCCAGGCGTAATCCAGTCCAGGTTTTCCCCCAATCCATATTCCTGCTGGAATCCAGTCCAGGTTTTCCCCCATTCCCAATCCCAGTCCAGGTTTTCCCCCATTCCCAATTCCAGCCCTAATCCAGTCCAGGTTTCCCCCCATTCCAAATTCCAGTCCAGGTTTCCTCCCATTCCCAATCCCAGCCCTAATGCAGTCCAGTTTTTCCCCCAATCCATATTCCTGCTGGAATCCAGTCCAGGTTTTCCCCCATTCCCAATTCCAGCCCCAATCCCATCCAGGTTTTCCTCCACTCCCAATTCCAGGCGTAATCCAGTCCAGTTTTTCCCCCAATCCATATTCCTGCTGGAATCCAGTCCAGGTTTTCCCCCATTCCCAATTCCAGCCCCAATCCCATCCAGGTTTTCCTCCACTCCCAATTCCAGGCGTAATCCAGTCCAGTTTTTCCCCCAATCCATATTCCTGCTGGAATCCAGTCCAGGTTTTCCCCCATTCCCAATTCCAGCCCCAATCCCATCCAGGTTTTCCTCCACTCCCAATTCCAGGCGTAATCCAGTCCAGTTTTTCCCCCAATCCATATTCCTGCTGGAATCCAGTCCAGGTTTTCCCCCATTCCCAATTCCAGCCCCAATCCCATCCAGGTTTTCCTCCACTCCCAATTCCAGGCGTAATCCAGTCCAGGTTTTCCCCCAATCCATATTCCTGCTGGAATCCAGTCCAGGTTTTCCCTCATTCCCAGTTCCAGTGCAAATCCAGTCCAGGTTTTCCCCCATTCCCAATTCCAGCCCTAATCCAGTCCAGGTTTCCCCCCATTCCAAATTCCAGTCCAGGTTTCCTCCCATTCCCAATCCCAGCCCTAATGCAGTCCAGTTTTTCCCCCAATCCATATTCCTGCTGGAATCCAGTCCAGGTTTTCCCCCATTCCCAATTCCAGCCCCAATCCCATCCAGGTTTTCCTCCACTCCCAATTCCAGGCGTAATCCAGTCCAGGTTTTCCCCCAATCCATATTCCTGCTGGATTCCAGTCCAGGTTTTCCCCCATTCCCAATTCCAGTCCAGGTTTTCCCCCATTCCCAATTCCAGTCCAGGTTTTCCCCCATTCCCAATTCCAGTCCAGGTTTTCCCCCATTCCCAATTCCAGTCCAGGTTTTCCCCCATTCCCAATTCCAGTCCAGGTTTTCCCCCATTCCCAATTCCAGTCCAGGTTTTCCCCCATTCCGAATTCCAGTCCAGGTTTTCCCCCATTCCCAATCCCAGTCCAGGTTTCCCCCATTCCCTACTCAGGTTTTCCAACCCCCTTTCCCTGTTTTCCAGGATCGGGCTCTCCCAGCTGGAGGGATTCCGCCGGCAGCTCCTGGATGTTCTCCAGAGAAGCACCAAACCAAAGGTACGTGGGAACAGGGAAAAACCTCCTGGAATTCCCAGGGAAAAACCAGGAAGAGGCTGGAATTGTCACGGCACCGGGAGATGGGGATTTTTAGTGGATTTTGAAGGGGTTTTTTTGGTGTTTTTTAATTATTTTCTGAGGGGTTTTTAAGGGGCTTTTAGTGGAGTTTTTTAGGATTTATTTAATGGGATTTTTAGGGGGATTTCATGGGATTTTAGACAATTTTTTGGTCTTTTTTTAGGGTTTTTCCTCCTATTTTTAGGGGGATTTTTAAGAGACTTTTGAAGGGGTTGGGGTTTTATTTTAGGTTTTTTTGGTGGGTTTTTTTAGGATTTATTTAATGGGATTTTTAAGGGGATTTGGCGGTTTTATTAGGAATTTTGAGGTAGTTTTTCAGGGTTTTTTTCCCTATTTTGGTGGGAATTTTCAGTGGGTTTTTAAGGTTTTTGGTGGATTTTTTAGGGAGGGTTGTTTGGGGTTTTAGGTTTTCTGGGATTTTTTAGGTGTTTGATTTTTTTAGAGGTTTTGGAGGGTTTTTTTGGTGTTTCTATAGGATTTATTTAATGGGGTTTCTAGGGGGATTTGGGGTTTTTTAAGGAATTTGTGGTCTTTTTAAAGGTTTTTTGTGGGGGTTTTTATGGGTTTGGGTGGATTTTTATGGGGTTCTTTAGGGTGTATTTTTAAGGGTTTTTTTGGAGTTTTTTAGGGGGATTTGGTGGCTTTATTTAACGTGGCGTTTTATGGGATTTCATGGAGGTTTAGTGGGAATTTGGTGGGTTTTTAGGGATTTTTTTTGTGAATTTTTCTGGATTTTTAGGGGGAGGTTCTGATGGACGTTTTTAGGGGTTTTGATGATTTTTCTAGGGTTTTGGTGTTACTTTAGTGCAGGTTTTTTAGGAATGTTCAGGTTTTAAAGCCCTGCCCAGTTTTTTTATCCCTGTTTATCCATTAAAAATTCCTCCCTACTTTCCTTATCCCGGGAAAATACTAATCCCTCCATCCTATAAATCCTGCATTCCTAAGGGAAAACAAGGAGGGATGGGATGCTGGGATGCCCCTTTATCCATGGATTCCTGCCCCTTTCTCCAGGGATTCCTGCCCCTTTTTCTAGGGCGTCCTGCCCCTCTATCCATGAATTCCTGCCCCTTGCTCCAGTGATTCCTGCCCGTTTACCTAGGAATTCCTGCTGCTGTATCATGGGATTCCTGCCCCTTTATCCATGGATTCTTGCCCCTTCATCCAGGGATTCCTGCCCCTGTATCATGAATTCCTGCCCCTTTACCCAGGGATTCCTGCCCCTTTATCCAGGTTTTCCCACCCCTTTATTCAGGAATTCCTGCCGCTCTGTCCAGGGATTCCTGCCCCTTTATCCATGGATTCCTGCCCCTTTCTCCAGGCATATTCCTGCCCCTTTACCCAGGGATTCCTGCCCCTTTATCCAGGTTTTCCCACCCCTTTATTCAGGAATTCCTGCCGCTCTATCCAGGGATTCCTGCCGCTCTATCCATGGATTCCTGCCCCTTTATCCATGGATTCCTGCCCCTTTCTCCAGGCATTTCTGTATCCCACCTAACCCTTCTCTCCCTCTTTCCCCCGCCCCGTTCCGCAGTGGCGGATCATCGTGGGGGCCACCAAGTGCATTCCCAAGTCGGAGCTGCCGGAGGAGGCGGAGGAGAGCGCGGCACCGAGCCAGCGGCTCTGGGCCCACCCCAGCGACCTGACCATCGCCCTGTCGGCCAGCACCCCCCTCTACCCGCCCGGCCGCATCATCCACGTCGTGCACAACCACCCCGCGGAGCAGTGCTGGTCAGGCACAGCGGAAATTCGGGAATTGGGGGGGGGAGTGGGGGGGGTCAGCGCCCTGACAGGGAGGAGTTTCCTCCCAACGTCCTGTGTTTTACAAGGGAAATTCGTTCTGGCCCCTCACGGGGAGGAGTTAGTTCCCCATATCCAGTCTCTTCCTAGAGAAATCCATTCGAGGGACTCACAGGGAGGAGTTGCTTCTCAATATCCCATTTCTTCCCAGGGAAATCCATCCCAATCCCTCAGAGGGAAGAGTTACTTCCCAATATCCCATCTTGTCCCAGGGAAATCCATGCCAGCCCCTCACAGCGAGGAGTTACTTCCCCAAATCCCGTCTCTCCCCGTGGGATAACGCTGATTGCCAGAGCTCTAATTAAACACCTCCCTCTGTTTTTTTTTTTTCCCCCTTTCCCCTCCCTTCCCCATCCCGCCTCCTTTCCCGCTCCGTCGGTTTTCCGGCCGCCCTCTCCCAGCTGCTGCGAGCAGGAGGATCCCACTTATTTCGCCATCTGGGGGGACAACAAGGCCTTCAATGAGGTGATCATCTCCCCGGCCATGCTCCACGAGCACCTGCCCTATGTCGTCATGGAAGGCCTCAACAAGGTCTGCTCGGAATTCCCACCGGGATACGCCTTCCCTGGCCCCGGAACGCCGGGGGTTTGTAATTGTAAAGGTTTTCTCCGGAGGCAAATCCCCCCTGCTCGTTCCCATCCCCAGGTCTTGGAAAACTACAACAAGGGGAAGACGGCCCTGCTGTCGGCGGCCAAGGTGATGGTGAGTCCCACGGAAGTGGATCTCACCCCGGAGCTGATATTCCAGAGCCAGCCCCTTCCCAGCGTTCCCACCGTGCAGGTGGGAGCCGGGGCCGTCGCGGCCGACAGGAGGAACAGCAGCACCAAGTGAGGCGGGATTTTGGGGTGGGAATGGGCAGCTCTTCCTCCCGGGAGCGCGGGGATCCAAGGGGGGAAGGCGTGTTCTGAGGGCAGGGAAAACAGGGAAAAGGCGGGAAGGGAAGTGGTCTGCATCCAGAGGGAGCTGGGAATGGATAATTCCTTGGGAAGGGAGGCGCTTCCATGGGGATTTCAGGGAGAGAGACCCACGGAGGAGCTGTTGGATGATGAGGGATACTGGGATAAGCGTGGGAATTTCCAGGGAACATAAGGCAGCAGGTAATGCGGAAAAGTGGGAACGTTCTTGTCCCGGAGGGTGGGTGGTCAAAGCTCTTGGAAGCAGAACACAGCAGCGGTTGTCCTGGGTTTTTGAAGGATACAATGAGACTGGGAAGGCAGTGGTTATTTCCACCTCAGAGCCAGGTCAAATTCCTTCTTTGGGGATTCTTGGATCCCCTTCCCACATCACCATTACTCCAGTGAAGCTCCAAAGGGATCAGATTTCACTGTAAACCCACAAACTTTTCCCTGTAAATCCCGTCCTTTCGGGAAGTGCAGGACTCCTATCCCAAACCCGGGCTCTTCCCAAATATATCTCCCTAATTCCGTGTCCTTAGAGCAGTTGCCTTGGACTGACCCCAAGCCTGGCGTGGGAGCTCCTTCCCTGTGTTTCCCTGATCCTTAAAATCCCGCTGTAGCCGGAGTTTTCCCGCCTATCTTAAAGGCTGCTCATGGAAAACGCTCCCAAGAACCTCCTGGAATTTTTGGTGGCATCACCAGCACAGAGAAAAGGGGGGAAGGCCTGAGCCTGGAGCAATTCCAGAGCGGGAAAAGGAAGGAAGTAGGTTAAGTGCAGCTTGGACCTTCCTTGCGTCTCTCTTCCCTAAATCCCCTTGAATCTGGAGCTTCTGGATGCTTTGGAAGTGCTGCAGGTTTCCCTGGAAGCAGAGCTGTGATCCCAAGCGGAATCAGCGCCGGAGAGGAGGGGAAGCATTTAGAGATACATGGAATGATTTAGGCTGGAAAGGGACTTAAATCCCATCCCATTCCAACCCTGACACCTCCCAGCGGCCCTGGAACAGCAGCAGGGAATGGGATTCCTCAGCGGGATTTATTTAGCCAGGAAAACAGGGAGAAGGGGAGAATCCACAAGGGATTTTCCAGCTGGGGCAGGGGACACGGAGCGATGATTCCCAGGAGCTGTGGATGGGTTTGGACGGAGGAATCCGCTCCCAAGACTCGGATCCTCCGGGAGGGTCCCGCAGCCGCATCCCCAGGCTCCTCTTTTCCCGTTGCAGGAGCAAATCCCAGTCGGAGATCAGCCTGGAAGGCTTTTACGAGGCGAAGCCGCTCTCCCCGCCTCCCCCCAAGGACCCCGTGGAGCTGCTGCTCCTGGACACCAAGGAGCGCCTCTCCGTGGAGCTCCAGGACCGCCGGGCCCCGCTGGCCACCATGGAGAGCCTGTCGGACAACGAGTCCATCTACAGCTTCGACTCCAGGCGCTCCTCGGGCTTCCGGAGCATCCGCGGCTCCCCGAGCCTGCACGCGGTGATGGAGAAGGACGAGAGCCACTGCTTCTACATCGACCCCGCCATCCCGGAGGAGAACCCTTCCCTCAGCTCCCGCACCGAGCTGCTGGCCGCCGACAGCCTCTCCAAGCATTCCCAGGAGACGCAGCCGCCGGAGACCAGCGGCGGCACCACCCCCCAGCGTCGCTGCAGCGCCGGGAGCGACGGGGAGCGCGGCTCCTCATCCCCCCGGGAAGAGCCGCCAGCGCCGCCGCTCCACAACGGCCGCCTGTCCGACGTTCCCAGCCCGCAGGTGCTGGAATTCGCGGAGTTCATCGACAGCCTCTTCAACCTGGACAGCAAGAGCAGCTCCTTCCAGGACATCTACTGCATGATGGTGTCGGACAGCTCCGGGGATTTCCCGGAGATCCCCAAATCTGTCAGCGACCAGGAGATCCTGCTGCGGGCGCAGTAC
This sequence comes from Pitta sordida, assembly GCA_013390025.1. NCBI lineage: Eukaryota > Metazoa > Chordata > Aves > Passeriformes > Pittidae > Pitta > Pitta sordida. Next base: position 49,108 of record WEKX01016336.1, on the reverse strand, counting down.
GAGCCCAACCTGGTGCCGAAGCCGCCCCGGCTGTTCGCGGGCTCCACGGATCCTTCCTCAGGGATCTCCGTGTCGCCTTCCTTCCCCCTCAGCTCGTCGGGAGAGCTCATGGACATCACTCCCACGGGGGTGAGCAGCCAGGAATGCCTGGATAAAATCCGGACTTCCACCCCTTCCGGACACGTGAGCAGCCCTGCCAAGCAGGACGACCTCATGATCTCGGCCCTTTAGTTGCTCGGGAGAAGGGGTGGAATGATCCCGGTGGGATAATCCCTGGAGCAAGAGGAGAGAGGAGCGGCTGGGCATCGGAGCAGAGGCGGCTGGGAACATCCCTTCCGGGCTGGATTGCGCTGGAATGCCGCGCTCGGAGATGGGAGAAGCTTCGCCCAGGGGGTCTGAGGCACTAAAATTCCCTACCTCAGCCTGGCTCTCGTTCCAGAGGCAGAGTCCTTGCTCCCCCCTCCCCGGGGCACCCGTGGAATTCCGGAGTGAGACGCCCCGCTCCGGGAATCCTCCGGGCTTGGCTGGAGAGTCGGAAGCAGGAGGGGGGACGGGACGGGATGGATCCCCACCCCCCACCTCCTCCCTCGGGACCGAGGTTTGGGAAAGGAGCGGATTGGGACTCCGGGCCCTGTTGCACTACCACGGATCTGGCCCGGGATCCGATCCCGCTTCCATGGGGATTGCTTTTGTAGGACACTCCCACTTCAAAGCCATTGGGGCCGTATCCCAACCCTCCCCCCAACCAGAATTCCAGTCTCCCATTCCCGGAACGGGGCTGGCACCGTGTTTCCTCTCCCCCCCAAGCATTCCTGAGAAGGAAGGACGCTGTTCCCAAGAGCCACGTCCCGCCTTTGCCGGAAAGTTCTCCTGGGATTCCTTGGACCCCGCTCGGAGCTGGCGGCATTCCTGTGGGACTGCCGGGATTCTCGCATGGATCAGCTGGAAATTCCCACCAGTTGTTCTCCGGGCCCCTGCGGAATGTGGGAGCCTCTTCCGGATTCCTCGCGCGCCATCGGGAATTCCGGGAAAAGACGGGACTTTTCCCCAAGGGTTGAAACCTTTTCTATGTTTACAGAGCTGCTCCGGGGAAGGGATTTCTTCGGGAAGCGGGTTTTCCCGGAGGAAAAGCGCGTCCATCCTCTCCTTCCCGCGCTGCTCCTGCTGGGGACCGAGGGGAGAGAGGGGCAGGCGGGCAGAATTCTGAGCGCCCGGGATTTGGGGATGGAGTTTCTCTCTTCCTGTGGGGTGAAGCCGGAGCGATTCCCGAGGAAATCCTGCTGCCTCCGCCTCTCCAGGCGGCTTTCCCAATGATGGGAGTGGCAGGAGAACTGACCCGGGTAGGGAATGTACCCCCCCTTCCCCCAGCCCCGGGTGACGTGGAAAAGGCCTTTCCTTAAATCTCCCCATCCCAGCTCGGCTATTCCCGCTGGGTTTCCCTGGAATCCTGCTGTCGCTCCCTTTTCCCGTCCTTGCGCTTCCCAGGAGCCCTCTGGCAAATCCCGGGTATGGATCCAGGGCTGTGTTATCCCGGGGGCAGCCTGGTGTCCAAGGAGCACTTTAGAAGCGGCGTGGAATTTCCCTGGAATCCGTGGGCCGAGCGCTGGGATCCCGCTCCATTCCCGGCCCATCCCAGAGCCTCTCCCAAAGTGCTCAGAGTGGGAAGCACAACGTTATCCCTGTGCTTTGAGCCGGAGGGGAGGGAAAAGCCCCCTCTGGATCCCAGGAGGAGTTCGGAGGAAATCCTTGGAATGCCAGCGACCAGGAGTTCCTTTTGTTTCCATAGGTCCTTTAAAAAAAAAGGAGGCGGGAGCAGCGGGATTCCCGCCCTCGGAAAGCACTCCAAAGGTGACTTTTTTTCAGGAATTAACGCACAAAAATCCCGGGAAGTTCGGAAGGGAAAAGGGGAGCCAAGGGGGGTACCAGGGCTAGCAGGCTCTAGCTCACTTCCCGGGAGCGGGAATGAGGAACGGGAATGTGGAGCGGGAATAATTCCCGGCAGGAATTCCCCCCCTCAGCACTAAGGCAGAGCTTGGGATCTGCAAAGCACTTTAAACCACTAAGGAAAAGGATCATCCCCATCCCCTGGGAATGACCCGGATCCCTCCCTCCTGGAGCCATTCCAGGCGGGATTTGCCGGGGGTTCAGTGTTGCACTAGGAAGTCACTTCCCACCCCTGTCCCAGAAAACTGGATCCCTGGGGTACCCTTCCCTTCTCTGTGTTGTTGGAACTGTCTCCTGCTGGGAGAAGCCTTGGGAATCTGGAATTTCTGGGAGCTGGGCGTGCCGTGGATCGAGGAGGGAAGGTGGAAAGGAGTCCCGGGAAGGTTCTTGTATCTCGTCCTGGAGAATTCCTGGGATTTGCTCCCTCTTGGCAAACGGGCCTGATCCCAGTGCTCCCAGACTAAATCCACGTTCGTGGAATTGTTTTATTTTCGGTGTCTCCCTCTGGATTCCCATCATTCCAAGCCCCTGTTCCTGTCGCTCTGAGGGTGCTTGGGAAAGCTCCTCTCCCATTCCCTCCTGGAAAATCATACCTGGAATGCTGGGATCAGCCTGCAGCTCCATCCTTCCTGCTTTCTCTTCCTGCTCTTTCTTTGGGAGTGGGAAGCACTTCCAGACTCCTGTTGGCTTCCGCTTCCCCCTCCTGAGCTTCCCGTGGCATTCCCATGGTATTCCAACAGGATGCAGCACTGGAAGTGCCTGACACCCAAATCCCAAGTTTCCCACTTGGGCCTGGAATGGTGGCGAGTGTGGATATTTCCATCCCAGTTATTCTCATTCCCCTTCTTTGTTGCTTAGATTCCAGCAAGAATTGATGATTCCAAGAAGGATTTCAGTGGGAATCTTTGTCCAAGGGCACATAAGGAGGAAGAACATGGATACTGGCCCAGTATCCAATATGTTCCTCAGGCGCTTAGGAGAACATTCCCATGGAATCCCCCCACATGGAATTTCACTTACAAACTGGGGTAATCAGGACGATCCCCATGGAAATGGGGATTTTGTGGGAAAACTCGTGCCTGTGTTTAGATTTTTGGGAGGATTCCCGTGTTTGCCTTGGGAATTGCTGGATGTTGGATTGATCGCTCGCCATTCAGGGATCTCCTTCCCTTGGCAGGAGAACGTTCCAGCTCTGGAGCGGGAGCATTTCATTCCCACGGTTTTTAGGGATGGTGGATGTACCTGCGTCCTCTGGGGAACATCCAAAGGTTGTCCAGGAAAATTCCCCATCCCTGGAATTGTTCCAGGCCGGCTTGGAGCAACCTGGAATAGCGGGAGGTGTCCCTGGAAAACTGGATGGGCTTTGAATCCCTTCCCACCCGAAACCCTTCTGGAATTCCGGGATCCCAGTGTTCCTGGCGTCTCTTAGAGGCATGAAAAGGGAGGGTTGGGATTCCAGCAGGAATTCCTCTGGAGGAAGCTCTGGCTGGATCCAGGCTCCTTGCGGGTTCTTCCCAGAGCCCGGATTTTCGGGAAGAGCCGCATTTCCCTCTTGTGCCATGCTCCGACCGTCCTGCGGGAGGCGAGCATTCCCTATCCTCGGGAAGGAGGAGAGGCTGGAATGCCGCAGCTGGAAGCTGGGATTCCATCTGGGAATTCCTGCTCCGGGTTACGGATCGGGAATTGCGATGGATCTGCAGGCACTGATGCCCTTCCCCCCTCTTCCAGCTCCCAAGGAGCTGCCTAAGGGCTGGAAATTCCCAACATCCCAGGGATTCCTTGCATCCCTAAAAACCAACGGCTCGCTGCATTCCCACCGTTTTCTTCCCTGTTTTGGGACTGATGGATGGATTCCTCCCCTTGTTTTCCATGGCTCCAGGTCCCAACCTCCTGCCTGGGAGCAGATTTTTGGGATCAGACACATCCTGCCTTCCTTTCCCACTTTTCGCGTCTCTGGAATTGTGGCCACTGAGCTGCCTTTGCTTCCGAGCCTTCCTGTTCCCCCCCGGGAATTCCCGCTTTTCCCGGCTGCCTCGGGTCACATCCAAGTGCCAAAAGCAAATCCGGACCTGGGGCAGGAGATTCCCTCATCCCTGGCTCTGGAACGGCTGCCTTCCCAAGGGAAGCTCCTTGGGAATTCTCCTTGCTGTGTCCTGGCAATTCCCACCTTTCCCAGCACTCCCGTGGGATGGAGGGAATCTCGGCCTCCTCTTCCCACTGATTCCCGCTGATCCATAAACACGCACTGAGTTCCCTTGGGATTCCACTTCCCTGCTCTGCATTCTGGGATTTGGGCAGTTCCAACGGCTCCAGAGGAGGTGCATCCCTGGCCTGTCCCCAAATCCTGGTTTTGGGAAGTTCAGGGGTCGGGGTGCTTTTCCTTGGACACAGCCACACTTCTTGGGCTCTTGGCTCCTTTCCTGGGATATTCCTGGCACTCCTGCCGCTCCAGCTTCCCGCTTTTCCTTCCCCCCCCGCCCGGTGATGTCCAGGGAATTCTTTCCTAACGGCACTGGGATTTTTGGGATGAGCCCCTTCGGCTCCCCGCTGTCACCTGCTGGGGCAGCTCCGAGCAGGAAAAGCGGGAAACGCCGCCCCCCGGAATCCTTCACACACACCCTCCTCCCCCTCCTCCTTAGGACCTGAAGCCTTTGGAATTCCCGGGAGAAGCAGCTCCGGGAGCCCTTGGATACGCAAAGGTTGGGAATGTCGGGGTGGGTCAGCCCAGTCTCCCGCTTCCCTCTGCTCATCCCGGGAATGCCGCCTCGCCCAGCCCTGCTCCGAGCTGCCCCAGCATGAAGATTCCAAGGAAAACTCGAGCGCTTCCCGATGTGCCCTCCCTTCCCTTTCTCCACGGGACTATTTTTGATTTTTTTTTTCCTTTTTTTTTTTCTTTTTTTTTCACCCATTACTTGCATTTAGAAAATACAAAATTNTTTTTTTTTTTTTTTTTTTTTTTGTACGGACGGGCGGAAAATTCCGAACTCATCCCGCTTGTAAAGAGAGATCCGGCTCCGGAATTCCGCCCGTGATTCCCTGAGGACGGATGTAAATAAGGTTTCTGTATATTCCATGGCACTGTGTATAAAATGGATGTTGGAAGCACGCCTGGAGTCTGTGGCTCTTCCCCAGGGTTTCCTGGATTGCGGACGGGTGGGATTTTTCCAGAGGGGGTTTTTTATTCCTTCCCTCCGCTGGGAAGGGGCCATGAGGAATTCCAGGTGTGGGATCTTGGGAATGCTGAGGGGCTGGGTGGGTTTTTTTCCGGCTCTTGTCCGCTCGGGATCTCCACTTTTGGAGCAGGGAAACCACTGGCAAGGTTTGGGAATGCTCATTCCCGGAACTCTGGGGGGGATGGGGCTTGGAGCAGCCTGGGATAGCGGGAGCTTGGAACTGGATCCTCAAGGGATTCCATGGTCCCCTTGAGTTGAGTCTTGGAAATCTTTTCCTTGAGCGAAATGAAGGGATTCGGTGCTGGAGCGATTCCGAGTTCAACCTGTAACACACACAAAAGAAAGGAAGGATTTTTCCAAGGGTTTTCCAGGATTGGATTGGATGGGAAGGGCAGGGAGAGGAGAGGAGAGGAGGGAGTGCTCTCAGTCGAGGTTACATCCCAAATATTCCATATATTCAATATTCCAGCCAGGATAGTGTGAGAATCTGCCCTGTGGATAAACATGGAGGCGCTGGGATCCCTCCACCGGGGGAAGGCGAGTCCCAACTGGGATTTTTCCCAGTTTTCCCTGCAGAGCCAGGGAAACTTCAGGGTTGGATATGCAGGGTCTCCCTGCCTGGGGCTCTTCCCATCTGGATAATCCCATGGAATTCCTATTCTGGGAAAAGGGAATATTTCTGGGTGGCAGGCTCGGAGAATAAAGGGAGGGAGCGGAGAAATCCTGGAGAAATCCAAGGAAAAGGAAAGTCTGGAAGCGCTTAATCCTATTCGCAGAAAGGTTTTTGCAACTGTTCCAGGAGGGAATATCAGGGAATGAAGATCTCAGAGGTGGCTGAATGGAATTCCCATAAAAATGCCGGGAAAAAGGGCTGGAATGTTGGTGCCCGCTGCTTTTGGGTTGGGATTTGTGGGAATGTTTTCCCTACCTGGAGCTGTATCCGTCCCCAAGGATCCTGGGGAAAGGAACTCCTGGATAAACGTGGAATAATCCAGGTTTGGGAAGGGGCTGCTTGAGTCCAGGAAAATACATGGATGTGGACATGGTGGGAATGCTGGAAAACCTCAGGAAATCCTTAATTAGGGATGCAGCTGGATTTTCCAAGACTTTTCCAGCTGCTGGGTGCGCTGGTGGCCTGAGGGATTCGGAATTTGGGGCTGGATCTGGGATAATTTGTGGGTGGATTGGGATAATTGTTGGCCAGATTTTGATTTGGGAATGGATTTGTGGGATTTGGGATTGGAGTGGGATAATTTGGCGCTGGATTTTGGGGCTTCCATGGATGAGCTTTAAGGTCCTTCCCAAGCCAAACTATTCCTGGGATCGCACACGGAATCCTGGGATATGGTTTTATGGATTCTGCGGTTTAAATCCTGGGATTTCTATGGATTCCATACCATGGAATCCTGGGATTTTGGTTCTATAAGTTCCAAGATTTCTATGGATTCTAAATCATGGAATTTTGGTTCTATGGATTCCAGGGTTTCTATGGATTCTAACTCACAGAATGTGGCTCTGTGGATTCCGGGATTCTAAAGCCTGGAATCCTGGGATTTTGATTCCAGGGGTTCTGGGATTCTAAACTACAGAACCATGGAATGTGGTTCCGTGCATTCTAGAACTCTAAACTACATGATCGTGGAATTCCGGCTGTATGGATTCTGGGATTCTAAACCATGGAATCCTGGAATTCTAAACCATGGAATCCTGGAATTCTGGCACTGTGGATTCTAAACCGCAGAATCCTGGGATATGATCCTATGGATTCCAGACTCAGAATCCTGGGATGTGATCCAATGGATTCAGGGTTTAGAATCCTGGATATGATCCTATGGATTCCATGAATTCAGAATCCTGGGATATGATTACATGGATTCCAAGGTTCTACATCCTGGAATACCCCACAGGCCCCATCAAATCCAAGCCCAACTCTAGTCCTGTGTTTAATCCTTATTTAATCCCAACAAGACGGACTAAACAGGGCTTTGAATTCCCAGGAAAAATTCCCAAATTCCTCCCTCCCTCCCCTTTCCCAGGCAGTCGGTTCCTGGAGCGGAGCAGGGCTGAACAACAACCGCGTCCGTGCGCGGAGCTGGAAAAGGCCCCGTTGTGTCCATCCCGAAATAATGGAGCCATTAGTGTCCCCCAATCCCGAATTCCCCCCCTTCCCTTCCCGGGAGAAGAATCGCTCCGAGCGCAGCTGTGGGGGCTGCATCCCGAGGATCGGAGCTGGGATGTGGGGCCGGACAAAACCCCTTTGTGTCCCCAGGAGAAAGGCCCACAGTGCCCGGGCTGGCAGCGGGAATGCGCCGCTCCGGGGGGCAGCCCATTCCCGGGGAACCCAGATTTGGGGTCTCTGGGATGGCATTCGGGGCTGGAATTTGGTGGTTTGGGCCTGGATTGGGATAATTCGAGCCTGGTTTAGGGCTGGATTTTAAGGAATTAGGGCTGGATTTTAGGGATTTGGGGCTGGTTTAGTGCTGGAGTTGAAGGAGTTGGGGCTGGAATTTTGGGATTTGATGGTTTTGGGTTGGATCTGGGGTTCATTTAGGGCTGGTTTGGTGCAGATCGGGCCTAGTTTAAGGCTGGATTTTAAGGATTTGGGGCTGGATTTTAAGGATTTGGGCCTATTTTAGGGTTGGATTTTAAGGAGTTGGGGCTGGTTTAGGGCTGGATTTTAGGGAGTTGGGGCTGGAACTTTGGAATTTGATGGTTTGGGGCTGGTTTGGGGTTGGCTTTTGGGTTCACTCGAGGCAGGTTTGGTGCAGTTCAGGCCTAGTTTACAGCTGGATTCGGGCCTGGTTTAGGCCTGGATTTTAAGGAATTTAGGCTGGAATTTGATGTTTTAGGGTTGGATTTTAAGGATTTGGGACTGGAATTTGGTGGTTTGGGGCTGGACTCAGATATTTTGGGGCTGGTTTGAGATGATTTGGGGCAGGTTCGGGGTAATCAGGGCCTGGTTTAGGGCTGGAGTTTGATGTTTTTGTGTTGGATTTTGGGTTCATTTGGGGCTGGTTTAGNCCCCCCCCCCCTCGCCCTTCCCCCCCCGCCATGGAAAGGCTGGGGTGGGAAGCGGGATAAAGCTCGTCCCGATCTCCCCGGGACGATTCCCGGGATGGGACGGCCGCGGTTTCCTGGNGGATTTTAAGGATTTGGGGCTGGATTTTGGGGCTGTTTGAGGCTATTTAGGCCTGACTTGAGGCTCTTTTGGGGTGATTTGGGGCTGGATTTAGGGATTTGGGGCTGCTTTGGGGCCATTTGGATTTTGAATCTTTTGGGGCTGGTGATTTTGGGGGATTTGGGGTTGGATTTGCGGCTGGATTTTGGGGCTGGGTTGGGGTGAGTTGTGGCTGCATTTGGGGTTGATTTGGGGGGCTGGATCTGGGTGGTTTTGGAGCTGGATTTGGGATGGGATTTGGGATGGGATTTGGGGCTGGTTTGGGGGTTTTTTTTGAGGACTAATTTTCCTGTATTTCACTGATTTTGTTCATTTTGGCTGTTTTTTGGACTGATTTTTACTGCACTTTTTAATCACTTTGTGCCTCATTTCTTTTTCGCCGTTTCGCTCTTTTTGTCCCGTTGTGCCTGATTTTATCTGGTTTTTTCAGCTCTTTGTGGCTGTTCTTACCCCATTTTTGGACACTTTGTCACTGGTTTTGTCCCCTTTTTTTGACACTTCCTGACTCATTTTGCCCAATTTTATCACTTTGTGCCCATTTTTGTCCAACTTTTCGCTCTTTTTGTCATTTTTTTTTATCCCTTTTCAGCTTTTTTGTCTCTTTTTATTTGTTTTTTAAGCGCTTTGTGCCTATTTTTGCCCAATTTTTGACTCTTTTTGTCTGTTTTCTTTATCACTTTGTGACCATTTTTGTCCAACTTTTGATTTACCTGGGGTGTTTTTATCACTTTGTACCCATTTTTGTCCAACTTTTGACTCTTTTGGACGGTTTTTTTAAGCGCTTTGTGCTTTTTTTTAACCTAAATTTTAACTCTTTTTATCTGATATTTTTAACACTTTTTTGTCCAATTTTTGCCTCTTTTTATCCGATTTTTTTTAACACTTTGTGCCAATTTTTTGCCCAATTTTTGCCACTGTTTTTTTTTTTTCTGTATTTTTAGGACTTCGTGACTTGTTTTTATCTCTTTTTTTCCTCGCTTTCCGCCCATATTTTTTTTCCCCGATTTTTGCCACTTCCTGACTGTTTTTCCCCACTTCGCCACAGGTTTTTAGGTGCGTTTTTAGGGCTTTTGGACCCGCTTCGTCGCTTTTTTTGGCGCCGCTCTCAGCCCATCCCACCCTTCCCTAAGCCCATCCCAAATCCCTCCCGGGGCCGCGGGAGAGGAGGAGCCTGGAAAAGCCTCGGGAAATAGGGAAGGAGGGAGGAGCGGCGCCGGGAGAGCTGCCGGCCGCGCTCCCATGGGAACCTCTGCGGGGGCTTTTCCAGGATCCCGGGGGTGAGGGAGGGCCGGGAATTCCCGGCGCTCCTGCCCTGCATGGCCCGGCCATGGACGTGGTGGACGAGACGGAGGCGCTGCAGCGCTTCTTCGAAGGTAATTCCAGGGAATTCCAGNAGGGAATCCCAGCCCCCCCCCCCCCCCCCTCGCCCTTCCCCCCCCGCCATGGAAAGGCTGGGGTGGGAAGCGGGATAAAGCTCGTCCCGATCTCCCCGGGACGATTCCCGGGATGGGACGGCCGCGGTTTCCTGGGAAAAATGCGTCCGTAGGGAAAGGTTGTTGTGGTTGTTGTGGGGTTGTTGTTGTTGTTTTGGGTTTTTTTTTTTCCCAGCTTTCCCCTGCGGGAGTGGGGAAGGAATTCCCTCCATCCCGGGCTGTCCAAAGTGCCCCTCCAGGGCTCTGGAAGGGGCTCCCTGGAGCATTCCCTTCTCCAAGCTGGGCATTCCCAGCTCTCCCGGGCGCGTCCTGGGGCTGCACCTCCCGGCGTTCCAAGGGCTGGGAATCGCGTTAGATTCCCACCAAACTCCCCCCGGCGAGGATCCCCGAGGATTCCCTGGGGCTGGGAATCATCCCAGATGTTTGTCCAGCTGTGGAGCCGGGATCCCTTTGGGCACCGCCGGGCTCGGGCTCGTCCTCCATCCCAGCGGGGCAAAGCGCAGGTGGGAAGGGAATTCGGGAAGGGAATTGGAGCCGGGATGAGCCGCGGCTTCTCCTGGAAGCTCGGGAAGGCGTCGGGAGCCCAATTCCATTGTTTTTCCTCCCTTGGCTCCGTGTTCCCCTGGGTTCGTTGGCACGCTCGGCTCTTCCTTGTGGATTGTTCCCCTCTTCTCCCTCTTTGCCTTTGTTTCCCTTCCTGGTTCCCCGATGGATCATTTACCAGGAGAAGGTTCGGGGCCGTGTCCCTTGGCATCAGCCCCTGGCACATGGATGTTGTTCCCTGTGGGAATAACGAGGGGATCCCTCCCCGGGTGGATCCCGATCCGTAGGGAGCTCGGGGTGGGATAACAGTATCCCGGTGGATCCTTTGGAAGGGTTTGTCCCGGGCTTGGGAAGCAAAGATGCTCTTGGGAACTGAAGGGAATCTCCGGCTCCTTCCCTCTCTCCTCCATTCCAACGGGATCCCTTGGGAGCACAATTCCTAGGAAAAGAAGACCACCCTGTTTGTTCCAGCCCTGATCCTGGATTCCCAGGATTAGGGAGGACGGGAAGCCCATATTCCCTGCAGCTTCCCAAGGTTTTCCTTTGGATCTCAGGGCTCTGAAATCCTGCCCTTCCCGCTTCCCACATGGAGTTCTGGCTCAACATCCCGACAATATTTATGGAGCAACTGGAATTTTTCCCTCTCCCCCTGCACATCTTTGGCAGAGGGGACATTCCTTTCTTTTCCTGCTTCTTTCCAGGGGCTGGGAATGATCCTGCCCGAGCCAAGCCAACTCCAAGAGGTTCCAACCTCAGCCATCCCAGGATTCTTTGTCCTTTCCCTCTGTTTTTTCCTCCTCCTTTCCCCCCTGTTTTCCTGCTTTCTCCCATTTCCCTGTTTCTCCCTCCTTTCCCCTATTTCTTCCCCGATTTTCCCATCTCTCCTTTTCCCCCTTCTCTCCTTTTCCCCTTTTCTTTCCTTTTTCCCCCTTTTCTGTCCCATTTTCCCCCTTCCTCTCCCTTTCCCACTTTCTCCTTTTCCTGTTTCCCCTTTTCTCCCTCCTTTTCCCTCTTTCTTCCCTCTTTCCCCCCTTTTTTTCCTCTTTCCTTTCTCTTCCCTTTCCCTCCCTTTCTTTCCCCTTTTTCCCTCTTTTTTCTCCCCTTCCATCCTTTCCCTTTTTTCCCTCTTCCCCCTTTTTATTTTTCCCTCTTTTCCTTCAGAATTAAAACCATCTCATCCCAGTAAAAATCAGGGAGCAAGGGAATATCCCAGAGGATATTCCATCCCCTCATCCCCCCCAAAAAATTCCCACAAAACCCTGTTTTAAACCCCCTCAGAGCCGAATATTCCCTGGAGGGATTTTTTTCCCACAAGGAATTACAGCTCAGGTCTTTCCCACTGTGTGTGGTTTAATCGTGGTTCTCCAAGGAATTCTGAGGCCAGGGGGATCCCCTGGAATTTTGGGAGTGAAGATCAGTGCCTTAAATCACATCCCGGAGTTGGATTGGCCCTGGAATGTTCCTGGATGTGGAGAACAATGTTTTTTCCTGGTGGCAGACAAGGATTAACTGGGCTCTTCCCAGAGAAGTGTGGAAAACTGTTTTCCTGGATATCTTGATTTGCCTGGATATCCTTGTTTCTGCGATATCCTTAATTTCCTCGTTATCCTTGTTTCCCTGGGTGTCTTTCTTTTCTTGGATATCCCGTTTCCCCCTGGTTATCCTCAATTCCCTGGATATCCTTTTCCCCTGGGTATCTTTCTTCCCTGGATATCCTTGTGTTCCTGAACATCCCTTTTTCCCTGGATGTCCTTATTTTCCTGGATATTATTTTTCCCCTGGATATCCTTGTTTTCCTGCGTATTTTTCCTGGGTATGCTTCTTTCCCTGGCTATCCCTGTTTCCCTGTGTATCTTTATTTCCCTGCTTATCCCTGTTTTCCTGGATATCCTTATTTCCCTGGAACGCAATTTCCCACTCCGTGAGAGGCCGGAGAAGCAGGAAAACACTGGGAAACAGGGAAAAGCCTCTGAGGGAAGAAAGAGATGGCTTGGGAATGACTTCCCTCTTTCCTGGGATGCAGGTGTTGGGAATGCAACAGTCCTGCCTGGACATTCCCGAGTGTCCTCGGCTTGGGCTCCTCCCATGGCGGGAAGATCCCGGTGGAACTGCTGGGGCTTGGGAATCCTTCCCAATTCCATGGCTCCCATGCCCATCCCGAGGGAATCTCTGCTGGAGGAGTTTTCCAGGGGCTCCGGGAATGTTTGCGGAGCAGCGTCGGTGTCTCGTCTCCAAGGGAAGGAGGAGGGAGCCGGAGGCTCCTGACCCTTGGCTGCCATTCCCGCTCCCAACCTCCCGGGAAGCGCTGACGGCACGGCTCAGCTATTTGGGATCCCTCACTCCCGAGATAAGGGCTCCGGCAGGAATGCGCGGCGGGAAGGATGGGGCCGCAGGGGGAAACCAGGGAAAGGCTGCCGGGATTTGGGGTTTGGGGGTCCAGGTGGAGCTTTGGGAATGCTGAGGGAGAGAACACAGAGGAGAAGATTCCTGGGAGGGTTTTCGTGGAGCAACTGGGAATGTTGTTGGAGTCCGTGCGGGTGTTGTGTGATGGTTTTCCTTGTGGGAATGTGGGGATAACACGTGTTCATGGAATCCTGGAATGCCGTGGCTCGGAAGGGGCCTTAAGGATCATCCACTCCCAACCCCATCCCGCTCCCCCGGGTTGCTCCAAGCCAGGAGGCCTTGGATCATTCCAGGGATGGGCCAGCCACAGCTTCCCTGGAAAATCCATTCCAGGGTCTCCCAGGGAAGAATTCCTTCCTGGTATCCCACCCAAACCCACCCTCTCATCCCAGTTTCTCTGGACAGGCTGTTTGCACATTCCTGGTGTCGGATGCGCTCTCGGTGATCTTTACTATGGATTTGTGTCCGTGAGTAGGGAATGCTGCCTGGATTGTATCCCTGTTTTCCTTGGGATAACAAGGAGCCTGGGGACACCTGGGATCGCACCTGTAAGGGAGGATTTGGGAATGAGCAGAGAAGGAATTCCCTGATCCAGTTCCCGCTGGTGTCAGGCCATGAGCTTCCTGGAGAATCCAGGGACTGCTCCAGAGTCTTCCTGACGCTTTGGGGTGTGGAAAAGTGGGAGCAAAAAGGGCAGGAGACCAGCAGATCCCTGTCTGGATCTATCCCGTGTTTTTACCTGCCTGGCCTTGGCACGGAGATGAAACCGGAGCAGACCAGGATGGGAATTGTTTTTATGGAATTGGAACTCCAATTTTTTATGGAATTGGAATTCCATTAAAAAACAGCTTTTGGAGGGGTGGGGGGTGTGTGTCTTTCCCACCCAAGGCCGGGTGGAAAACAGGGCAGGAAAAATCCCGGCGCGGGAAGAGCCGGGGTCGGGAATGCGGGTGACAGTCCCGGCGGGGCCTGGGAAGGGTAAGAGGCTTTGCCGGGAGTTCTTTGGGAGCCGGGAGGTGCCGGAATGGTCCCGGGGCACCTGGTACAGCACAAACACATGACCCTCCCTCCGGGTAATCCCCTGCAAGGCCCAAATCCCGACGCACACGGAGCCTCCCCCTCTGCCCGGGGGGAATAGAAAAAGCAGCTCCCGCCGGGAGCCGCGGGAGTTGAGGGGATGATGCCGGAGGGAGGGAGCCTGAGCCGCTCCCACCATGCTCAGGATGCGCTGGATCCGAGCAGGTAACGCACGGAATTCCCGGCCCTTCCCCTCTCCACCTCTCTCTTCCCAAGGGGTTTGTTCCCTGGTTCTCCTCTCTTCTCCCGCTATTCCGAGCTTCCCTGGTGGGTCAGCAGGATTCCAGCTCCATCCCAGGGCCTGAGACTGGAATATTCCCGTGAGCCGGAGCCAGGAGGGATTCCTGGACATGGAAGGGAAGCACCCATCCCAGTCCATCCCAGCAGGAACTTCCCAAAGTGTTCATCCCTGTCTGCTCCACAGGGAAAGGCCAAGCTGCTGCTTCCCCTTCCGACTTGCCCACCACTCCTTTATCCCGGAGCCCAGGACTCCTTCATCCCGGGAAAAGGGCGGGAGGCACCCCCGAGAGCTGTTCCCGGGAGGGCGGATCCCTGATGAGCTTGATAAGGGTGGGTTGGGATATTGGGGAAGAGCTCCGTCAGCTCCTCCGTGACGAGGCACTTTGTCCTTGTCCCAGTCAAAGCTTCCGCACACCGGGAGCGATGCCCGGACACGGAGCGGGAGAAGGTTCCGGAAGAGGCGGCTGTGCTGGGAGCGTGACCAGGCTCATGGAGAAGGGCGCGTTGGGAACCCGGGATGCGGCTGTGCACGTGCCCGGGGTGCGCTCGTGGCAGGATATGGGATCGGGAATGCCGGTCCAGGAGGACACGGGATCCAGAGGGATTCCCTGCACTCCTCACTGTCGTTAGCGAGGGCCATTCCAAGTGCCAGAAACTGGGAATGAAGGGGCTCCCGGGCATGGCAGAGCTGGGATCCTGCTCTGGAGGATCAGGGATTCCTCGTGGATTCCTCCTGGAGGGATCTGCTGGGGAAGGGAATTCCTGGTGAAACTGGGAATACCCAGTTCCCTGGGGGTGTCCAAGGCTGGGTGGGGCAGGGGTTGGAACAGCCTGGGATAGTGGGAGATGTCCCTGCTGGAAGTGGATGAGCTTTAAGATCCCTCCCAACACAAACCAGGACAGAATTCCATCATGTAGAGCTGGGAGTTTTGCTCCAAGCTCTGTCCTTCCTCCTCACTTCCCATTGCTCCCAGAGGATTTCCCTGCCTTGGGAAGGCCTTGCTCCAGCACAGCTTTCCCGGGTAACCCTCTTCCCAGCCGTGCCCATGGGTCGGACTTTGCTCCCTCCGATAAGAATCCCGGGACACGGAATGTGCTTGAGGAATCATTAACCAGCCCATCCGGTGCCAGGGGACAGGGAGCAGCTGGAGACACAACCGGGAACGGCCTCGTGGATTTGGGGCCCGAGCCGGTGTTTCCCAGGATCCCATCCCACGTGCTGGCACCTTTGAGGAGGGAGAAGCCTCCCCATGGGAGATTCCCGGGATTCAGGATGGACAGGGAGGGATGGGAGGAGCGCGAGCCCAAGGGAAAAGAGGGGGAATAGAGGGTGGGTTGATCCCTGGAATTGCTCACGGCCGGGTTGGATGAGGTTTGGAGTGACCTGGATTGGCGGGAGGTGTCCCTGCCTTCGGAGCTGGATGAGCTTTCCAGTCCTTTCCAACCTAAGCTATTCCAGGATTCCACAACCCTTTACTGTCTGATGGCTCCCACTTATTCCATATTCTCCGGATTCCATTATATCCATGCCCCTGGATACCCTCTGGACCTTCCTTCTCCTGCCAGCACCATTTGTCCATGGCACAGACGTGGAATCCGGGAATGCTTTGAGTTGGAAAGGACCGGAAAGGTCCTCCAGCCCCACCCCCTTCCATGGGCATCTTCTCCCTCATCCGGAGACAGTATTCCCAGCCCAGGATCCGGCACTTCCCGCCGGCTTCCAGCGGCACGTGGGAATGAAAGGAACGTGACCGTGAGGATCCACCACTTGTCTCGCTGGGCTTTGTCTGTTGTGATGGATTCGCTCCGTTGGGGACGGGGAAATGTGGGAAGAGAGAGGCTGGATGTGGAAGGAATTCCAGGTTGGATAAGGCTTGGAGCAGCCTGGACTGTGGAAGAGTGCCCCTGCATATGGCATGGTGTGGGAATGGGATGATCCTTAAGGTCCGTTCCCAACCCAAACCATTCCAGGATTCTGTGGAGGGAGAAGGTGGTTAATGATATTCCCAGATGCATCCCGTGGTGCTGAGGGACACAAGGAATACCGGGAACTGCCCCACAGGGACGGGTTTCGCATCCCGGAATGAGGAACTTGGGAAGAGGAGCCAGGCAAACTCAACCTGGAGTGATGGGATGGGCCTGTGGAATGCCAGGGATCTTTCCCATTCCTCGGATTTCAGATGCACACGGTGTGGGCCTGGGACATCCCGGTCAGGGATGATCCTGGAGAGGGATTTTTCCAGGTTTGGAAAACCCTCCCTGAGGATCAATTCCAACCATTCACAACCCTGCCAAGGCCGCCACTAATCCATGTCCCCAAGTGCCACTTCCACATGGCTCTAAATCCCTCCAGGGATGGGAGTTCCAGCACCGGAGCCTGTTCTGGTGCTTGACAACCCTTTCCATGGTGGAATTTTCCCTGATATCCAACATAAACCTCCCCTGGGGCCATTTCCTCTTGTCCCTTCCCTCATTCCTTGGGAACAGAGCCCGATCCCACCCGGCTCCACGCTCCTGTCAGGGAATTGCCCTGGCTTCTCCAAGCTGGCCTCGGACACTTCCCAGGGATGGGGCCGCTGCAACTTCCCTGGAAATCCATTCCAGGGCCTCACCGCCCTCGCAGGCAGGAATTCCTTGGAGACTGAGATGAGGCATCAAAGGGGGGGAATGGGGATCCAAAGGATGTGTCCCCTGCGGTGGGAAATTCAGGGATTGGTGGGAACACCCCACGGGGTTTGGGACATAATGTTGGTGCTGTCCTAAGATAGAGGAAATCGGGAATTGTGGACGCTGTCCTGTCTCAGGAGGCACGACTTCCCAAAGAGCTGCTGGATCCAGAGCTGGGGAGGGGCTTGGATCACTGAGGGTGTGTCCAATCTCCTCCTTAGGGAAGGAAATCCTAGAATCCTGGAGTGTTTTGGGGCTGGAAGGGACTTTAGAGAGCTTCCATTTCCAAATCCCGGGATCATGGAGCCAGGAATGCCAGACCTGGATCCCTGTGCCACTTCTGTTGCTCCCATTGTCCTGCTCTTAGATCCCGGGAAAAGCGGCCTTGGGAGCTTTGTGCCACGGGGATGGGGAAGCTTTTGGTGCCCTTTGGGATTTCCTTGGGAGATAATTTTGGAGCCAACATCCCGGCTTGTGGAAGATCCATGTTGGTTGCACAGAAGCAGGGATGTCCCTTCCCAAGCCCTGGAAAAAGTCCCATCTGGATAAACCTCTCTCTGTTTATTTCCTCACGGTCTCCTCTGGAGATTTTCCAGCCTGGATGGACCTTGGGGCCTCCCGGTTGGAATGGAGGAAGGAGGTGCCCGATCCGGTCACGGTGTTCCTGTGTTGTGTATCCTGGTGCTCTTTGGTGGTTGATCTCCCCAAGGAATGTTTCCTGATGTGGGTGGCAGGGGGACAGCACTCCCACTCCCCAGTTATCCCAAATTCCCTGGAAGCTGTTCCAGATCCACTGCGGCGAGGTCGGTGTCCAGGGGCTGCTTCCCTGGGCTTTTCCTTGGAAGCAGCAGGAACATCTGCCACTGGCCTTTTCTGGTGCCTCGTGCTTCCCTGAGCGTTCCCTCTCCCGGCATGGAAAAGCTCTGGATCAAGTCCTGGGAGCTGTATCGAGTCCTTGGTGCTGGTACGTAGCCGACACTTCACATTATTAATTCCTGGGAATATCTCGCACTTGGGGAATTTTGTGGACGTGTGGATATGGACCTTCCCCACCACACCCAGTGACCGGGAGTTCACCCACCATTATCCTACAGGAAAAGCTCATCCCTATCCCACCCACCCTGCCCCCAAAATCTGGGGCGAGACCAGGCCTCAGCGGGAAGGATCCCACGAGGCCGTTCCCCATCCCGCATCCCGAGGGCTGAGGAGCCTCGTGCGGCGGGGAGAGGCCACGCGGAGCCTACTTCTCCGAGGCCCGTTATCCCTCATCCCAGAGAGAGGGAGATAAAGGCGTTGTCTCCAAACAAACGGGGCAATGTGGCCCCCCCCAACCCCCCCTCCCAGGCCCAGGGCCGGCACCTTGGAGCCTCCCAAATGGCTCCGCTGTTCCGGCCATCCCAAGGGATGAATGGACAAGCGCGGCATTGAGGGGCCGCGGGCACAGGGACAAACGGGCTCTGTGTGCCCCTCACACCTTCCCCTCCTCCCCGTTCCCGGGGGACAATGGCTCCAGCCATGCCAAGGTTCACAGCTGGCAAGGCCCCGGGGGGAAGGCCGGCATGAGGAGGAGGAGGAGGAGGAAGGGGTTCGGGAGGGAGGACGGCGAAAATCCCGGGAGGGAAGGTGGTGTGGGAAGGAGGATGGGGCAACTTTTCCCTCAGGGCTTCCCGAGGAACATTCCGGAGGCACGGCGGGATCGCTCCCTCTGGATCCTCATGCCTCTCCTGCCTCGGGGTGTCTCTCCCACACCTTGTGGGAGACGAGGGAATGGTCTCCTTATCTCCCTGGGTTTGGGTTTGGTTTTTTTTGGCTCATCCAAAGGTGGTTTTCCTGGATGTGAGCTGAGCAGTTGTGGGAGCTTCCCATGGGATGGGGAGATGGAGTGGATGGTGCTGCCTCTGGACGCTGGGCCACAGGCTGCTGATCCTGAAATCCTGGAACGGTTTGGGTTGGAAAGGATCATCCAATTCCAACCCCCCTGCCAAGGGTGGCTCTGGTTTGGTTGTTCCTCCTGCCAGGACGGTTCGTTATTCCCAGTGTTTTTCCTCTGTTATCCTGGTTGTTGCTCCGGCCTGTCCTGTGTCCCTATCCCTGATCCCTGCTTTCCCTGCCTGGCATGGGATAGTTCCTGTGGGATTATACGTGGGAATGCTGCCCGGGAGCTCATCCTTGGCTCTGTTTTGAGTGTGGAATTTGGTGCAATTTGGACCTTTGGGGGTTTCTGCTCCGGCGTCAGTGGGGGCATGGATGAGCCACCCCGTCGCTTTGGAATGGGAGAGCGAGGGAATATCCCTGGAGTGGGACACGGGCGGTGGCTGAGCCCTTGGTGCTGTGCTTGGAGGTGTAAGGAAGGGTGTCCCCATCCAAAGGAAACTGCTCCAGATATTCAGGAGTGAGATGGAGGGAAGGTCCCCCGGAGACCCCACGGGAGGAGTTTTCCCTGTGCAGATGGCAATCGACATTTGTCCCCGGGGAGGGGGGACACAAAGGATGGCACTGAGTGGGGTGAGCAGGAACCCTGGAAGTGCCTCGGGATTTCTCTCCGGGGTGGTCCCTGTGGGTCCCGCTCCGGTTACAGGATCCCGTTGGGAGGCTGGTTATCGTTCCAGTCAGGTAATAAAGACCATTAATGACGGAGGAATTCCAGGCCGGAATCCGTCGGGGGAGGGAGGGGAGGCAGCCGGGGGCCGGGATGCTCGTCCCCTGCGGCCCCTCGGGGAGTTGGGAATGTGGGAGCAGCACGTCCCGCTGGATGGGAGCAGCCGCATCCACCTGGCTCTTCCCACGGGCGGGATGCAATTCCCAGTTGGAGCAGGTGCTGTCCGGGCTGCCGGGGATGGGGAAGGCAGACCCGAGGGCCGGCGGCTCCGCAGGCTTAGCCCGTGTTTGGATAGGTCGCCGTGGCCCGGATTCCTCCTGCTCGAATCCAGGCCGGCAGCCAATCCCTCCGGGCCGAAGGATAAACATGGGAAGGAGCAGAAGGGGGTGCGGGGGGCCCCGGGAATGTGCCGATGCTGCAGCCTCGGGATGGAGGTTGCACAACGGGCGGGACACAGGGATGCGCTGCCGGGGAACTCCCGGCGTGTCCCGGCTCCGGAGAAGCCGCCGGGAGAGGGAATGCGACATGGAAGTGTCACTTCCCCTTCCACGCTGCCCCCGCTGGGTGGTTGATTGCTCCCCGGAGTATTCCCGTGCCTCGGTTTCCCCTGAGATCCAGGGGGAAAATCCGCTCTGGGCTGGGAAGCTCCGGGCTTGGCACAGCCTCTCCTCCTCCTTCCCGGTGTCCCTCCATCCCTGACGTTCCCCAGCCCCTCTGGAGCGCTGACCCCGGCGTCATCTCCAGCTTCCCACATCTGGATCGTGTTAGCAGATCTCGGGATGAAGTTCTCCGGCTCCTTCCCTCCCTCCCTCCCACCCCCAGGTGACCCAGGCAGGATTAGGGAAGGCAGGAATTGGGGAGTGGGGCGGAGGGGGGGGGAGGAGCTGTTATAAATAGAAATTCCATAAACTTCTCGGCCTATCACTCGGGGGAGAATTCCGGGTTAAATCTCCCAGACCTGCAAACAGGAGGATTCACTGAGCCCTGGCTCCCTTAACTGTTTCCAAGCCCCATTCCCACCTCTGGGAGCACCTGAAACTGGCACAGGGAGCCGCTTTATGGAGCTGGGTGTCCTCGGGAAGGCCGAGGAGGTCAGAGCAGGGAAGGTGTTGGGAATGTGGAGGTTTTGGGGAAGGCAGAGAAAACCAGTCCAAACATTGGGATTCCTGACATTCCCACACGTCCGGGGGGCCTCGCCGCCTGCTCACTCACAAGGAGGGTGCTCAGGGTTTAACTTCTTGTTCCTCAGGCTTTGTTTTTTGGGATCACCTCAGTCTCTTTTCTGAGCAAAGTAGGAGTGACAATGCCAGGAACAGGCTCGGGGCCTTCCCTGAGCTCCTCCGTGTCTGGGATGAGAGCGGGAACGCTCCACACAGAGCGTCCCTCCTCGGTGGCTTCCTCCTAATCCCTGCTTGGCTGGGGGGGCAGGGAATGTCGTCGGGAGCTCGTGACTCCATGGAGAAGTATTTGGATTAAGCACCTAAGCTGTGGCTTTTGGGGAGGGCCTGGCTGCCTGGAAGCTCCGGCCGGTTCCTCATCCGCTCCGTATCCCTGTTTTTCTGGTGTGGATTCCGGGCGTCCCCAGGCAGAGGAAGTTTGGTTTGGGTGGGAAGCCACGTGTCCCACCTCCAGCCCTGACGCGGCTCTGGGCCTTATCTCGCCCTCCTCAAGGTGATTTCAGGGAAGCAAAGGAATCCTGGAATGCTTTAGGGTGGGAAGGGCCCTTAAAGCCGTCACCGTTCCACAGGCAGGGACACCTTCCACTAGCCCAGGTCGCTCCGACCTGGCCAGGGACACTTCCAGGGATGGGGCAGCCTCACCTTCTGCAGGAAACCCCTCGGCACCCTCGGAAAATTGGGAATCCTGGCATCCCGCTGTCTGTGGAGGGATTCCCATCCTTTCTGGACAGGTTCCTGGGCTCCTCTTCCACCATTCCTGGGATTTGGAGGTGTGAGGGAAAGCCCTTGGGATTGGCGTTTTCTTGGGCAGCCTCAGTCACAAGACGTGGATCCCAATCCCGGACATTGGGATGAGAACAAGTTTCCCGATGGTTTTTGGGGGGGTGGGTGTTTCCCAAACGCATCCCGTGGGGTTTATCCGGGGTTTTTTCAGCTGAGAGGGATGTTCCCACCCTGCTGGAGTGCTCAGCCCTGGCAGGAGGGTTTGGGGAATGTTACTGGATCGTGGCAGGGGGATTGAGGAGGTGGATCCCCGGGCAGTGGAGTGCTGGGAGCGGGATGTGGCAGCAATCCTTAGGGATGAGCAAGGAACACAAGGAATGGCCGTCACTGAGCTCCCTTGACTCCGAGGACAACAGGGTGGTGCTTCTACATCCCAGAAAGTTCTGGAGAGGAGGGACACGCCTGGGATCTGCAGCTCCATATTGGAGGCTGGGAATCCCAGAGGCTCTTCCTGCTCCATCTTTCCCTCCCCTCACTGCCCACCTGGAAGCAGGATCACATTCCCTGCTCCGGGTGGATTCCACGTCCAGCATCTCCACCCTGTGCTCGGGGTCCTGCCCTGGAGTTGGCCCGAAAACGGACAGTTTATCCAGGTTTTTTTCCCCGCCTCTAGCTGAGGTTTGTGAGGCAGAGATCCCCCTCCACACCCAGCCCACTTGGCAGAATTCCTGGCTGGATTTATTCCTGCCGATTTGCTTGTCTTGGTATGAGAGGGATTTGCAGAGGGAGAGCCGCAATTGGACGGGGCGGGATGGAGCCCCCGGCCTTGGCGGATCAGCCCGTGACCTTTCCCGGGGTCCAGGGGTGGGGGGAGCCTCTCCTGGGATTGGGATGGACGTGGGGGTCTTCCAGGATGGTCCGTCCCCGTTTTCCTTATCAGAGCCAGGAGGGAGCTGGACTTTCTCTCCCGCTTTCTTGGCAGTGCCTTTGGCTCCGGCCCCGGCGGCTCCGGACTCCCACTCCGGAGAGGCAGATAAAGGAAGGACTCTGTGTCCACAAAACCCTGCCCAGCTTCCCGGGAACAGGGCAGGGAGGGGAGGAGGAGCCCTCTGGAGAAAGGAGAGGGAAACCCACCCCCCCTCACCCCAGGGAAGGAAAGTCGGGAGCTGCTCCAGAGCCATGGCTGAGAAATTCCAGCATGTTCTGTAAAGCAGAGGCAGGGACTGAAGGGAATTACGGGATAACCAGGTTGGAAGGGATCCACAGGGATCATGGAGCCCCCACCGTGTGTCTGTGCCACCACCCTGGCTTATCCCATGTATCCCACCTCCCGGGATGGGGCTTTACCCTGGGATGCAGATATTCCACAAAGATCTGCTGATCCGGTGGCATCCCATGGCACGGGGTTGGAACTGGGCTTCTAGGTCCTTTCCAGCTTCCCTCCCCCTTGAATTCCATGATTCTCAGGTGACTTCCTTGGCTCTGGTCACTGGAGACACTGCTGGTGTTCCCAGGGCCATTCCACGTCCTTCTCCCTGCTCACACTTCTGCCTCTTCCCTCGCAGGCCACGACATTAACGGAGCTCTGGAACCATCTAACATCGACACCAGCATCCTGGAGGAATACATCAGCAAGGAAGACTCCCCGGAGATGTAAGTGGGAATGGCCTGGTTTTCCATGGAGCCGTCAAGGAATCCTGGAACGGTTTGGGCGGGAAGGGACCTCGGAGTTCATCTGGTTCTCCTGCTCCCACAGTTCCTCTGGGAAACCTGGGGAGCCATTCCACAAATGGGAGGAATTGTGTGGGAATCCCTGTGCAGCCCCACTCCAGAGTCCTTCTGGATTGCTCCCTGCTCCCTTGTGGTTCCTAGCTCTTACTCTGGCCTCTTCCTGGCTTCTCACCTTGGAGCTTTCCCAGTCTCTCCATTCCCTCTCTTTCCCCTCCCGAGGGCACCGTAAAGAATTTTCCTTAAAAATGGGAAAACATGCACTGGGTAAACCCCCAGTGCAGAGAAGGGAAAGGTCTCCCTTGTGTATCCCAGCTCTGGGAAAGAGGAAGGAGAGCCCCTGGAATCTGGGAGCAGGGGCAGATCTTGCCAGCTTCCCAGGTATCGAGGTCGGTATCCTGGGAACTTTGCCGCTTCCCAGGTGGATTTGGGGATCAGTCTTCCATCGGTCCCCCTTCACTCCTGGTGCCACCAGCAGGTTTTCCCTGTTTCCCAAGATCCTCTTGGGAGAGGAGGGATGGGCACCAAGTCCCCCCTGGGCTGAGCTTTTCCCGTTCTCTCCCTCAGCTGCTTTCCCGACATTCCCGCTTCATCCTCCTACGCGCACTCCCAGCCCTCCAGCTCCTCCGGCTCCGTTCCCGGCGCTCCCAATCCCTCTCCCGGCGCTCCCCTCCACCTCCCGGCCCCCGCCAGCAGCCAGCTCCCGATCCGCCATGCTCCGCTCCTGGGCAATCCCTGCGGATCCGCCTTCGCAGCCCACCTCAACTGCAGCAACAACAACAACGGGATGGTGCTTCCCAAGGGCTTCCTGGGCGGACACTGCCTGAACAACGGGAGCCTCCCAATCAAATCCGAGCCCAAGGCTCCCTACGCACCGGGGTAAGCGGGAAACGGGGTGGTGGGATCAGGGGAAAAGGGCTCCTGGAATGTCGCCCGGCGCCGTGTTGAGTCCTCGCCTCGGGGAAAGGAGGTTTGGGACAAGTGGAGGGTCCTGGAGCTTCCCAACAGGGTTTTTTTGGGGGGGGAATACCCACCGTGCTGCTGTGGAGACCTGGACATCTCCAGCTGGGAATGGGGAGAATGTTGTGGGGTATTTTGAAGGAGGAAGAGCCTCGGGATAAATTTGAACAGGACAAAGTTCAGCATCCAGGATGAAATTCAGTCTCCGTGATATTCCCATGGCTGTCCCAGAGGATAGTTCCCTACCCTGGGAAGGGAGGTGTTGTTCCCGTGGCCCGATGAGGTGGAAAAGCTGGATCTGAGCTGGACGTGTCCTTTCCGACAAGCTTGGGATGCAGACGTGGAGAAGAGGAAGAGGATGGGCAGGTTTAGGATTGCCAATGGATTCGGCTGGATGGCTATTCCCAAGAGGAGGGAACATGAAAGGGACCAACCCTGGGAGAGCAGGACGCGCCTGGGCTCTTCCCGCTCTGGGAATGTGTAAGAGGGTGATCCTGATGCTGGACAGGTGAAAATCCAGGAGTTGCAGCAGCGTATCCGTGAGCGGGAAGGGAATTTCCAGCCCTGGATCTTGGGCTGGTGGGGCACCTGAGCAGCCCATCTCTGAGCCTTCTCCCGTGGAAATGATGGATGTCAGGGACAGGGAAGCCGGGATGGCCCCAGGACTGGCTCTTGTCCCTCTGCCTTTGTGCCCTCTAGTGTCGCCGGGAAGCATTCCCTAATTTGGGAGCATCCAGCCAACGGCCTTTACCCTTTGGATCAGCCCGGAAAGACCTCCCAGAAAAGCTGGGGAAGAAATTCTGCCTTTGTTTTATTCCCAGACCCCAGGGAGTTTTCCCTTGGAGCATAAGGATGGGGGAGGGGGCAGAGCCTTCTTGTGTCCTTTTTTTCTGGATACGCTGGAATTCTCCAGGATGTCAGGAGTGAGGACCAGACATAGAAACCTCTGGATGCAGCTGAGCCGGATCTGGACGGTGCCATTCCTTTGGCATTCCAGAGGGCCTCTTCCCCTGTGTAC
The DNA here is from genome assembly GCA_013390025.1 of Pitta sordida. NCBI lineage: Eukaryota > Metazoa > Chordata > Aves > Passeriformes > Pittidae > Pitta > Pitta sordida. The sequence goes on along the minus strand of WEKX01016336.1, from coordinate 24,244 downwards.
GAGGCTCTTCCCATTGGAGAATCATTGGAGTTCCCTGTGGGAATTCTGCAGTTCACCTTCTCCAGCCTCCTGAATTTTGCTGTTCCCTTTGGCCTGCTGAGGCACCAATCCTGATAAACCCCTAGGGGATCCTGGCCAGCGTGGCAAGGAACCTGGAAAAAAAGTTGGGAATAACTACTCCAGGCAGGCATAGGAAGGGAATGATGGGGAGGTGCTCCAAGGGAAGCTGGGGCATGAGGGAATTATGGTGAGGGAGTTTTGTTTGGAGAGTTGTTTTTTGTCCTCATCCCCCTCCGGCCACTTTGTACCACTTGCCATGGAAAATCCAAAGATAATGGGACTTGGACTCTGCTGATCCAGGAATATCCTTTCCCTCCCCAGTTCCTTTGGGGAGCTTTGGTCGCTTTTCGTCCAAACCCTCTGGGATTTGTCCAGGAATATTCCACATCCACAAAGCTGGTGGCACAAGGTGGGGGGATGGAAAAGGATCCCTGTGGAAAATCCTTGAGGAATGAGGTGTGCCACCAAACCCCTGCCTGTCCCAGGTCCGGCTGGCCACCGGCATTCCCGCGGGGAAGCAGCCAAACTTCCGGCCGGCTTCTTTTTAGCCGGAATTCTCAACAGAACGAGATCCAGGGGAAGCACTCCGGGAGCAGGGGCAGCGGTGGCAATCCCAGGTTTACTTGGCATTCCCAGCTGGATGCTTTGATCCAACTGGGAGCTGCTTTTCCAACCGCTTTTGCCGTTGCTCCGCAGCACTTTGCCGGACTCTCCCCCGGATTCCGGATCCGAAGCCTATTCCCCGCAGCAGGTGAACGGTGAGTGCTTCCAAAACAACAAAAAAAGGGGGGGGGAGGAAGAAATCCAATCATAATTCCAAGCCCCAAATCCAACCACCCCCTCCCCCCCCTCTTTATTCCGGGTGAGTGGTTGGCTCTGGAATCTTTATCAGCGGGAGAAAACAGGCGGCTGCTGGACGTGGGGAGATTATCAGTCAGTAAATATCCCTCGGCTTGCGCCCATTGTTCCGCTCCCAGCCTCTGGAAAAGTGGGAGCGGGACCGGTGGAGGGGCCGGGAGGCGAGGCCAGGTGGGAATCCACGGATCCGGGCAGGTTTTGCCAAGGGGAGGGGGTGCTTTGGAAAGGGTGGGATGCGGATCCTGCCGCCCTCACCCCGCCCTGCGGCCCGGGAAGAAGGAGCGGGAATGCGGCCCTGACATGGAGCGCGGCTCCGGGAGGGAGACATGGATCCACTCTGCGCCAGTAAGTTCCTTCCCAACCATTCCCTCCCTCTGGCTCATCCCAAGGATCTCCTGCTGCCCAAATAGCCGGGATTCCCTCTGGGATCACTTCCCCTGGGAAACCCACCAGGGCCTCGTTGGGTCCCTCCAGTGACCTTCGCTGTTGTTCCATGGGAAAGCTCCCTTGGGAAGAAAGGAGGGAAGGTTGTCCCAGTCTCCCTTCCCCCTCTTCCCCAGGCTCCAGCCCAGTCCTGCTCTGGAGGGTTGGTGGGGTTGGTTTTTTTCTTTTCTTTTTTTTTTTTTTTTTGGAAGAGGTCAAGAGTTCTGTTTATCTTGCTAAAAAAAAAAAAAAAAAAANCAAAAAAAAAAAAAAAAAAAAATCCCTGGAATTCCTCCTGGCCCTTCCTTAAATCTAACAAAGAGGCCAGGCTGCTCCGTGGGGAGAGCTGGCGGCTCCGCCCGGGAGGAGCTCCTGCAAAGCCACCCCCTTCTTCCCCAGGGAAGGACAGAATTCCCAGAGATGGTTTTTTCCCCCTGGATTCAGGGAGAGAGTGTCCCTTGCCAAGCCTTGGCTGGGCAGCTCCGGAAGGAAGGCTGCTCCAAGGAGTGAGCCCGGAAGGAGGAATCCGGCTCCGTGTGTCTGGAAAAGGGCAGGGAGAGGCCCCAGAAATCCCTGGAAGGATACTCAGTAGGAGGACCTGGCGTAGATTCCAAACTTCCCAACGGGAGTTTCCCGATCCCTGGAAAAGCACTTTGGCCTCATTAGTCGATCCCTGCCTGGGTGTCCTGGAGGTTCCTGCTTAGGGAAGCAGCCTGGAACGATCCAGCAGATCCTTCCCTGTTGTCCCTCTCGGCATTCCCAGACTCAGTGCCCGGCTTGGCCACTCCCTGTGTTTTCCATTGGTTTGTCCACCTTGGAATGTGGGGAAGCGTTTAAAACACCCGGGAAGTCGCTGTCTCTTCCCCACCCTTCGGATCCCTTCTTTCCTGATGGGATCTTAGTATCCCGTGGGGACACCTGAAGGTGCAGGTTGATGGATCCATCAGGGGAAAGGCTGGGAAAACAGATGGGGAGGAGGGAAAAAAAAGGGATGGAGGCCGGAGAGGGACTTTGGAGTGGCAGGACAAGCGGGAATGGCTTCATACGGACACAGGGCAGGGTGAGGTGAGGGATGCTGGGAAGAAATCCTTCCCTCTGAGGGCAGCAAGGCCCTGGGATGGATTTCCCAGAGAAGCTGTGGCTGCCCCATCTCTGGGATCGTTCTTGGATGGGGCTTGGAGCCCCCTGGGATAGTGGAAGGTGTCCCTGGCCGTGGCAGGGGGTGGATCGGGAATGTTGGGGTGATGAGGAGCCAGAGCAGTGCAGGAAGGGACATGGATTTGCATGTTCCCTCCACATCCAAACATTGGCCTGGATGCTGACACAGTCAAATCCATGGTTTTAGTATCCAATTCCATCTGGAGGTGGGATCACATTTGAATGTCCCTTTTTATTTAAATTTAGGGAACAAAGTCTCTCCTCCTGATTTGAATTTAAACAGTTCAGGTCCCTTCCTCAATCCCTGAGGGCGTTCAGGTCATTCCCTTGTCTCCTCTCTCTCCTCCCCGTGGATCCTGGANGCCACCCCCTCACCCGCTCCAGCCGCAGCACGGCTCCCATTTTCCCGGCCTCCAGCGGGAGATGTTCCTGAAGGCCGAGCCGCTGATGGCTCCGTACGGGATGGGGCCGGGAATGGCGCCCGCTGAGCTCCACCACGCCCAGCAATCCCAGATGCTCCACCAGCTCCTCCAGCAGCACGGAGCAGAGTAAGGCCCGGGAATGGGAGACGGAGGATTGGAGAGGGTCCTGAGCATTGGGGGGGTAGGAATAAACGAGGGGAAATCCATGGAAGGTGGTGGAATGGGATGAGCTCTAAGGTGCCTTCCAACCCGAACCATTCCGGCATTCCGTGTGCTGCTTAGGTGGGATAGTGGGGAGAAAACGTGATGGGGGTGAGGCTCTGGAGTGGATTTCCCAGGAAAGCTGTGGCTGCCCCATCCCTGGAAGCGTCCCAGGCCCGCTTGGAGCAGCCAGGGATAGTGGGAGGTGTCCCAACCCATGGCACAGGATGGAACTGGATGATCCTGCTCCAACCCAGGCCGGTCTGGAGTTCTCTGGAATTCCAGGTGGAACAGTGGAGTTCATTGGGTGTGGGAGGAGGTGGGAGAGCTCCATGCGGGATCCCCTCCCTTCCCTGCTCACCTCATGTCCCGCGGGTCTCCGCAGCCTCCCGGTGCATCCGNGGAACAAAGTCTCTCCTCCTGATTTGAATTTAAACAGTTCAGGTCCCTTCCTCAATCCCTGAGGGCGTTCAGGTCATTCCCTTGTCTCCTCTCTCTCCTCCCCGTGGATCCTGGAGCTGGTTTGGGTGGGAAGGGACCTTAAAGCTCATCCCATTCCACCCCTTTCCATGGGCAGGGGCACCTCCCGCCGGACCAGGTTGCTCCAAGAAAAATGGGGTCAGCGGGATCAGAACACGCCTCACTTTGGCTCTTCCTCTCTTCCCAGATCCTCACCTCCTCCGGACCANGAGGGTCCTGAGCATTGGGGGGGTAGGAATAAACGAGGGGAAATCCATGGAAGGTGGTGGAATGGGATGAGCTCTAAGGTGCCTTCCAACCCGAACCATTCCGGCATTCCGTGTGCTGCTTAGGTGGGATAGTGGGGAGAAAACGTGATGGGGGTGAGGCTCTGGAGTGGATTTCCCAGGAAAGCTGTGGCTGCCCCATCCCTGGAAGCGTCCCAGGCCCGCTTGGAGCAGCCAGGGATAGTGGGAGGTGTCCCAACCCATGGCACAGGATGGAACTGGATGATCCTGCTCCAACCCAGGCCGGTCTGGAGTTCTCTGGAATTCCAGGTGGAACAGTGGAGTTCATTGGGTGTGGGAGGAGGTGGGAGAGCTCCATGCGGGATCCCCTCCCTTCCCTGCTCACCTCATGTCCCGCGGGTCTCCGCAGCCTCCCGGTGCATCCGGCCAAGAAGCGGAAACACTCCGAGTCGCCTCCCAACACCCTCAACTCCCAGATGCTCAACGGGCTCATCAAGCAGGAGCCGGGAATGGGATCGGTGCCGCTCAATCCCGACCGGGTCCAAACTCCTCCCTGGCACCAGCCGGGCCCCCTCTCCCCAGGTACCTCCCAGATCCCACTGCCCTACGTCCCTTTGGAATTCTGAGCCGTGGAAGGGAGGGAACGTGGCCACCAAACCCAGGGATCAGGAAGGAAAGCCCAGCCACCTCTTCGGGCTTCCTCCCCTGTGGATACTTGTTAAAACTGGGGATTTTAAGGAATTCCAACCCCTTCCCGCAGGGCTGATCCAGGATAACGACAGCTTGAATGGCTCCTACCTGGATCCCAACTTCCAGTCCATCAAGTGGCAGCCCCACCAGCAGAACAAGTGGGCAGCTCTCTACGATGCCAACTACAAGGAGCTGTGAGTGATTCCATGCTTCTGAAAAAAAAAAAAAAAAAAGGCGGGATTCACGTTCCATGCGCCACTGGGGTCGGGAATGATGCACTCGCCATGTGGGATGAAGATCTCCCTGGGAATTCCTCTTCTCTCACCTGGGCTGTGCTGGGCTGTGTGGTGCTGTGCTGTCCTGTCCCTGCCCCTTCCCCCCTCCTGAACCTTTCCCATTGGGAAAGCTGCTCCTCCACACTTTTTATGGATGGCTGAGGAACAGCAGAAGGGATTTTCAGCGGCTTTGGTGGGAATCCAGCCGCCACTCAGAAACCTGCTCCACCGTGGAAGCTTTCCTTGGCAAATCCAGCCTGGTTTGGAGGAGGAGCAGCAGCTCCTCCTTTTCCCCCTTCCCAGGCTTCCTGGATTTTGAATTTCAGCTTGGGAATCCCCAGTGCATGGCATGGATGGCTGGAGGTCATGGGCACAGCAGGAGGAGTGGGAGTGGGTGGTGAGAAAAGGGAGCAGGAAGGGGTTGTGGAAAGTTGGGGAGGAAAAATGGGATCCCCAAGGCACGTGGGGAGCAGGGAGAAGGCGGGAAGGTGGGCTGGGAATGGAGGGAGAGGAGGGTGGAGGCAGCACGTGGATAAGCACCGGGGCAAGGAGGAGGAGAGCTCCGGATCCTCCCCGCATTCCTTGGAGGTGACAAAACTCTGGCAAAGCACCGGGATGGCTTCCAGGAACCTCTCACCCAGCAACTGGATCCCTGTTCCCTCCTCTTCGTGATGGGGGGACGTGGAGGAGGGAACACTCCTGTGGATAACCCACGGCTCTGATCCTGCCCTGCCTGGATGGAGCCGGGAATGGGAGCCCGGGATCCTGAGGGAAGGGGCAGGGAGCAAATCCCGGCTTTCCTTCAGTGCTGACAGGGCATGGAATGCCCCGTGGGACTCCACCCACAGCAGGAGAGGGGAAATTTGGGAGTTCTGATTTCTGTACAGGAAAGGTTTCCCCACCTCCAGGTGCTCCCAGGAGCTTGGGAGAGGCTCCAAAGCCATCCTGGAGCCCCCTCCCTGCTCTCTGGCCTGTGGATGGTGGGATGGGGGCGAGCTGATCCTGCTTCCATGCACGGGAATTCCACATCACCTCTTATCCTTCTGTTTTCCAGCCCCCCCCCTTTTCCCTCTCACTGCTTCCATCTTCCCATCCATCCATTTCCCATCCCAAACACGTCCCGGTTGTCCCAGCCCGTTTCCAGGCGTTGCTATCCCACTTTTTTCCGTGCGTACAGGAGAGAGAAACTCCACGGTATTTTCCGGGCACAAGGAAGTTGCTGGAAAACTTCTCCAAAGCCAGCCCTGCTCTTTGGGTCTTGGGATCGCTTCCCTAATCCGTACTTTTGGGATTTGGGGCTTGGAGATCCGTCACATCCCGTTGTGTAAGGAGCAAATTCCTTTGGAGCGACTCCATGGAATTTGAGGGAGCAGGACTGAGGGGTTAAAGGTTGATGGAATTTTTAATTCCGCGTTTCCCTGGGGGATTTTTCCTTGTCCATGACGAGCCAGGTGGTTCCGGGAGACCTGGATCTACATCCATCTTTTTTTTTTTTTACATGGAATGTCCATTCATTCTCCTGGCACAGCATTTTTCTGGAATCGTCCATGAGAAACACCAAAAATTCCATCGTCCCTTTGTCCTCCTGCCACGGGATTTCTCTTCCCCCCACTTCTGCAGCATCCACATCTCTTCCAGATCCATCATCATTCCCACAATTCAGCTCCCAAGGACTGACCATTCCCAGCCTGGCTTCTCCTGGAAGCTGTTCCCTGGTCTCCATGTGCTGTTTGAGTTCCCTGGGATCCAGGTGCCCTTTCCAGCCCCAGGAATGTGAATCATCTGAATTATCTCATTTTTCCTCCTCTCGATCCCAGGGGGAAAAAAAGAAAGAGTCTGGGAAGGAGGTGAAGGAGGGAAACCGTGGGAAGCTGTCCAGGCTTTTCCCAGACCCTCAGGAGCAATTCCAGGGGCAAACCCCACCATTAAATGTAATTCCACGTCCTCCTTTGGCACAGGGAGGTGGGATAGGGATGAGCTCCATTCCAGGCTTGCAGCTTTGCCAAGGAATCCTGACAGAGACAGAAATCCCTGGATTAACTTTATTGATAAAGGGATTTATATTTTTTTTGACCCACGGAGCCAATTTTGTAGGTTTGGACTCACAGAACTTTCCCGGGAAGGAGCTGTTTTCCAGCCAAGGGGGCCCTGGGATGGGGGCAATTCCCTGATTTACTGCTGGGAGCAGGAGCCATTCGTCTCCCTGACAGCCGGCTCCGATAAATCCCGGCCCCCTCCTCCCTCTCCCGGCGTGAGGGAAGGCAGCTGGGATGGATCTCCATCCTGAGCCTTGGAATCCAGAGCTGGGACACCGGGAGCCGGCCGTTCCCTTCCTGTTTTGGGGTTCCACCCCTCATCCCCTGGGGAGAAGTGTCGGGATAAACGGGTGTCCTGGGAGTGAAAGAAAGCAGGGAATGCGTGGAATTAGGGAGTTCTCCTTGGATTCGGGGTACCCCGAGTGGAAATGGATGAGGGGTTTTTTTGGAAATCGAGAAGGAAGGAAGGAGGAGGGAAATGGGGGGATATTTGTTCCTCAGAGGAGCAAGTTCAGGGATGTGGCCATGATCCCAACAGAATTCCCCAGGGGGAGTTTCTGGCCTCTCACTCTCACTTGGATCGGGAAAAACCTCCTCTGCTCCTGTCCCTCTGCCTTGATCTGCCTCTGTCCTTGGGAATGTTTGGGATAAAATAATCCCTCTGACCCTTTTATTCCTGACACTTTGGCCCCCGTGCTCTCCCTGGAAAAGGCTTTGGCTGCTCCCAGGACATGGATTTGGTGGTGGCTGGTGTCATCCCTAATCCCAGGAACTGCTTTTCCCTTGGGATCTCCTGCTTTTCCTTCTCCCACTCCCATCCCATTCCCATCCAGAGGGCACGATCCCCCTGGGATGGGATCCAGGGCGGGGTGACAATGATTCCAAGATCCCTGTGGATTGGGGTGTTATTTTATGTCCCCGGAGTCCTTCCAGTGCCACGGGATATTCCTACTCCACATGGCAGAGTGGGATTGGGTTTCCTGCTTCCAGGTGGGATTTACAACGTGAGAGTTCCAAAACCTCTGGAATAGGAGATCCAGGGAATACTTGGCTCAGGCAGAAGGGATGGAGATCCCTTTGGGAAGCAGCTTCTCCCCTCTGATCAGTCCCAGCGCAGGAATTCGGGGGATGCACCAACCACAGGGGAAAAAAATGGGAAAAGTGGTGATTAGGAGCCTCTGCAAAGGGAACTTTTGAGGCCCAGGAATTTCTGGGAAGCAGAGGAGGAGGAGCCTTCCTGTTCCCCCTCTGTCAGCCTATCAGTCTGGAAGTTTGGGAAGCATCTGTGGCTTGGAAGTTGGGACAAGCCCTTGGCTTTGCTGGTTAAAAAACAGTGGGAATAGTGGTGAACATTGGGAATTCAGGGAATCAGCCAGGAGTTCTAGGGCCAGCTCCAGTGAGGAATATCCAGATGGAGAATCTGGGAGGAGCTCTGGGAATTCCTCTCGTGCCTCTGGGCTAAGGGAGAGCTCTGCCCCCACCGTCTGCTTTGTGTCCGGGGCACGGCACTTATTCCAGAAAAAAGAGAGGGATACCAGGGCACAAACCTTGGGTTTTCCTGGGGTCTGCCACATTCCTTCCTGTCGGTCTGAGCTCCCCCTTCCCCTCACCCCAAATTCCTTCATCCCACACCACGGGGATGTGGGTGTTCCACATGATGAGAGGCACCTCCTTCCTTCCCCTCTCCCCTTCCCAGGGCCCACCGGCCCCGGGTCTGGGATTTTTGGGTGGTGAGGGAAAGGCCACATATTTCCCTCATTGCCATGGAAACCAGCCCATTAAGGAGAGGTGGATGAAACCTTTCCAGCTGGTGTGTGTCCATGGAGCAGCCAGGATCCCTCCTGCTCCTCCTCCTGCTCCTCCTGGAAGCTTTTCCACCGGAGCAGGTGGTTGTGGTTTCCACAGGAATTTGGGACACGATGTGGTGGTGGGGGGGACACAGCCTGATCACAGGGAGTCATCAGGAATGCCACGGGATGTGGGACACCCCCAGGTCAACCTGAGCTGCTGCTCCTGGCCTTTTCCAGGCTTTGGGAAAGCTGTGGGGCTTGGGATCTCTGTATTCCTTCCCACCGGGAGGAAGGGACCTTAAGGATCACTCAGTGCCAATCCACAGGCAGGGACACCTCCCACTAACCCGGCTCACTCCAAACCCCTTCCCGGGACACTTCCAGGGACGGGATATCCATGGTTTTCCCGGTTGCTCCCTTTTCCCAGTCCGATGCTCACGTACCGCGTGGACGCCGACAAGGGATTCAACTTCTCCGTGGGGGACGATGCCTTCGTGTGCCAGAAGAAGAACCACTTCCAGGTGACAGTTTACATCGGGATGCTGGGAGACCCCAAGTACGTCAAGACTCCCGAGGGCCTCAAACCCTTGGAGTGTTTCTACCTGAAGCTGCACGGGGTGAAGGTGAGCGGGAGCCGGGAGGAGCGGGGCTCGGAATGGGCGGGAATCACGGGAAGGGCCTGGAGGGTCCTTGAGTCCAACCAGCACCGCCAAGGCCATCACTGGTGGCATTCCCAAGTGCTGCATCCACATGGATTTTAAAGCTCTCCAGGAACGGGGACTCCACCACTGGAGCCTGTTCCAATGACCAGCCTTTCCATGAAGGAATTTTCCCTAATATCCAACCTAAACCATTGGAATACGACTCCTAAGATGGGCTCAGCCACTGCCTGGGCTTTGCAGGCTCGGCTCTCCCTCACCTTTGATTCCAGAGTGGGGTGGGAACTTTGGGAAGATCCCCCCGCTTCCAACATTCCCCCTTCCACGGGAGACTCCCACGCTCTGGGTGTGTGGGCAGGGAGCTGGGAAGGAGGAGGTGGGAAGGGGAAGGTCTCTGCGCCCTGTGTGACATTCCCAAATCCCCATGTGTCCAGCTGGAGGCCCTGAACCAATCCATCAACATCGAGCAGTCGCAGTCGGATCGCAGCAAACGGCCCTTCAACCCCGTCACGTGAGTGTGTCCTGGAGGGAATGAGCTTCCCGAGTTCCCAGGGGGTTTAAGAGCAGGAGAAGGTGGGAAAGGGCTCCCGTTCCGCCGTCTCCCGTGTTTTCCTCTCGCCACATTCCCAGCTCTGCGCCCCTGCCCTGGTGGAGCAGGCCATTCCCAAAAAAGAGCCTCACCTCCTCTCTCCAGGCTCTGGCTCCAGCCTTTCCACACCTGGTTCCTCCGGGCGTGAGCTGCAGACCCCGAGGTTGGGCCAGTGTCCAGTAGGATTGGGAAATGAGGGAAGACTGCTGCTGGCTCTGGAAAATCCGCCTACCTTCCCACTTTCCACACATCCTGAGGCAGAGGAGGCGGGGGAAGAAGAGGCAGCATTCCCAGACAGGCGCCATCCTCGCTCATCCCTCTGTTTTCCTGCCTTTTCCAGGGTCAACCTGCCCCCGGAGCAGGTCACCAAGGTGACGGTGGGGCGGCTGCACTTCAGCGAGACTACGGCCAACAACATGCGGAAAAAGGGGAAACCCAACCCGGATCAGAGGTGAGCGCTCCCAGATATCCCACCCAGCCCCTGGAGCCGCCTCTCCCAGGGCTGGGAAGCACGTCTGGAGTGAGAAGGATGTGGTGGGGACAAGGCCTGGACTTGGTGTTCCTTGGACACAAGGAGGGTGAGGGGCTGTGCACCCGCGGCTGTTCCCGAGGGGATGGAGATCTGGCACTTCCTGGCACGTTTTTCCAGGCCTCTCTCCCTTCCCAGGTACTTCATGCTGGTGGTGGCCCTGCAGGCTCACGCTCAGAACCAGAACTACACCCTGGCTGCCCACATTTCCGAGCGGATCATCGTCCGGGTAAATCCCTGGCTCCTGCCTCCAGTGCCCCACGGCCCTGGGCTGGGCCAGCTCCCGCCTCCCGCCCTCACAAAATCCATGGATGTGGGACGGTTGGACTTGGTGGTCCCAGAGGGCTTTTCCAGCTTTGATTCCCCACCTTTCTCCCCTTCTCCAGCAGCATTCCCAGCTCCACACCTGGGTTCTGGCTCTGGCTTTTCCGCACCTGGTTCCTCGGGATGTTCGCAGGTTTCCGAGGTTGGACCAGTGTCCAGGGGACTGTTGGGAATGAGGGAAGAGTGTTGTTGGGACTCTGCAGCAGGATCGAGGATTCCAGGTGCAGGAAAACTGGATGCCTTCCCAGGACATCACCTTTTGCACGTCCCAAGGCAGAGGAGCAGGAACAGGCAGCATTCCCAGGCTCCCTTAGGACTCTCCTGGAGCCCTTGGCTCCAGAAGTCGAAGGCAGGGAATTAAACCCAAACCTCAGGGTCTGCACATGAGAAGTCTGTGGGTGGATTAAGCAGCTTCCAGGATTCCCAGCAGGGAATTGCAGGCAGCCTGGAATGCTGTGGCTCAACCCAGAGCGCAGCACAGAACCCCGGGATTTGGGAGCCAGGATCACCATCCATGCCACTGGGTCTCCCGGTGTCCTGGGATAACCAGGAAGCAAAGATATTCCTTAAGGGAGAGGAGAGGAGCAGGAATAGCCTTGACTCCTGCAGGGAAAGGCTCATGCAGAGGCTGTGGGATCTATTCCCAGATCCATTCCCGGAGAGCTCTGTGTGGTACTTCCAGGACCTTCCTCGTCCTCTCCCGGCTCTGTGCCCCCCATCCCACTCTCGCTGGAGCCGGGACCTGTCACTCCATGTGCAGCAGGGCTCTCCCAGACCCCTCATCCCCAAAACCCTGGCTCGGACATCCCGCAGGAGTTCCCTTCCCTGCTTCTGAAGCTGCATTTTTCCTGTTTTTTTTTTTCCCGCAGGCTTCCAACCCGGGGCAGTTCGAGAGTGACAGTGACGTGCTGTGGCAGCGGGCGCAGCTCCCGGACACTGTGTTCCACCACGGCCGCGTCGGGATCAACACGGATCGTCCGGACGAGGCCCTGGTGGTCCACGGGAACGTGAAGGTCATGGGCTCCCTCATGCACCCGTCAGATGTCCGGGTGAAGGAGGACATCCAGGAGGTGGGGAACCCCGGGAAGCAGGGTGGGGTTGGGTTGAAGGGGTGGGAATGTTGTCCCGGGGCCTGTTTTTAGGGAATCTAAACTTGCTGAATCCCAAAGGCGTTCCCATGGGCCACAGTGGGAATCATGGGGGGTTTAAGCGGCAAGGCCCCGTTCAGGAGTTGCCTGTGCCCGGGTTTTTCCCAGGTGGACACCACGGAGCAGCTGAAGCGGATCTCCCGGATGCGCCTGGTGCACTACAACTACAAGCCGGAGTTTGCGGCCACGGTGGGAATGGACAACACTTCCGAGACAGGTACATCCCGTGGGAATACGCCTCAGAGGCAGCAGTGTCCCACAGGGGACAGGGATGTCCCACAGGAATTCCCAGCTTTTCCTGAGGGCTGTATTCAGCAGCGTCCCAGGGTGTGGAATAGGCTCTGACCTCTGGCATGAAGGAATTTAATGAAGTATCCACCTCTCCCTGGATAGAGATCCTAGAGCAGGGTGATAATCCCCATCTGTGGGACTTGGGGATATCAGCATCCCTCTGGCATATCCAAGCAGCCCTGCACAGCTTGGAATGAGGGGAGTGCAGGAGAATCCCTTCCCATCCCGCTTCGCTCTTCCCACGCCTCTCCAGGTGTCATCGCCCAGGAAGTGAAGGAGATCCTCCCGGAAGCCGTGAAGGACACGGGCGACCTGGTCTTTTCCAACGGGAAAACCCTGGAGAACTTCCTGGTGGTGAACAAGGTTGGTGGGAGCCCGGCTGGGAGGGAGCTGTGGAGCTGGAAACGCTCCCGGTGAGTTTGAGGCCTGGCCAGTGTTCCAGAAGTCAGGAGCAGCCCTGGGTGGATGCTGGATACGGGCAGGGAGGAACCGACCTGGGGCTGGGGAAGCTTGGCAGCATCTCCCTTGGGAAGGGCTCCTTGTTGGCAGCTCCCTGCAGGGAGGCTCCCGCTCCTAATCTCCCCTTCCTGGATAAGATACGGAGTTTGTGTCGAGATAACCGGGAGCACCTGCTTTCCCGACCTTTCCCAGCCCATTTTCCGCTCTGGGAATCGTCTCCCGCGTCCCACGGCGGATGGGAGGGCCTGGAGAGAGATCCGTGATTCCCAGATCCAGGCCCCACCCCGCTTATCCCGATTCCGTGGGCAGGAGCGGATCTTCATGGAGAATGTGGGAGCCGTGAAGGAGCTGTGCAAGCTGACGGACAACCTGGAGACCCGCATCGACGAGCTGGAGAGGTGGAGCCACAAGCTGGCCAAGCTCAGGAGACTGGACAGCATGAAGTCCACCGGGAGCTCCGGAGCCTTCAGGTACAGCCAAGGAATATCCCCTGGGATCCCGGGGGGCTTGGATCGGGAAGCGGGAGAAGGGTGAGGCCGGTGGGGCTTGGCCTGGGGTGAGTTTAAGGAGCTGAGGATGGGGAGGTTTGGCATTCCCCAAAAAAACCCCCAAACCCAGGGTGGAATTGTCTCCATGTTTCCCGGGGCTTTCTCGTGGCTTCCAAAAGTTTCCATCCCTACCCTGCCTGGAGTGGGATTTGGGACGGGATTTGGACACAGGGTTTCCATGCCACACGTAGGTTTATTCCCTCCCGGAATGGCCCAGGGGAACAATCCCTGCCCAGCTCCATTCCTCCTTTCTCCTTGCAGCCAAACTGGGAGCCAGTTCAGCCGGGCGGGAAGCGTTCCCCACAAAAAGAGACCCCCCAAAGTAGCTGCCAAGGTAAGGGATGGATCCCAGAGGAACAGCGCTGGGAAAAGGGAGGATCAGGGAGGAGCTTCCCTCTCCACGATTCCCTGGCGGGGAGGGTGGAGCCGGGTGGGATCGGGCTCTGCTCCAGGGTGACAGGACGAGAGGAAACAGCCTCTGGATAATATTATGGAAAATTTCTCCATGGAAAGGGCTGCCAGGCATTGGAATGCTCCAGCAATGGAGTCCTCATCTCTGGAGGGGTGTGAAATCCGTGTGGATGTGGCACTTGGGGGCAGGGGGTGGCGGTGCCCTTCGGAGTGGTCGGGCTCCATGATCTCACAGGGGCTTTTCCAACCGTAACAATTCCATGACATTCCATTTGTTTGTGCCCGCTGAGGATGTTAAATGGCTTCTAACCCCACCGGGTGGGTTCTGGATTTCCAGGGTGGCAGGAAGGGAGTTTGGGATGGGGATCCACGCGGGGAGACTGAGCTGATCCAGGTTTTTTTCCCCCCGGCAGTCTCCGTCGGTTGTCCCGGAGCAGGCCTGTATCAGCCAGCGCTTCCTGCAGGGCACCATCATTGCCCTGGTCATCATCATGGCATTCAGGTGATTCCCAACACTTGGGATCCTTTTCCATCCACGGGATGTGCAGCGAGGGGCTTCTCCCGTGGAATCCTGGAATGCTCTGGGTCGGGAGAGTCTGCGAAGCCCATCGGGTTCTTCCAGCCCCTGCTCCATGTTTTGCCCCCTCTCTTTTCCAGCGTGGTGTCCATGTCCACGCTCTACGTGCTGAGCCTACGCAGCGAGGAGGATCTCATGGATATCGACGGGTGGGTATTTTTCGGGAATCTCTGGGAGGAAGGAGGGGACCTGGGAGAGGCAGAGGGCAATTCCCGAAGCTGCGGATCCCAGCCTGGCGCTGCTTGGATTGTCTGGAGAGAGAGAAGTGAAGAATGTGTGGAGGAGATGAGGAATGTCTGGAGGAATTGAGGGATATCTGCAGCAAGAAGCAAGGAACAGAGAAGGGAATATCCCATTTGGCTGCTCCCAAAACCACTCGTGTCCGGGCTGGATGTTCCTTGGATGCCCCTGGTCTCATCCCACCGGTTCAGCCGGGCTGGCCCAGCCTTGGGAGCTCCTTGTTCCCTCATAACGAGTCTCTTTTTCTCTCCCTCTTTTCCCTGCTTCCATCCCTCATCCGACTCCTTTTCCTTCCCCTTCATCTTGAATTTCCCCCGTTCTTGCTTTTCCCTTCCCGTCACCTTCCGTATCCTCTTTTATTCCGTGTCCTCCTCGGCCTCTTCCCACTTTTCCTCTTCTCCCTGTGTCCCTGCACTGTCCTGTAGCTCCTTTGCTGTGCCCACTGCCTGTCTCCTGGCCCTCGTCCGGCACGGGGGTCCCGGAATTCCGGTCGTTCTGTGTCCACGGTATGTGACTGTTTCATTATTCCCTTTTTCCTTCACTTCATTCCTCTTCCTCCCCCCCCACCCCCACCCAAAAAACCCGAAAAACTGAAGCAAAACTGGAAGCAGAGGCTTCAAGTGGGATTCCAAGGAGGAAGGTTTATGGATTTCGTCAGGGAAGGGGAAAATCAGGATTAGGAGATGGAAAAATCAATTTCTTTACTTAACCTTTAATTAATTGAATCCTGCATCCCAAGCCACACGTGGAAAATGTGGATGAGGAACATGGGGGATCAGGGTTGGATTTTGATGGGATGAAGGCGAAACTCCAGAGGTTTTGTGCCCACATTCCCACCAGGAGACCGGCACCGAGTCTCCTCTCCCCTGGAAAAGAGATCCCAGTAGTGAAATCAGTCTGGCAGGTGACAAGGTTTTGGGATTTTAGATTCTCCAAAGGAGGGAAGCGCCGCTCATCCCTGAGAAACCTGGGACAGGTAAGACAGGGACACGGACACCTTGAAGGGCTGCTGGGAGAAAGATTCCCTTTCCCATCTCCCATTTCCTCGGGAGGTGCCTGTGGCATCCTCAGCTCAGGCCTTGGGGAGCTGCAGTGAAACAGCTGGAATTCCACGGGATGGATCTGGGGGGGGCGGATCCTGAAGGTGAGGAACAGTCAGAGTCTCCCCAGAGATACGGGGCACATTCATTAGGGAACGGGGAATGCTTGGAGCCTGGTGAGTCCCAAGAACCTAAATCCACCTGGAGATCCCTGCTGGGAGTTAAATCCATGCTGTTCCAGGGTGTTCCAGGAGTGTCCTCTGGGAATTGTCCCTGCCAGACGTGGGGCTGCCACACGATTCCCTGTGGAATTTTTGAGCTCTCCTTGCTGTCTCCATGGCTCGTGTGCCCTTCTCCTGCCTTTCCCTTTCCCAGTTCTCCTCCGTGTCTCCTCTTGCTCCGTGTCTCTGTTCCCATCACCTTGCTTCTCCCCCCACTTCTGAGCGGCACCATCATCCCAATCCACATTCCCACCACCTTTTACTGCATTCCAGGTCTGGCCAGAACATCGACAAGACCCAGAGCGTGCGATCCACGGCCGCATCCGGCGGATCCGGCGGCAGGAGCCCCCCGGAGCACGGTGGGTCATGGCTTGGGATTAGGGATGGGGGCTGGGATTCTGGGATCAGCTCCTGTTGGATCCCTCGAGTTATTCCCATCTCCCTGCAGTCCCAGAGAACACACGTGGATCTGCCCTGGGCTCTCCTGCTCGCAGCGTCCTGGCCTGTTTCAGCCCTCCGTGTTTTTCCGTGTGCTGCTCCGCCGCTCCCACCGCAGTCTCCTCCGTGGTGCCCTCGGAGACCAGCCCTGCCCACGGCACCAACCGGACAGGTGAGGGCCATCCCACGTTCCCAGAGGTTCCTGTCACCATCCCGGTCTCATGCCTTCTCCGTCTGGGAAGGTCTCCTCAGTCTCCTCCAGGGGGAGGAACAATCCCAGCTCCCTCTCCCAGCACCTTCCCTCTAAATCCATCCTCATCCTCGTCCCCCTCCTTTGGAAGGTCTCCAATGGCTTTGTATCCTTATGGATATCCTTTATATCCTTATCCTATGTACCTTTTATATCCTTCTACATTATATTCTTTATATCCTTCTATACATTACTTATATCCTTGGATGTATCCTTGATATCCTTGTACATCCCTTGAACCCTTCTCAGGCATCCCTGATCCTGCTGACAGGGTTAAGTTGGGGCTGGAAAGGGTTTGGAGCTTCCCACTTTCCTCAGCCCTGCCTTGAGGTGTGACCTCGTTCCCTCCTCATTCCATCCCCAGCTCTGTCAGGCACGGAGGGGATGGAATCCTGGAATCCTGCAGTAGATGGGGTTGGAAAGGGACCTTAAAGCTCATCTTGTTCCAAACCCCCTTCACCTTCCACTAGCCTAGGTCGCTCCAAGCCCTGAACAGCCTGGATTTGAACACTCTCAGGGCTGGGGCATCCACAGCTTCTCTGGGCAACCTGGGAAGCACCAGCTGGTAATTCCGGACAAGGTGATCCCGGTATTCCCAGTCCCTCCCCACCTCTGACCTCAGTCCCCCGTTTTCCCGCAGACCAAAGTCAGAGCTCGCTCCTCCCAGCGACAAACATCAAAGGCAAATCCAGGGGCATCGCCGGCAAATCCTCCTCCTATTCCAAGTGGCCAAAGACTCCGGACAGGTCTCAGAGCTTCGGCAGTCCCAATGCCAGCCCCTCCTCCCCCTTCTCCCACATCCAGGCCAAATCCAAGTCCATCTCCACCCTCTCGCTCTCCCGCAGCAACTCCCGGCAGCGGCGCAGCCTCCGGCAGCCGGGGAGCGAGCAGCTCCGCACGGAGCATCCCGGCACCGACGGTACGTGGAGCCCTGGATTCTCCCTTCCAGCCTCCCTCCCTCCCTCCTTCCCTCCCTCGGGGTTTTCCAGCCATTCCTAAGCACCCTGTTCTTCCCACCTGGACAGGGCCAAGCCCGGTGCTGGAATCCATCCGGATCCTGGAGATCAACCTGGCCATCCATTCCCAGTTCTGCGCTGCCTCCGACGCCTGCAGGTGAGCGGGAAGGGCACCCTGGGAAGAAGGAAATGGGCAAATCTTGGAGTTTTCCCATGATTTCCTCGGGTGTTTTCTGCCATCACCTGGTGCAGCTCTGTGGGAAGAGGAGCCGCTGCTCCCAGTCCTTCCCTCAGGGAATGCGTTTGGTGATGGGCTCCTTGTCCTTGGGAACATCTCCCAGCTCACTGGGAATTCTGGATCCCATCCCAGCCTTCCCACAGCCTTTCCCTCTGTGTTCCCAGGGCCGGGAATTTCAGCTTCCGCATCCCTGTGAGCCAGCGGACGGCCGTGGACACCAACCTGACCCTGGAGATGAAGTGAGTGTCCCGGGAATCCCGAAGGAACAGCCTCTGGGTTTCCCGGCGCTTCCATGGGGAAGGGCCGGGGGACGTTCCCGGTTCCAGGCTCTCACCGTGCCCTCTCTTCCCAGCTCCTCCTCCGCTGTGTCTGTCTCCCTCTGTGGCCTGGTCTCCAGGGATCCCTGCCAGGATGCCATGAGCGGGAACAGCTCCATGGACACCACGGATGCGCAGGTAGGGAGCAGCCCATGGAATCCGTGCACGTGGAATGTCACACGGACACACCTACAAGGGCAACACGGGAGTTCCTGCCGGGAATTCTTGCTCCAGCCCTTCCCCCGGCACTAACCCCATGTCCCCAAGTGCCACATCCACAGGGATTTTAAATCCCTGCAGGAATGAGAACTCCACCACTGGAGCCTGTTCCAGTGCTTGACAACCCTTTCCATAGAGGGATTTTCCTGGATATCCAACTTAAACTTCCCGTGGTGCAGCTTGAGGCTGTTCCCTCTTGTCCTGGCCCTTTTTCCCTGGGAGCAGAGCCCGATCCCACCTGGCTCCTGCCAGGCAATTGTAGGGAATGAGAAAGTCTCCCTGGCGCTCCTTTTCTCCAGGCTGAGCTCCCTCAGCTGCTCCTCATCCCACTTTTCTCTGGGAAAAAGCCGTGGGATCCCTGGGACGGCCCGAGGCCGCGTATTCCCTTGCCAGGACATCCCAGATCTCATCCCAGCTGTTCCCCTTCCTTCCCAGGACACCACGCACCGCTGGCCCCTGGTCATGATGTCTTTCCAGGAGTTTTCCTACCACTTCCGAGTCGCGCAGCCGGTGAGTTCCGCGGAAAGGGGGAAATGTGGGATCAGGTTTAGCACCCGCCAATCCCATGGGTACTGGGGAGGATGTTTATTTCCCCCCCTGCGCCAGCCTGTAACCCAGGGCAGAATTCACCCCCCTTGGCGGGAATTCCTGCCCTCCCTGGCAGCTCCTTTTCCCATTCCCAGGGCCGAGCGGACTGCAGCGCCTCCCCGGGGCAGCCGGGCCAGCACTTCACTGACTATTACTTCCAGTTTTACTGGCTCTGTGAGTGATTCCCGGGAGCACCAGTGCCCTCTGCTCGGGGCCAGGAGAGGGGGGACTGGTGCCACTGGGGAAGCCTCCCGAATTCCCTGCTCCGCCTCCTCCCCATCCCCGCGTCTCCTGCGGCGGCTCCGGAGCTGGGACGGCGGTGGCCGGTGACACTGAGCACACGCAGGGCTCCCGGGGTGACCTCACAGCGATTCCCAGCGTCCCACACGTCCCTCTCCTTTTCCCTCCGCCGCTTCTCCCTCCCCTTCCAACACTGGATTTGGGAGCAATCCCACCGGACTGAGGGCGGATCCCGAGGGGACGCTCCTTCCGCCGCATCCCGGCGGTCCCGGGACGTGTCCCACGTCGACTCTTCGCCACACTGGAATTGCTTCAACACTGGAGCCCTTTCCGAGGAGTTTGGCCTTTGGAAAGGAAGGCTGTGCCTGGACATATACTGGAAGTCGTACACTGGAGTTGCTCTTCCTTCTGCTTGGCCCGAGGCCACTTCCCACAAAACTCCCCCGGGAGCCCCCGGACCTGCCCGTGGACACGTTCCTCCGGGAACAACCGGAGAAGGAGCAGCTTCCCGCGGCATTCCCGCTCCTCTCCGTGCTCTTAAATCCCACCAGATCCAGGTCTGGGTGGATGAAACTCCCACCGGAGCTGCTGCTGAGGCCACTACTCCCCACCCCGGGGCTGACACAACGCCCGGGATTCTCCCACGGGGAGTGTCGTGGGATCTGTTTTTATCCATTCGGGAGCAGCGTATGGAGCTGCCTGTTCGGCTCCCGAGCCAGGACTGCTGGAAAATCCTGGAGCTGCCCTGCAGAGCAAGGCTGAGTCCCTGGGAACGCGAGGAGCTGTTGCCAGGGCGGGATCTCCACCTCGGGAGAGGAAGGGGGGGGTGGTCTCCCCCAAAAAAGCGAGAATGGCAGCGGGTCCGAGGTGTCCCTGCCCTCCCAGAGCACTTGTGTCGGGTGGATTTTGGGATATTTGGATATTTTACTGTTACAAGTCCTTAACTTGCTAAACTACTGAGTCGTTTGGGGTTTTAAGCCAGGAAAAAAAAAAAGATTTAAAAAAAAACCCAATGGGAATTCCATCCTGTCCCCGAGGAGCCACCTGGGAAAGCCCAGTGGCTCCGTGTGCATCCCCATCCCGCTCTGGAGTTCTCTGCATTCATGGAGGCTCAGCGGGATGACCAGACACCCGGAGCCTTGGGAATTGGTCAGCGGGATTCGCTGTTTCCCCCTGGAATCCTGAAGGAAACACCTGGATGTAGCTCAGCGCTCCTCCCTCCGCCTGCCCCGGGTGGCTTTTTTTCCCCCGGATTTAACCTGGGAAGCGAATTCCTCGGCAGGTCTATTGTCCCCTTGGCAATCAGTGGCCCAGGCTGGCACGTCCTTCCTCCGGTGAGTGATGCCGAGCTGGGATCAATGTCCCTGGAAGAGGAAAACCGGGGATGCTGGGAGGACCAGAGCCTGCAATCACCCCCTCAGATCCCTCCCCCCGCCTCATCCCAGACTTCCCAGCGCATCCCACCCCGCTCCTGAGGGAAGGAATCAATCAATGGTGGCCCAGGAGGAGCTGGGATCTCCCAGGTGTCCGAATCCATGGGATTTAGTGGGATTCCCAGCAAACCCAAGTGCCTGAGGGCTTGGAAACGCCTCCAGTGCCTTTTTTATTTTTATTTTTTCCTTATGGATCATCCCCAGGGAACAGCGTTTTCCCACACAGTTCGTCAAGTGCTGCCTCCAAAAGCGGGACTCACGGAGCCGGCAGGAATCCCTGGGATCGAGAGAGGACAGGGATCCAGGATGGAGTTTTTAGGGGTCAATAGTGTCTTACGTCTGAGGTGGAACAGGCTTCCCAGAGCGGTTACGGATGCCCCCATCCCTGGAGACGTCCCTTCCCATGGATTGGGGTGGGATTCCCACCCAACCCATCCCAGGATTCCACGGCAAAGAGCAGAAATGGCCTTTGCCAGCAGGAAAAGGGGGGGTTGGGTTTGGAGAGCGGGAATTAAGGAGCCATGGAATCGCTTCCAGGCCCACAGAAGGAGCTGTTTGCATGGATTCCTCCTCCCCCCCCGCCAAAAAAAGACCCCTCTCTGCGCCCCTTCCCTGTCCCCAAATCATTCCCAGGGGAGTTCACAATCAGTCCTTTCCCTGAGGGAAACCCCCCCCCCTCCCCTCTTTCCAGAGATATTCCCGGCAGGCAGGAAGGCGAAAAAAAAAAGAAAAAAAAAGAGTGGGAAACTCTTGGTTTGGGGAGTTTTGTTTCAAAAGCAAATTCCCGACTTTTCTGTCCTGCTGACGGAGCTTAAAGCCTGTAAATAGAGACCTTTGGCACCACTGGAAGAATTAAGGAAAAACCCACCAAGTAAAGCACTAATTCGTTGGTTTAAAACGTTGCTGCCACAGCTTTAATCACTGTAGAGTTGCTTTTGTAGCAGGTTCCTCTTGATTCCTGTTTTTTTGTTGGGTTTTTTTTTGGGGGGAGGGCGGGGGGGAGTGGAAGCGAACGTGCTTTCCCCCCTCTTTTCTTCCTGATTTTTCTATTTATATTTTGCTGAATTGGAGGGGCCGAGTCTCCGGGTTCCCCGTTTTTGGGTTTTTTGTTTGTTTGTTTGGCTTATTTAGACTTTGTTTTTACGCTGGAGGTAAACGTGCCCGTTATGGATAAAATATATAAATACTGCTTTGTATCCAAGGATGGCTCCTGGTGCTGCCCTGATGGAATTCCCACGGCTGCCCGTGGGATGGAGGGAATTCCGTGTCTGGGGTCAGGGGGAGGTTTGGAATGGGGATAGAGAGGAGGGAGGAAGGAGGGAAAAGAAATTGGGAAGGGAAAAGGGAAGGAAGAGAAAAATGAAGAAGGGAAAAAAAAAGGCAAGCGGAAAAGGGAAAAGAAAGGCAGAAGGGAAAAGAAATTAGGAAGGGAAAAGAAAGGAGAAAAAGGAAGGAAAAAAGGGCAAAGAATGATGGGAAAAGGAAAAGGGCAAAGAGAAGGAAGAAGAAAAAAGGAAATGCATAAGAAAAAGGGGGAAAGGAAGAAAAAAGGAAAAAGAAGGGAGAAAGGAAAAAGGAATAAGGAAAAAAATAAAGGAGAAAGAAAAGGAAAAGAAATGGAGGGAAAGGCAAAAGGAAAACCTGGGTCTCTCATTGCTGACATGTCAGAGGGCAGGGCCAGATCCTGAATGATCCAAGAGCCCACAGAGGGAAATCTCCCCTCCCAAAGAGGGACCCGGGCCTTGGATTTGTGGCTCGGAGCTGGAATTGTTGGGAAGCTGGGCTAAAATTCCACCATGCCTGTAAAAAACCATCAACCAACTCCTCGTTCCTAGGCCAGGCAGTAAATCTGGGAATTGCAGAAGGGCATTCCCAGCTCTGAAAAAAAAAAGAAGAGCCAGAAAACTCCTGGTTTGGGACAGCATTCCCACCCCAAAAAAAGAGAGAGGGGCTGCCATGGCGAGGAATACTGAGGGATTAACAGCAGATTTAGGGTTTATTTTCCACGGTCTGGCTGCACCAGGACACGAGGTGGCACTGGAATGCTGCTGGAAATTTGGGGTAACACTGGGAATATCCCAAGGGTCACGGAGGGGGGGAACTTCCTGGCTTCCCACAAATTCCTGACAGGAGCTTGGAGCCAGGTTGGGATCGGGAATAAGGGGCAGGACAAGAGCGAACAGCCTCAAGCTGCACCACGGGAGGTTTGGGTTGGACATGCTGCAAAACTCCTTCATGGAAAAGGTTATGAAGCATCGGAGCAGTCCCCATTCCCGAAGGGATTTAAATCCCTGTGGAATATGGCACTTGGGGACACGGGGCACTGGTGGCCTTGGCAGTGCCCGGGGGATCCCGGAGACCTTTTCCAACCGCGAAATTCCAACCCACGCTGGGAAATACAAACCCTTCAAAGAGGGAACGCAGGAGCCCCGAGGCAGGTGTGTCACAGAGCCACTGTTTATTATTCACGGGCCACACAGGACGGTTTGTCTGGGGTCGGTTTCTGGTTTTTGGGTGGGGTTTTTTTTTTGCTGAAATACAAAAAGAAGTATAAAAAAAGAGCTTCCCGGCGGTTGTCACACGTAGATGCCGACCCAGAGCAGCAGGAACAGGACCCCGAAGCCCATGAAGAGCGAGGCCACCAGCGAGATCAGCAGCTCCTTGTAGATGTCCCGCGTGTATTTGGTGGATGTCACCTCGTAGCTGCGGGGCCCAGGTTAAGGTGGCAACAGTGCCGAGAAGGGGGGACGAGGTGAGGGATAATCCGGGATCGGGAGGCAAAGAGGAGCGTGAGGGGAACCCTCCCCCCGCCT
>WEKX01016335.1:88297-113433 GCA_013390025.1 Pitta sordida | reverse complement strand
TATGTTCTGTATTCTCTTGCACAAAAAAGACCCTCTAATTCAAAATGAATTGGTGATATACAGTATTACGAATCTACTTTTTATGGGAACTTACAACTTGGTTGTGCTACTCATCTTAACAGTGCAGGAATTTATCACAATGTAACGCTTTCCAGGCAGGCAGTCACTCATTGTTACTGGCAGGTTACTTGGAAGCATCTAAATTAGCATAGTTTATGCACTGCAAGTGAGGACACAAGCCGTGATACAAATTTTTAAACCGTATTTTTTTTTTCTAATATTATATCAAAATGCTAAAGTACAGATATTTATATAGTCACTATCTTTATCATTAACAAGAAAATTATGAATTGACTTTTCTTTCTGCACAAATTGATGCACAATCATATGAAATGAAATGTGTCTATCTTTCAGCTGCAAATGTATTACCTGCTTAGGTTCATCTTCCAGAGGCTGGTAATACAGATTTTCTGCATATTGGGAAAAAAACCCCTAGTCTTTATTGAGTAGAAGCTAAAACAACAAATGGAAGGAAGCAGTTTTTAATTCAGACTCAGATGGCAGAATTCCCCTTGAATAAAAGTTTTGCAGCCTTCAAATTAGTTATTTTTGTTTGAGCCCATCCTTCTAGGTACCTAATGATACTATGACAATGAGTATGATTAGCAGTATTATAGGAGACATCTATCAATATATTTTATTGTCCAAAATCTCCCTTGTGCACATCTCATTCATTGAGGCTAACTCGAATTTCCAGGATTGCATTTAGACATCTACAAACTGGATGTCTGAGCTAATCATCAAAATTCTGTTCATACTCATTGGGGAGAAAGGGGTAATTCACATTCTTGTCTTCTCTAAATGCGTATTTTAAGCGAGCTCTTGAGGTGCTAATCTTCATTGATTAGTAAAGGAATGAGATGATAGCTCACTTGAAACTGGTATTAGCCATGAAGGAAGAAGTGATCGTATAAACTTAAACTTACTTAGACGTTGCTGTGACACAGAAACAGAGACTAAACAAAACTTGACACTAAGCAAACACTTCTTTATGGAGAACCAAGCAAATCCCAGATCTGACACCAAATGACCACAATGAATGACATTCATTGTGTGTACTGCATCCAAACAGCTATTAAGAAAGAGGATTCTGTCAAAACAGGCAAAACCTAAAGCTGGAGGATCTGCACGTTTTGCTTTACAGGAGTCATATGTTGATTAACATCACGCAAGGGTGAAATGGTACATCCAACAGTCCAGTGCTTAAGGGTTGTGGGGGTGTAGCCTATGGGAAGCAAATGGGCTTCTAAAAAACCTGTCATCTTCACTCCTGAGAGTGTTACCCAAACATAGATCACAGAATATTCTGAGTTGGAAGGGACCCACAAGGATCATCGAGTCCAACTCTTAACACTGTCTCCCTGGCAGGAATCAAACCCGGGTCTCCCACACACCAGGTGGGGACACTTACCACTGTACTAAAGTGGATTTCTCCTGAGTTGTGATGTATTTTAAAGGCTCATTGCTGGTATCTTTCCCTGTGGACTCTGGATGCAGAAGGTATTTGGAAAATTAATCTCAGGATTTTAAACCATCGAAGATTTATACCTACTGGATTTTATTCTAGGGTCTCTTGAGAAAAAAAGTGTTGAGAATAAACATTCTATCTCAGGAAAACTGTGCTATCACTGCATATATTTAACAGTTTCAGATTCCGGACTGAAAGGATTTTAACAACTGAAACAAAAGCTCCACTATCAGGAGTGTCCCACAGGACTCCAGGGGCAATTCAGATTGATGTTTGAATACTGTCCTGTTGCTAAAATGCAAAGCAGTTTGTAATTTTTTTAATAACATTTTCTATTTCATGTAGTTTTGGACTACTGGGAAGGAACCGTTCACAACAGACTTGTTAGGTTACTATCATATTTTTTTTTTATTATAACAAAAATCATCACAAAATGGAACAAAAAAATTAAAAAGATGACTGAATGGACCCTTAAAAACATCCCACTTTGTTCCTAAAAAGAGTCATTCAAGGTATTTTCCTTATGGAAATTGAGACTTTATTTACTTTTACTTTAAGGAAAGCAGGAGGGACTCTAAAAGAATGTTTCCTCGCAAGTGTGACACAGTATATGCCCCTCCCAAGGGTAAAGACATGAAAGGTGTTAATTTTCAGACTGGGTACATGCTCATCCACTTACCTATGCTGTCACCATACTGAACTTGAATGTAAATCACTCACAAAATTTCTCAGTTGCCTGTCTCCACAGCATGTATGTACTTTTTGTATTATATGGTTAATAGTGCATCAGCTCTCTCGTGGAAAATCAAGAAAGCTTCCATGTTCTCCACAAAGAAGACTTGAAATTACATATTTTATACACGTTCAGCCAGGTCAGGCTGCAGTATGTTCTCAAGAGAAATTCCAGCTGAATTAAGACAGCACTGTGCTGTACAGTGATGCAGTGGATATGGAGGTACTTGAGGCAGGATGGCTGTATCAGCATGGTTCTCTCTGTAGATTAATTAGTCCTGCTAACAAGCTGGACTATCAAATCCAAGCTAAATGCATACCTATGTGGTTCTGTGTTCCTGCCTTCCCTTTGGGCTGTACTGAATGAACCCTGCTGAAGAAGGTTTTCTGTCTGAAACTAGGGACCTCTAGTTTAAGTCACAAAATCTTATGAAGCTGTAAAGCATAAGGGACAGCAAGACAGGCAATTCTAGGCAGAAAGCCCAGGAAGGCCTGGGAGTCCATTTCCATTGCTGCAGGCACAGGACTCAGAGGTGAATGACACTGCAATATCTGCATTGCTGCACATGCATTTGTGTGATCTGAGACAATGGGTATGCTTAGTTAGTTTTTAGTTCATTGAGGGAATACATATGCTCCTTTCTGGGGTTGAGGCATCTTCCTGGAGGTCAGAAAAAAATACTGGAGAGCACCAGCAGCTCTTGGCACTGAGCAGAATGAAATCAGCCAGAATGCAAAGTTACAGAAAGAACTGCTAGCATTTTAGCCTACAATATACACACACACAAAGTAAAAAGATGGTGAAGACGAAATTTAAACAAGTGTTTTGTCCAGCATTGTACAAAGACAAATGGGAATGAAGTGAAGAATAAGAATACTAATAGCTTACACCATGTTGCATTGTCCTCCAGATAGTCCTCTGGGAAGCAAGAGGGAAACAGATTCAGAGTACAGAAACAAAACAAAACAAAACAAAACAAAATAATCCACAGGTTATACCAAACAGGAAACCACAGAGAAGATAATGTATCATTATAAGCAGTTGATTTTAAATGAAAAACTTTAGATCATGCTGTACAGGAGCAGGTGAGCTCAGGGGTTAAAATTATTTATTTTTTGACAGTTTCAAATTTACTGATGTTCAGGTGTACTTCCTAGATGCCTAGACTAAGGTCACTTTTTGACACTTTATAGTAGAGGGATATCAAAACATTTCTCTGAGTTGTTCAAATCTATACTTTAGGAGGAGATGAATTGTGCTTTAGAACTATTTGATCTCAATTCAATTGCCTAACCCCATGCTTAGATAACTGAACAAAGACCTTTATTTCTCTCTGTTAACAGTAAAAAACACATCCATCCAAACTCAAATATAGATAGCTGGTTTTAGATGTCTGCAGTATGGATCTCTATATAGAATCATTTTGTCTTCTGATACAGTCAGTTGAGAAACAGGGCGGAATACAGTTATCTAACAATAGGCAGAGCAAGTGGATTAAGTAGCTCTGAGATATTCCATTTTACTTCCAGCCGGGTCTCCTGTAACTTTGATTGCACAACTTGAAGACCACAGGCATCTCAAAGAGTGACTCTGTTTATGTAGCTGAATTTTACCCAATGAAAGTGCAGAGAACAGCTGTGGCTCAGTTCTGTTTTCCCACTTGGATGCCACATGGTGGACATTCTCTAGCATGTTCTATCCAAACTTCAGCTGCCAGTCCAGGAAGGCAGAAGCATCCCAAATTTATCTACTGGCTCATTTAGATGTCTTACATACTCCAAGGCATCTCAATATTGAATATCTACACGTGGATATCCCAAATGAACCCTTTTTTTTTTTTTTCTTTTTCCCCAGATCTGTGAGAGGTGTCCTAACATGTGGGGTGAATCACTCTCCAAAGATGTATGTCTCTCTCCATTGACTTCAGAAAGAGCCTGAGTTTTAGGTCCGGTGCCGTGAAGATGTGATTGACTTGCCTGAGCATAAGTATCTTGAATTACTTGAGCTGCTGTAGTATTTTCCAGACAGCTCCCCACTGCTGTTCCAGAATTATACTGGTCTCCTCTCATTCTGTGCTGTATCTGCTGGTCCCATATTTCAGAAACCCTGAGATGTCTCAGAATATGCTCTACACTTATACTTAGACAAGTCTCAAGCTCTATGTAACTTCCTAAATACATCTGATGCTTTTGAAACAACGTATACCCTGTTGTTTGGGGGATATTTATTCTTTCCATATTTTTCATAATTTATTTTGATGTATTTCTTATTTGTTAAGCCTTGTTACAGCTATGACAATAACATAGGGAAACCGCTTCCCCTCCTTTTGAAAGAGAACAGCTGGATTAATCACACAAGTTCAGGCAAGGATGGGTTCAGTGCCCAGTGATTTCAGTGTAGGCTTCTTATAAGGGCTACTTCGTGCAACATACCTGATAAAATATGCTCAACTGAATTAAGCTTATAAATGGGGATATGGGCAGGAGTAAAAAAAAAAGGTTCAGATATGCTACATGTTTGTATAAGACTGGAATGTAGAGGAAATATTTTCTAAACTTGATTTCTTCTCTTGTCAAAGACAGAAAAAAGCCGAATTGTTTGTCACTTCTTTTGAGTTTTATATAACTGCATGTTTGGGCTTCGTGGTGATAGTTTGGAGTTAAGTGGTCTGACAGTATTTTATTAATACAAACTCCAAAATAGACTTCTAAGAGCATTAGTATAACACTGAACAGTAGCTGACTCACAAGAAAAGACTTGTTTCTTATATCTATAATAATCAAAAGGGTCTTTAATTGTTTGACACTACTATAAAAATGCTAATATTGCAGTATGTTTATATTAAGTAAGCAATAGAAAATGATCAATGTACAGACAGGAAAACTGTCTGCTGTGAGTGGGGTTCTCCTTATGTTCTCTAAGCAAGGAAGGGTTAGGAGGATCTAAATGAAGCTGGTCCTCCGAGCTCTGGCTATAGTTAATGAAGAGAGGTACATCATTCAGGGAATGCTTCAGCACAGGAAATACTATGGTTCCAATGTAGACTAGTTAAACAGTGTTTCTGTGAGGTAGTAGTGTAGCATTTCTATCCTTCTGGATAAAATTACCCAAGATGGTGTGAGATGCAGGCAGTGACCTTTCCCAAGTGCTGCTAAGGGATTACAGCTCTGAAATAAGGACTTCTGCATCAGTTCACATTAATGACCTTTCCTAGATCCAGATGAGGTCAGTGGCCATCTTTGAATTGAGAGGTTGTTGGTCTCAGCCCAGAAGGAAACAAAACATTCATCACTGCCATTTGAATATGTAATTGATACCAACACTTATCACTATCAGACAATAAGCAGTTATTTCAAATCTCATAAGCAAGGACAGCAAATAGGACATTGATATGAACATTTTTAAAAGCAACAGCAGCAGTACTAAACTCTTTGACTTTTTGTCTGAAATATTGCATAAACAAAACTAGTTAAATCCTAAGTTCCCTTTTCAAAATCTAGAAATTATTAGGATCTATAAAGACTATCTGCATTGGACATTATCTTTCACTGAATTATCTTTCATTAGCTCCTGCCTCTAAAGGCTGGCGGCTTTATTCAGGATGCTGCTGAGAATTTTGGGAGCTTGTAGTTTAAAAAGGATATCATTGTGTTTAGAAGTATTCTCCTTACGTCAATACATAATGTTTCTTAAACCTACCTTATTCATTGCAAAAATTCTTAAACTGTTCTTATAACATCACAATAATCCAAGCTGAACTGTGCTACCAGCCTTCCTCTATATGCTTTTCTTCCCATTTCAGCTGTTTGCAACCTTTAGCTTTGACAGACCATGATTGAAACCTAAACACTTTGGTGACCTTTTACTTCACCTTGGCCAATTCTAGATTAAGATTCAGCCCTCTGCTCGAAGCAATACAGAAGGACTGGCTCTCTGAATCTAAAGTGAAAGTGTGAGAGTCCATCAAATATGAATTGAGTATTGCGAGTCAGATTTTTAGCCTGTGATGTTACACTGGGCTATGAACCTGCAGTGGTAGAAAGACCCAGGTCTACAAAGGAAGTAAGCATCTTTTATGCTTCTCCTTTTAACCAGGTTATGTGGTTTCCAGAAGAGCAGAGAACTAACAAATGTTGCTCTTTGCTGCAGGGTAATCTCATGCATTGACTCGAAATGCCATGCTATTTTCCTATTGAATTGCCCTACAGATTGACAGAATAGAGTACAGCATAGATAGAAGTGATTGGAAAGACTTGACACTGTGAAAGACTGCTATGATCATCAGATGAATCTGATGAATGATGATGTTAAGAAGATACCTAAATCCTCATCTGAATTAATATATTTGGGTTCCTGCTCAATGATTTAAGTTGCATATTGGAGAAACCTCTAAACATTTTAGGCTCATGATCAGACCCATTGAAAGAAATTTTGGTACCCAAGTGCAGTCAGAACCTGTCTGGCACCCACTAAGGTGCGGCTCACCAGAAACCCATACATGTTTCTAGCTGAGCGCTCCTCTCCCCTCACTCTTGCTACAGCCCTGAGTGCTACTCTCTTCAGCAAGACAGACCAGTGCTGTGCAAATGTGCAGCAATAAGCTGAGGACATGCAATACAGTCTGTTTAAATTCAGAAGCTTTACAACCCTTTAATTTTGCTCATCAGTTTCACCTAGAGAGGGTTGCTGAGACAGTATTAACAGCTATGGTAATTAGCTGTCTATAAATCTATAGATGTATAAATAGTAGGAATATTGGAATCTGAAATGTGAATCTAATGACTGGTAATAAAGAAAATAATCTTATGTTAAAGTATTTTTTTTTCAAAATGATTGAATAAGTAAAACAAGGTTAAGGATCACTGAAGCTTTGGCTGATAAAAGTCCATTGGTGAGATGATGGAAATAAAGCAGTGGCAATTTTACAACTAAGTAAAAAAGTAAAACAAATCAATGTGCCTTTGCAAGTGTATAAGTAAAAGAACTAAATGATAAAAATGGCCTTAAAGCATAACAATTTTAAAAATATAAAATAAAAAATTATAAAATATTGCCATGGATCGTTTTTGAAAGGGAATTTATAAACTTTAACAAAGTGGCTTATCTGTTTTTTGGCCTCCAGGAAAGAGCTTATCCTCTTCTAACATTTCTAATATACAAAAACTGATTCATATTCTTCTCCTACTATGCAATTCTGTACCATTTTGAATAGAGAGGAAAAGATTTTCTGAATGCTGGAACAGCTGGCTAAGAAACTATAGAGTGATTATGAAACTATTAAATCAGGAGGTTATAACTTTCTAGTATATTACTAATCCTTTTCTACTAATTTGGAAGTGGAATATATTTTGCCTTACCAGCCTATCCAAACTTGTGCCCGCAGCAGTTGTAGGTTGCTCCTCTGGGTTATATGGTCTAAACCGGGTATTGAAGTTTTCAGGGACAGAACGGGAAGATCTTAGGGCAGGTGCTGGTTTAGGTTGGCCACATCCTTGGAAAACCTGAAAAAGACATTGTCGGTCATATGAAAATCATAAAAAAAAAAAAGAAAGCTGGTATTTTGTAGAATCTTTATTATTTCTTTTGTATATTTGAAATTTTTATAATAGTGAATTGAGTTCTTGGCTTGCATTAAAACTTAGACTAATAATTAAGCATTATTAATCACTTTGTGAAAGCATAAAAATGCATAGGGACCTTAAAATCCCCTTAATTTAGGAAAGCATCTTAATGGCAGTCTTTCCAGGAAGAGAAGTGAGCAAAAGGATGTCCTTTGTGGCAGGATTTAGTTGATAACTGTTTTCAGTTTTGTTCAAATGTGGTATTTACCCAGAATCACAGGTCATTCATAATCCCTACCTACCTTCCTACCTTGTAATCTTACTTGTATTCTTAGAGAAAAGGTGAATGATGGAATAGTCTTATAACTGGATAACTCTCTTATTCCCTACCAATCTCTCCCTAGAAGCGAGGTGAGGAACACTGACTGGGCAATAGTGATATGTCATTATTTTCTGTGTGTTTGTTTCCTAGGTATAAAAAATAATAAGGTCACGGTTATGAAATTTTTTATATACTTCCTTTTGTAAAAACGTTTCAGTATTATGTATCTGGTGGGTACTAAAGAACAGAGAGGACACTTTTGACTACTGGATATTAAGAATATTTCCCAGAGGCATTGTCACACAAGCTGCACATCAGAAAAGCAGTAGAATATCCACAGAGTTAAAATTTTCACATGCTCTTGTGAAGCAGGACCCTAATCTTTGCCTTCATAGTGTCTTTTTTCAGTTCTAGAGTCATCTTTCTTTTTTGTGACCATTGTATTTTATCTGTTTTAACATTTTCCCTTTATTCAGAAGAAACAAACCTTAAATGTCAGAATTTATTTTAAGATATATTTTACAAATTCCTAATGCCAGACACAGACTGTATGAATGAGCTTTCTGGAGGTTAAAATTATGTAGATGCCGTGTTTTGATTGTAGGACCATATTATTCTTTTTTTTTTTTTTTTTTGTGGATGTGTTGGGTTTGTGTGGCCTGGTTTTTGGTAGTTCAGGGGCTGCAGGGGTGGCTTCTGTGAAAAGTTGCTGGAAGCTTTCCCCATGTTCAGCAGAGCCAATGCCAGGCGGCTCCAGGACGAACCCACTGCTGGCCAAGGCTAGGCCAATCAGGAATGATAATAAGGCCTCTGTGATAATACATTTAAGAAGGAAAAAAGTTATTGTGCAGATGTCATTATGGTCAGAGAAGAGTGGAGTGAGAATATGTGAGAGGAACAACTCTGCAGACACCAATGTCAGTGGAGAAGGAGGGGCAGAAGGTGCTCCAAGCATCAGAACTCAGGTTCTGCTTGTGGTGCAGACTATGGTGAAGCAGCTGTGCCCCTGAAGCCCATGAGGCTCCACAGTGGTGTAGAGATCCACCTGCAGGCTGTGGAGGAGAACCATGCCAGAGCAGCTGGATGCCCAAGAGAGGGCTATGAACCTGTGGGAAAACTGTGCTGGAGCACCCTCCCAGCAGGGACTTGGGGACCCATGGAGAGAGAAGCCCATGATGGAGCAGCTTTTCTGGTAGGATTTTTGGCCCTGTAGGAGACCCACACTGGAACAGCCTATGCCTGAAGGACTGCACCTCGTGGAAGAA
Organism: Pitta sordida; assembly: GCA_013390025.1. NCBI lineage: Eukaryota > Metazoa > Chordata > Aves > Passeriformes > Pittidae > Pitta > Pitta sordida. The sequence goes on along the minus strand of WEKX01016335.1, from coordinate 104,024 downwards.
TGATCCACACTGCAGCAGTTCATGGAGAAGTGTTGTCCATGGGACAGACTCATGTTGGAGTTCATGGAGGAGAGTCTCCTGTTGTAGAGACTCCATGCTGGATCAGGGGAAGAACTGCTCTCCTNAACTGAGAAGCCCAGAACTGAACACAGTGGCAGGAACAATGGGTGACAAACTGACTGTAACCTCCATTCTCTACCTCCCTGCATCACTGTGGTGGAAGAAGTAGAGCTGGGAAGGAGGGAGAGGTGGGAGGAAGGTGTTTATAAGAGTTATTTTACTTCTAGTTACCCTGCTCTGATTTTGTTAGCAATAAATTAAATTAATGTCCCCAAATTAAGTCTATTTTGCCCATGACAGTAATCAGTAAGTGATCTCTCTTGGTTCTTATCTCAACCCAGGAACTCTTTGTTATATTTTCTCTCCCCTCTCCAAATGCAGAGGGGAGTAATAGAACAGCTTTGATGGGTGCCTGGCATCCCGTCAGGCTCAACACACTGTGGCAAATAAGTGGCAAATAAAATAACAAGCTCACAGGTGTTCAAAACGACTCACATTTCACTTTTAGACTTTCAGATTTTCTGCCTTAGCTGGTTCTGCCCTGAGGTACCCATGAATAGTGTGACTTTTGCTTCTTTCAGGATAAATTACAATTGGTGCTCAGTTAGGTTTCCTGGTGTTAATTTAGAGGCCCCAAATGATTCAAAATTTGCTGAAAGAAGCTGATTCATATTAAATATATGTGTAATCATCAGGTCTGCTTTTGTTAAGAGTCCAGAAAGTCAGCTGCTGTATAGCCACTGGGATTTTTAATTTTTGAGTGGAATACTCTTTGGTCTGGTTTGAGAATATCTGTTTTAAGAGTTTCTAGTCTCCCTAGTCATGAGGAATATTGGATAATAAATTAATTCAATCAACCAAGAAAGATGAGTATATCTTACAAAGTTTTAATTTTTTCACCTGGAAAAAAATATTATTTTTCCTCTGTGAAGAAAATTCAGGTAAGATTAATGTTCAGGATTTATACATGGTTGTGTATAATATTGTACGATCTAAAAGGCCAAATACATATATGTTGAAGGCATCAATTATACTTACAAAAATTTACTCATATTTCTTCTTACTCAATATAAATTATATGCTGAAAACATAATTTAGATCTATAAACATAATATAGATCTAGTTTATTTAGATCTATGAAATCCCATTTACTCAATTAAGCAATCAGGAATTTACTTACACAGACAAGGGACAATTATTCAAAATATGCAACTACATTCTCAGGGCAAAGGAAAGTGAGGGCACTTCTTAAATCTCCCGTGTATGACTGTTAGGCTACTTGAATGACCTTGTGATACAACTGTAAGTCTACATAACTCGTATTCCTTATTTCTTACGACATATTGAAAAACCCCAACATAGACTTTGTGTCATTTACTTTTAAACAAATAGTTGTAGTGAGTGTTTTATATGAACACATCCGCAAACAGTCAGATGATAACAGAAGTGTAAACTAGATAATAACTTTTTTTACACACAGAAGAATAAATAACTTACTTTTAAAATGACCTGAAAGAAAAGCAGTAAGGATACAATGTTTAGTAACTAAATTTTGAGTGTAAAGGAGACATTTTTTTAATTTGCATCTTGGTATTAACCGACAGAACAGAAAATGTAAAGTTGATAACTGACATTAACGAATACTTCCCCAGGAGAAACATATGAAATACTTTCTTCACAACGCTGCTCAGAGATACTGAGCAATTTCTGGAAAAATATTCATGTGTTTCATTATACATGCTGTGAATTGATAACATAAATCCACTCTCTTTAAAAAAAATGTGTTTTATATCTAATTGGTGCAGTCTCCATTTAATCTGAATTTAGAGAATGGATTCCATTTGAAATTAAGAAACCTAAATTTAGGTGTGTACATGTATGTGTTTACATTTAAGTTAATCATCTAAGCTTCCATTTTAAACAGTGGAGACCAAAAGCTTCCTTCAGTTCTTCTGTTTCTTATCTGCATCTGTAGTAGTTCATGATGTCCATGGATATTGGAGACATTTGTTAAGACTGTCTTAACACAAAACCATTCCCGACCAAACTGCAGTTAAAGCTCAAGTGGACCAGATCTCTATGGTCAGAGATATGAACCAAGCCATGAGAGCAAGTCAACAGAGCCAGTGAAGAATAACATTTGTCAAACTGACTAAATGGAGGTGTCTACTTTAGGACTAGGATGTAGATACCGCAAATGAAAAGGAATACTTTCTCTCAGAAGAACTTCAAGTTTCTATTTTTTGTAAAAGATATCGTTTGTTCTCTATCAATCCTTGAGACATACTGTTATTTAGCCATGTGCCGGTGCTCAGCGTTTCCAGTTGAGTGTGTCTATGTGACTGCTCCATTGACTCATAATCACATAGAATAGCATTGATTTTTTACCTGAAATGCCATTATAATTTTCCTGCACAGAGCTCTGGAAAGAACACAGATAAATGAAGAGGTTTTCTTAATATAAAACTCATGGACTATTTTAAGAAGAACCTTGGATGTAGTTCTGTGAAGATTTCCTATTTATAAATAATGCATCAGTGGTCTGCTATGTCATGGAGCTCATTCATCCATTAAGCAGAAGTAATTGCTGACAAGGAACATATATCTATAGGTTAAAATGACATACCCATCAGCTCAGATAAAGCATATTTAGGACTTACTAAGAGGAAACTCAGTTATGGGATAGACTTTATGAAAATGGAAAAATCTTGTCATGGCAGCCCAATGACAATTATATAGAACCAGACTGTTTTAAATGCAGAAAATAGTCCAGTATGTTGTGTTTTGAATAGCAATGAAGTCAAAATTATGTCGATTCAAACAGATCAGGAATTTTCTCTGTTTTGACAAAAAAATGGATATTACAACATCTTTTCTGCTATTTTTTGAGTTTTCATCCACTTCCTGTGAACAAGCAATCTCTGCAGATGTCAACTAGTAAACATTCACATTTTTAAAACTGAGCAGAGGTAGGATTTACTTTTTGACTTAAAGCAGGAATCCAAGTTAATTGCACTGACAGGCTTACAGGAAAATTGCGAAGGCCCTCAAAACATGTTTGCTTTGGCCAAGATTGAAATGAGAATTTATATGTTATGACTCTCTAAATATGACGACCTGAATTACCTCAGGGAGAAAGAATGTGACAATAAGGTAAATGTATGCTATGACTAAGTCTTGGATATGAACTGAGCCTTGGGAAACAATATACAATACGCAAACATTTTGCCTGAGAAATAATCAATGTAATTGACTGCTGAGTTTGGCACTATATTGTTCAAATATTAAAAAGGTGTCACTGTCAAATAACAAAAGGATTTCCACAAAGAAGATAACCTATCTCAGATATTATGAGGAGAAATCCAAGATAAAATCATTGCACCCCGATTTCTGCCACAGGCAGCCTTCAGGGAACATTACTGTAGTCTGGGTAAACTCAGATTACAAAGCCTACTAAAAGGTACCAATGTCTTGGGAGGCATCTCAAGCAGTCTAGGCTGATTATTCTGCACTCTGTGTGGTTTGGTTTGCAGAAGGTACTTCCTGAGAATGGCTGCAGGTGTTTGATGATGAATTTACAGAAACTGTTTTTGATCTTTAGTTTTTGTCTTTTTTTTTTAAGAAGGGAAATTTCAGAGCTCATCGATTTCTCTAGCAGAAAGGCCTAGGGCCTTGGGATCTGACTTTCTACACCATTGCTTCTTCTTTGACAAGTATCTCTAGCTATCACAGCTGTCAGGAATGGGTCTTTCCCTGAGGCAAAATAAGGACTTGTGGCTGTCATTCAGGAATATCACAGATGTACAAGGTAAGCAAACATGAAGCCTAAAGATTTGGAGTCAGACTCTCTAAATTGTCAGTATTGAATATAAACTGCAGAGAAATATCAAGAAAGCAGAGAAATATTGCACTCTCAGGATGAATTAGATCTTAGCATAATACTAGTACCTGGTTAATGTGAACTGTGCTAGAATAATCAACCACATCATCACACAAACAAGAGGAGTTACTGGCCTAGGAACAGAGAAGCTCCATTTTATGCAGTGACAGATACTGGGATGTAGCTGGGTCTGCATGTCCTTCGTTGCAAGTACAAAGAAGAGGTACATGTCACACTTCTATAATTCCCTGTCTTAATATTGACGCACATCCATCAAGAGTGGAAGACAGAGATTTGTGTCTTCTTTGAGAAATAAGCCTTGACTGTCTGCAGTGATTAATTGTTAACTCATTGGTTTTTTCTTGGACTACTCTAACTTGCTCTTGGCAGAATGAAACAGCTGAAGAGAAAGTAGCTTTCATCCCTATAGAAATGAATCAGGCTATAAGACTTTGCTCCAAGATCAAGCACAGAATGGTCCTTGTCCCCCTTTTATTTATTAGTATAACTGTAACCATGAAGACTATTTCTCAGAAAAACAGTGCTGAACAGAAGGTGCATATTTATAGGGAAAATACATTGTATAAGACCTTCAGTACTACATCAAGTGAAGAATGGACAGCCAAACTATGAAAATGGAGACTCCAAAAATTCATGCTGTATATTTTTGTTGATGTCTAAAACTGAAGACTTCATTCACAAGAGCATGCATTGTTACTTATATGTATACACTTTTTATGTTGGAAAGTGTACATTGTTGCTCATTTCATTGTTCCTCTGTGTGCACAGTAATGTACAGTCACTGTATTATATAAAAAATCTGTTTTTCTCAAATAAACCTCAATATATAATTGCATCTGGTATAATACAAAGCATAATTTTGTGATACAAAGGCAAATTGATAGCACAAGTTAATGTTAATGACTTTTGGAAAAGAGCAATTTTATAGAAATAATATTTGAAACAGGAGCATATGGATTTTGGATTAAATGAACTCTGGGTATTCAGCCCACAAAGTGGATGAGGTAGTGAGAGCTCCTTGAGGAAGCATTTTTTCTACTCTTTTTAAAAGGGAAACAACATCATACAACACTACCCAAAATTCTACCAAATACAGCCAAGGGCATTCTCCTGGACATCAGCCAGATTTTTTAGGTAGAAAGGACACATGTCAGTGGTGAAAAGTAATCTGTATGTATGTGGGTGTTGCAGGTATGACATTATTACTGCATTATCATTTTTCCACTGTAAAAAGGCACTGACTGACTTATGGAAAAATAGCTATGATTCCTGTATGATTCAGTGGGTACAGTCAAATACAAGATACAAAATGGACCAAAGAAAGAGAAAATAGCATGATTTCAACACCTTTTTCTGAAGCCTCTGGAGCAGCATCTCAGAATAATAGACAAGCATGGCTTTTCTTCCACATTAGGTCTGCAATTGCTTTCCATGTATCCCATTACATCTGGCAAGGTATCTGTCATGTTCACTGAAGCTCTGAGTGGTCAGTATGTATAAGGGGGAAAAATTAGACAACAGAGGACTGATTCGAAGTCTGCTCATATATGACCTCTACAGATCTGACATGGCACAGAAAATGGAACACTAAACACAAAGACTTTGCCTCATTATATATTTTTTAAAGAATAAAGCATTTCCATGTTATCTGAAAAAGGACTGATATAACCTAGGAGAATGGTGGTCTACACAGGAATATACAAAAGTCCCTCAAGGATAGACACCTCTGTTATCTATGAAAATATAATAAAATAAATTTTGCTGATATAATTTCCTTTCTGTTCCACAAGATTAAAAGAAAATATTAGCTAAGGTTTCTCTTAGAGGAAAAACTTTTGCATTGGAAATGCCTTTGCTATTAATCTTAACAGCAAATATTTGTGAGGGGCAGGAGAAACAGTCTGCTCTGTTACAAATGAGTAGCGAGATGAGTTTGTGCCAAGAAGTCATTGGACTCTGGAAGAGGATGCAGCTTCCTAACGAATGGAAAAAATGTAAAAACTAAACAAGCAAAAAGGAAAAGGATGTACATTGGGGCCTTGGGTGAGTTTTCAGTGAAAATATTTTTTGTTAGGTAAATGCTGAGTTTTCTGAAGCTAGCCTTTAATTCTCAAAATATTTGAGAGAATTTGGCTGTTAAACACCTAGGTCACCGCTGCCAGAACGAACTCTCATCACACAAGTCTGCTTTTAAAATCTAAAAAAATATCATGTAGGTTGAAAGTAAAAAGCATCTTGAAAGGAACCCTTAGCAACTTGCAGCACTGGGACCATAAAAAGCATCTAATTTTTGGTTGGCAGGAAGAGTATTAACTTCAGCCTCCTGCCTTTTGTCCCTGTTATTTTCCCAGCTACAGCAGCTTCCTTCTATGCAAAGGCAATTCAGCGACTCAGGTGGTAGTTTGGCCATCACCTATCTGACTACTGGGAGTCAAATGCAAGACAGAAACTCCTAATGTAGAGAATTTGGTAAAGTGTTGAGTATAGAATTTCAGCCATAGTGCACTTATGAGTATTAAGGCAGAGCCATTAATAGCTGACTATTGGCTCAACAGCACCTGCTACTGAATTCAAAAGATCTTATTAACAAGGGGTTCAGAGGTGGTGGTGATCTGTGTATACACACATATATTAAAAATGGAAAGAAGGAAGCTGGTATCATTAGTTCTGTTTATCTTTGTGTCAGAATCCAGACAAAACTCTATCAAATTGAGGTCTGGTAATCAGAGGTTGTCCAATGTAATATTTCCCTTGGGTGGCTATTAAATGAGGTTAAATGGAACATTTTGTGTATTCACCTCAAACACATTGTACTTCAGTCTGACCTAGATAGATCAAAATGTGTTTGAAAGCTAATATGGAGAACAGCAGATGAGACGCGAGTGGAAGTCACCAGGTGTACTCTCCAGGATATTACTTACAGAACTATTGCTGATTTTCAGTAGCCTCTATTTTCCTTAAATCTCTTACAGATAGTATTAATTTGAAGTTTAATAAAAGGTAGCTTTCTCCCTTTCCCTTCCTTTTGAAAAGTTCAAGCTTGTTTAACGAGATGAAGAATTCAAAGGCAGTCTGGTGAACTGTTGCATAAGGAAAAGCAATTGCTGGTGGTCTGGACAATCTTCCTTAGAGTCTAGACAGAAAAACTGGGGGAGATGCTCCCCCCCCACTGGCTTGTGATATTCAACAACAGAGAAGGCATGACTCATACAGTACCTTTGCTGACACCTGCATGCTGTTTTCTTGCATGTTCATGATGGCTTCAGAAATCTTGACATCAATAGGATCCATGACTGATTCAATGTTGAATGGTCCTTCTAATCTCTCCGCTACCAGCAGCATAGCATCTGTTAAAACACAAAGCAGCCAGTCCCTTAAGGAAGGGATACCTTCGGGTGCCTCAAGCAGACCATCACTGACAGCTGTAAGTGTGAATACTGAGCACTCCTGAGCAGAAGCCTGTGGGGATGTGTGACAGCAGGACTGTGAAGACTGTAGGGCATCTTTCCAGCTGTTAAAAATATCTTTCCCTACTGCTGCCACCACAGAAAGAGGAATAAAAACTGCAAAAGATAGATTAATATTAGTTGATGTAGTATTATCAAATTTGGGGTAAAACTTTACAAAGCTTCTCACCACTTGAAGCAACCAGTGCTCTGGAGTGCACCTATATAATCTCCTTCCCAAGAAAAAGCAGAATGATAGAAATGAATCCTTGGAGTATGTTTTTAGAGTTTGTGTGACAAGATGAAAGCTTTGGTATATCAGGGTGTTATAATTAAAGCAGCTGTTCTTTTTGACCTTAATGATCTCATTTTCTTGCAATATGAACAGCAGATGAATATTGGATTTCTGCCACAGCATATAGGTATAAACCATGTTTGCTTTGCTACATTTTCAAAACATCGTTGCAAGTTGTATGCAGAAACATATATTCTTTGTATGTTTCGGATTAAAATTTTATATTAGAGCACCTCCCCAGAATAATTTTATCTTTTGGTGTTAATTCACAATTCTTGTTAATGAACACAAATTTAGGTGTTCAAAAAACAAGCAATTGTACAGAAAATAATAGCAAACAAAAAAATGTTTTGCCATACATCACATGTATTTATCTACACACAGAAATGTATCACAATTTCTGTGGCAATAGTCATGTGATAAACTGGATTTATACTATACTTATGAACACCATATTTGATCCTTGTCTCATATGTTAGCATTAAAAGGAATCATCATCTAACTAGATGCCACTTGTAATTTTAACACGATCAACAAAAATCTTCACGTGCTCTGGTCGTTTCATTCAGGATTAGAGTTAAGATTAGGGTTGATGCACAAAACAGTGAAAATATGGGGTTTGCAGTTTTTAATTTTATTTTGGTNCCTTAGTCCTACTGGCCCCATTGTTCCTGATACAGGCCAGGATGTGCAAGTGCCGCTTCTATGAATGCCAAAAGGATTCTTAGCCTCTATGTGTCTGAACTTTTCCTTCAACCTTTTCTCTAACCATTATGTTGTTTGTAACATTAAATCAAACATATCCAGATGATACCTGAGCCCTAGACTGAGAGAAGCCTGGAAGAACTTACTGTAGTCCTACTTTTGCAATTGTGTAGGACCCTTGGGGACATAATTCCTACTTTATTTTATTAGCGTCAATCTACTAATTTTTTGAGTTAGCCCTCTGATTAATATATTCGGTCTTAAACTTTTTTAAGAAGAATTGCAGAGTGTTTGTTCACATAGTTGCTGGTGAAAGAATGTAAGGATAAATTTTTATTTGGGAAGCTTCAAAGGATTTGTCTATGGACAAGGCCATGGATAGCAGATGAATCAGTTGTAAACAGAGTGAGCAATTTGTTACTGTTGACTATGACCTTGAGAGTAGCAATGACTGCTTTGGAAAAGGATATAACTGTTGATATGCTGGGCTGAAAGTTAGGGATCGTTTGATAGTTTCCCAACCTTCTGACCAAAGGCAAGGGGAGGCAGGATTTTGGATTGTATTTACTAGATCACGTAGGCAAAACTCAGTGACTTTTCCATCATGACACTAATAAATATTGGTCATAAAATCTTTGGAGCGTTAGATGGTAAACTAATGAAACAAATTAAAGACTAAAAATTGAAAAGTGAAATATGGGTAAATATTGACTTTACAAATATAATAACAGTGGAAATACATCCCTGTAATACTCTGCCAAAACTTTTACTGCTACATTTTGACTTACTATAAAAATTGAAGAAGAGGAAAGTAAAACTATATGTCATATTTAAAGGCTAAATTAACAGATTTCATTTCTGACAATCATTAAGCTCTATATATGCTTTAGCATAATAACATAATTTTCTACATCCTACTTCATTTTTTTAAACTGGGAAAGGTTCTTTTCTTAAAACTTACACTTGCATCTGTGCAAAGGAGATCTCAATATTTCTTATTTGGATATTCAGTTATCAACATTCATATAAGCTCCTCTGTGAAGACATACAGGCAAATGACTAGTCCTTGCCTGAGCGACACATGGGTAACTTCTGGACATGGGGTGAGATTTTTCTGGAGGTAAAAAGTATCAGCATGGGCAGCTGAACAAAAGAGGGAGCAATGGGGAAAAGTTACACGGAATAGGTTGTTTATATGGGATAAAACAAGTGCAAAGAAAGAGATGGATCGATGTGAGCTGAGGAACAAGCATGGGAAAATTGGGAGAAGAGGGCACATGAAAGAGGCCATCTGGAAATAACGCTGGTCAGCAAACTTGTCAGCTACCTGATCAGCACAGTCTGCTCTATATCCTTATTAAACTCTAACCATTTTCTGGCTGAGATCAATAGCGTGGTTGTGCCATATTGCGCATTCTGTGTGTGTGTGTTTATGTGTGTGTGTGTGTATAGTGTCCTGCTAGCAAACTTCAAGGTGATGGATTATCTGGCAAGTAGAAGGAAAGACTAGGACACTTGGTGAAGGGTTTAGGTCCGGGTGCAGAGTATGAATGGTCTTAAGGTGCAGGCTATGGTTCAAGGGAGTTGGTTCAAAAGGTGTGTCCATGTGAATAAAGGAGTTTGAATGCATTTCCTTATTGAAATTCCACATCAGCAGTCTGACAGGGATCCATTCATCCTCTCATTCGTTCTGAGCTTATAATTTCTGTAGATCTTCTTAGAGTATGGAGTTCTTCAAAGGACCGGTGGAGAAGGTGTCTACCTTTACACAGTGTGACCAAGATGTGCAAGTCTCCATTTCAATTTATTTTCCTGCTGTGAGGAGGCTTAAAATTTTATGTGCTGGAAAAACACTGTAACTACCTCCACTGTTCTTAGGTTGCCAATATGTAGCTCTCCCTTCAAAGTTGTTTCTATGCAATACTTGGCTATTGACTTGGACAGAAAGCTTAGTCTCAATCTTAGCACTTAAGACACGTAGTTAAGAAAGCGTGAATCCAGTTTTCTGGCTTATGTTTGTAGAGTGGATGTCTGAAAAATGATGTAATAAAAGTACATCATAAGTTCTTTCAGGAGGGGCTGGAATCCCGAATGTCTCTGCCAGGTTAATTACCAAGTAATTAAAAAGGCAAACTTTAAAAATGTGTGTAGATAATCACATCCAGTTTTTTATTATCTATGTTGATATACTCAAAAAGAAAATAGCTAGGCAAAATGGTAATCCTTGTCTACTATTCTTATTCTACTACTTTATAGTAACTGAATGCAAGATGCTCTTCTGAANCTACTCTGGGGTGTGCGTTTGGTCTCTGTACGGGAGTCAGATGGTGAATTGGACTAGATGATCCTTGTGGGTCCCTTCCAACTCATAATATTCTGTGATTCTGTGATTCTGTGACTTTTAGCAAATGTTATTCCTTAACGTTGAGGATTCTGTCTGAATGTTTGACGTGCATCAAATAATAAAGTGTAATACATTTATAAAACCTCTGTCTTGTTGCCCTTTCCATGTGTCAAGACATGTCATTGAAAATGTTAGCAAATAAAAGAACCACTGAAGCATGCCTCTATGCTACCTGCTATAGTTAATTTAAATTTCTGTTAACATACTCTAATGTGCATAATTCTTTTAAGATAAATGGAGTTTGGAACACTGAAAAAAGTACATCTTTCTGACTCTTGATGAGATAGGCTTAAATATTTGATGACAACAAGTCGTTGTCTGAAATTTTCTGTTTACTGCATCTTTTTCTCAGAAAAAACCTCCTGGGTATATAGCTTTCATTATCTTGGTTCAGTCACAGACATTAGAAATAGCCATTCCACTGCCAATGCAGAGTTACTACCCATGGTATAAATTCTTTAGAGATCTGTGCAGACAAATTTTAAAACAGCTTTGTTACATTCTTCCCACTTTCTTTAAGAAAGCTATTTCATTGTCTGCTATACATCACTATCAGAATATTTGTCCAGTTATGTGGTGTATTTTTGCTGCTGCTTAATTTTACTCATCAGTTTTCAAGAAGTTACTTCATATAATCTTAAACAGTTCTATTGTTTTCTTGGTATTGACACCTCTCAGATATATATAAACATTTATCATGGCCCTCAGTTTATGCTCAGATATACTTTCCATGCCATTTTTCTTACTCTGTTTTCAAATGTGATTTCCTCAGATCTTCTCCTGGTTTCTTTATTTCCTTTAAAAGAGCTGTTTGGTATCGTGGTGTCTACAACTAATTAAACTTTCAGAGCTAAATCACATTAGTGCTGTTTTGCAGAGGTCCTTTTTGGCCCAAATTTCTGACTCAGGAAACTACCTCAATTCCCTTGATGCATCTGATTTCCTTATCCCCTTCATCACAACTGATCTATAATTCTTATTTCCCATGTCAGTCCTGACATAGGTTTTCAAGTGTCTCCTCATATTTAGAATTTACAGTGAATATATTTTCTACACTCTTTTTTATTTTCTTCCCTACTTAATGTTCTAAATTTTGTGCAGTAGAGCTTTTTCCATGATGCATTTTTTAAAACATGATTAATGAGCTGTCCATTATCTCTTCTTGAAAAGTGACACGTATTTTACTTTTTTAAGAAGTTTATTTCAAGAAACTTTTGGTTATTTCAAGAATAACTTCAACCTTTAGCAACATCTAATTTATGCATAGCATAGAATCATATAAGAGAATCTTATCATAAAATGGTTTGGAAGAGACCCTGAAGATCACCTAGTTCCAACTCCCCTCCTGTGGGCAGGGACACTTTTCCCTTCACCAGGTTGCTCAGTCCCCCCATTCAACCTGGCCTCAGTCACTTCAGGGATGGGGAATTCACCACTTCTTTGGGCCACCTGTTCCAGTGCTTCACCATCCTCACAGTAAAGAATTTCTTCCTAATATCTAAACATACTCTCTTTCAGTTTGAAGCCATCCTGTCACTATGTGCCCTTGTAAACAGTTTCTCTCCATCTTTCATAATGTTTCTACTAATAAGTGTGGCGGTAATGATGACTTTGATGTCTTCTTCTGTAAAAAAAAACAGTTTAAACCTAAGAGACTTACATTCTTATTGCTTAGGGGAGAACTCATCAACCTTCAGTGCCTAAAGGGTTGTTACAGAGAAGATGGGGAAACTCTTTTCCCATAAGAAAAAATGGGGACAGGTTTCTGTTTGGGTATGAGGAAATAAATCACTAGTTGAAAAATTAAACCCTGGAATAGGTCAGCCAAGGATGTGGTGGAACCTCTTTTGCTGTAAACTTTCAGACTTGGCTTGGCAGAGCCCTGAAAAACCTAATTTAGGGCCCTGCTTCCAACTGAAAGAGGGTCTACATAGGTCCCTTCCTAAGACAGACTTTTCCTGTGGTTGGGCTTCAAATAATTTCATCTATCTAAAAGTCAAGCTTCCAGTCTGAGTCCATTGTAGAAAGCTTAGATTGGGATAATTTTTGTTGCAAAGACATTTTTAACAAACTTAATGGGACCCAATGCCTAACACTTTGCTGTTGCTACCTTTTCACAAAAAATCTGATATTGGGGGTAAACAGTAAGGTAAAAAAGCACACTGGTGTTACTGCTCAGGAGAGTAAAGACGAAGACTAGAAAATCTGAGGACCTCATGGTAGTAAAAGACTGAGCAATAAAATGGAATCAAGTCATGAGAATAATCAAGAAAGAAATAAGTCCTAATATCTTTTAGGCAATGAAGGGTTCTGAGATGACCAATGTCACTCAAACCCAAATTTTTCACTTCATGTTCCTAGGAAATTGGTTTAGTGGTCATCAGAAAACCTCATGCTGAATATGTGGAATAACTAGAGAAGGAAAAGAGCACCAAAGAATACATGTTTGTATTTAAGAATAGATGTACAGTGAAATAACTTCTTGTATAATGCATTGCAGAAGTGATAAATGGAAGCTTTAAAGTATGGCACAAGTAATAATCTATCATTCCAAAATCTTTACTTAGAAGCCTGACCAGAGGATGTAATAGTGGCCTGCCAGACTGCAGGTGACATGGGGATATGTTAAGGCTCATTGCATATCACATTTTATTAATTTCTTAATGTTACAATAAAGATACATTATTAATTCCAAGACTATATGTCAGATTCCTGAGGATGATCCTCAATTCCTTTGGTAAATTCAGCCTTTATTTCCTCTGAATCAAAGAAAATCTTTGCCCCTGCTTTATGCGGGAAGCCGCAATTGCTATTAAGGTCTGAAATTTCCCAGGTGTCAATGCCAGGTTTTTGAATAGACATCCTATGAGTAACATCTTTCCTGTTACTTTGTCAGTAAGATGGCTTTATACCTTTCCTTGCCATAAATAAACAATCAACCTATGACCATTTTTGTGGCATGAATCCATCCCAATGGAACAGCTCTTAGGGAGGTGTCACACACAGTTGCACAGACAAAATTGATTTTGCCTTTCATTTTATTGATTAATATGGAAATGGACTGCAGACATCTCATTGTGTTTAAAAGCCTGCCACTACGCAGAGAATTTTGAGATGCCTAACAGCATCTCATTCTCATCATCACATTCTCCCAGTGAACCTCAATGCAGCAAATAAAAATGGTGGGGTTTTCCCCACAGAAAAATGTTTGAATTCAAAATTATTGTATACATCAAGATTATGACAAATCAAAATGGTTGGTATGAGTAATCTATTTATTGTTTTGGCATTGCTCTTGAAATTAAAGAGCAATTTCTCTACGCTTGCCTAGCTGAACTAACTCTATTATGGGGATGAAACAAAATTAATCAATAGGATAGGGGCAATGTTGTAAAAATCCTATACTTGAGCTCTTTTATTCTTCTAAATTACCTGTGTCCTGATCTCTCAAATTATTGGAAGATCAAGAGTAAAAATATTTGCCCAGTCTAGAGAAGGTCAAAGTAATATAAAAAGTTAATGTTCATCACAGGCCACTTGCCTGATATGCTGTAATAATCATAAATATTAATAATAACACACAGACAGTATTTTGCAGAAATTTTGCACTAAACCTTTCACAGCAGGAAAATAATGCCCATAAGTGAGGGTGAAAAATTAACAAAATTGAACATTTTCGACAGAAAAGTTGCTGTCTGCTGCACATTTGTGAGCAGGCCAGCAACCAGGGATCCATTGTATTACTTCTCCCTCAAAAATTTTTGATTATCTAAAATGAACATTTTCCAAATGAAAAAAAAATAAATCATCCAATATACAACTCCAATTCCATTAATGGGGAATTTACGAATATGAATTAACTCTATTTCCCCATAAGACTGCTGAATATCATAAATACAGACTAGGAAATCTAGGTAGGTATGAGGATGATTTGGGATCAATTCTGCATAACTTTTACTTTTGTTCTGTTTTGATCTGTTCTTACAATTCTAAACTCATAGTTGAACAGTCCTCCCTGGTTTCCTGAACACTAAATATGGAAATGTGGTCAGCTCTGGAGATCCCTGAAGGCAGATCCCATCCACTCAGTTTGTTTAGGGGTTAAGCTTGCTGTGAATTTATTCACACTGGATCCCATCTTTAGTAGCTGCCCCATCAAAGCAGAAGGTTTGTGCTTCCGCTTTCCAGACACTTTACAGCTCTGTCCCACCCCCCCCTTACCCACCTGAGTGCCTCCTTGTCATGGACCTGTGCTCGACAGCAGTTTTCATTAATAATTATTAATAATTATTATTAATACTTATATCTGCCAATTATAAGATATGACATAAGGCCTGCTAAAGTCACAAAACATCTATTTAACAATTGGATTTGGAGAAGTCTATTCGTTCCTATTCTCAGGTGTTTCTGAAAAGATCAAATTTTGCTTTCACTTGGCGAGGTGTGTGGCAGCAACTGAACAACTATTACTCCCAGGGAAGCACACGTATCTGTGGACAGTGCTATGCAGAAATGAAAATGTTTTGGCCTGACAGGAGTAGGAGGTCATGAAGTTGATGATTTTGTTCTTATTAAACACAATAAGCCATGTCAGTTGTGGCTGTAGTCAAAACATGAGGGAGATGAATGTTTGTGAAATAGAGAACTACAGCATTGATGAAGGAAATTGTTTTCCATGATTTTAAAGGAGAGCAAATGTGAGAAGACAGGAAAAAGAACAGCAAACACTATTCTAAAAATTGATACAGAAATTCTTGCTTTCTTAAAATGTTGTTTGACGAGGTTTGAGGCAAATTGGGGCTGAGCCAAAGAAAAAGAACACCTCACCAGGTTCGGAAAAAAACAAGGAAAGTGTGAAAACTACAAACTATTTACTTTAGCAAACAGACAATTTAAGATACAACAGTATTAAACAA
>WEKX01016335.1:75099-87017 GCA_013390025.1 Pitta sordida | reverse complement strand
CAACCAGCTCCCTGCCTCTGCTGCCGCTGTTTGAGCTACTCCAAAATTTTTTCTTCTTCAACTGCCACTTCTCAGTTTTTGGATTTTTTTTTCTTGTCTTGTGGATAGAGAGAGAAAATGACTTTGGTGTTGCTAAGGACCAGTATCCACAACAGAATTCCTCATAAACTGAAGCCAAAACACAAAGATATGGAATATATACACACCACCCTAGGACATTGTTTACAGGTATCATATATTTTCAAGGAAAAATTAGGAAAAATGACATCATCTGACACTGTTGTGCTTTACGTACCCCTGATTCTATGTGCTACATGAGAAAACCTTTTCACAGGCACTTAATATTGCTGATTTTCAGTAACTAAAAAAAGCCTCCAGAGGCAAGTGTGTTCAGTTAAAGGAAAATAAAAGACAGAAACCAGTTAACAATATAAATAATGATGATTAACTTGGTAACATTATGTTCCTCTACCAACCAGGAAGGAAAAACAACAGACTTTTATAATACTTATATTAGCCTAGCAACATCTTTTCCCTCGAAGCAGAGTGATACCATCTATATATCCCACCTTCAGGTGGACACCCAATCTGGAGTACTGCATCCAGGTCTAGGGCTCCCAACATAGGAGAGACATTGATCTGTTGGAGTGGGTACAGAGGAGAGTCATGAAGTTGGGGTTGCTCTGAGAAGGGAAGGCTCCAGGGAGACCTTAGAGCAGCCTTCCAGTACTTAAAGGGAGCCTGCAATAGAGCTAGAGAAGAAATATTCACAAGAGTGTGCAATGATAGGACAGGGGAAATGGAAAGAAGGTAGAAAGAAGATAGGTTTAGTTTAGATATAGGAAAGACATTTTTCCTAGGAGGAAACGAGTGCTGAGGCACTGGAATAGGCTCCTCAGAAAAGCTGTACAAGTCAGCCCTGGAACTGTTGTCCCAGCCCTTGAAGTGTTCAAGGGCAGGTTGAATGGGGCCCTGAGCAACCTGGTTTAGCAGAAGGTGTTCCTGCCCATGGCAGGGAGATTTGAACTAGATGGTCTTTAAGGTTGCTTCCAATGCAAGCCATTCTATAATTCTATGATGTTTTCTTTTAGAAAAGCAAGTTAGACAACCTGCTCTTTCAAAGGCGAGTTCCATAAATGGAAAGAGAATAAGCCTGTTCTTTTGGTAATGTTTACTCCAACCGTGGAACAGAAATATTTATTTTGATTATTTCAAACATTTCTCTCCCTCTATGGAAATATAACAGCTGATAAATTCAACTTACCCCTGGCACTAAATTCATTGCTTAACTTTTATAATTTATTTTTTCTGCAGATGTTGGGTATGTTTGGTGTTAGTTTATGCAAATATCTGTAGAGGAGTTTCAATTCATGAACAAATTATTGTGTTTTGTTTCAAATGAATTTGTTTAGCCTTGTCACACTTCCATGCCCACAATTTCTTGACACAAAATACAACACATAAAAATATCATTAAAATATCGGTCACTTAGACGTAAAAAAAGCAATTTGGGAAAAGAGTTCTTACTTTTATTTTATTTTTTTTTAATAAGAAGGAATCTCACTAATTTAAAATTAAAGAGGTTCTTGCCAGGAAAGAATATGAATTATTTCCATACCTCTATTACGCCTCTTACTACGAAGCTTTTCCTTCCTTCATTCCTGTAAGAAGGCTAGAATATCTAATCATAGAATGGAAATACATTTGCTGTGAACTAAATGACCAGATACAAAAAAAAATGTATGCTAGATTTTCTATAACTCATACTTGTGGTTTCCTTTAGTGTAAATAGTTCAGTAGAACTGAAAATCCACTTCTGTTTATAAAAGCTGTTCTTTGAAATGTAGCGAATAATGATTGCAGTCTTGACATAATCACATGCTTATGGATAGCTGCCTGAAGGAACAACGAGGGACGATTAAAGGTTCATGTGTCTCCCCAGGCACATGTGTCTCTTCTGTCCTTCTGCTATCCTGGATTCATGGTACAGTCTGGATATCTACTTGGAGTAGAGACAAAGAGGACTTGGTTGCTATGCATGAAGGAGATAACTTCTGAGGCAGTTTTCAAACAAGAAAGCAGCATCAGAAGACCGGCCAACTGTGCCTGCCCAGCTCAGAATGCAGTCACAAAACCTATTAAAACCAACTGAAAAGGGACATATTCTCCCATACACCACTGAGGACAAAATTTTGTCCTGCTCCGTGCCAGTGCTGCTCAGGGAATACGGAGACAAATGCAGGGAAGGATGGAGGTGATTTGAAACAGCGTGCCTTTTTCAGGCAGATTAATTTTCAGCAGGGTGTGATCTACTTCAGAGAGAACAAAAAGATGAGGGGAATGCAAAGGAGCTTGTCTTAAAAAAGGCAGATTGTGTTAGTGTGACTTTTACAGGTACTTAAACTGGTGCCATCTGCTTCACGTTCTCAGTTGGTTCCCACCACCCCAGGGGTTTGCAGGAAGAAATGTCTGCAGGCCTAGGCAATGTGTGCACCCAGAGGCACACTGTGTGGATTGGAAGGCTCTGACCATGGAGAGTCAGTACCAGACTTCCTCTGTAGCATCCGGAAAGGGATGTGCATGCTGGAGGGAAAAATAATTTACAGAAGGATGTAGTGGGAACAGCATATTGGAGGGAGGCTGTTTTGCTGGAGTTGAAATAGAGGACTACCATGGTGCTGGAAACTGTAGCCAAAGGCAGAACTGTTACAGTAATGTGACTCAGCAGCAAAAGATAGGCCACAGCAAAAGGTTGACAGAGCAGTGTGGAAACAGCTTCAAGAACAATATTCTACCCTGTTTCTGGTTCTCAGTTGGGTTCCTTCTGTGCATCTGCTATTGTTCTGAGACCTCTGGCACTCTAGAGTAACCAATGTGTGTTTGAAAGTGCTTAGGAATTTTTAAATGCCTCCACGAAACAAATTGAAAAGAGAACATCATCAGCAAAATGAGCTCTTGGCGTGTCAAAACGTCATATATGCCTTTCAGTGAATGCTGGATATAAGAACAAGTTGTTTCTAGAACAAGAAGGTGCCTCTAAATCATTCTTATTTTAAATAGCAACTTTTTTTGTCCTTTTTATTTTGTGGAAAAGCAGGAAAGTATAACAATAAGTACTGACTGGGAAAGGCATAATGAGTTATGTACCAGCTTGTGTTCATTCCAGCTCCCTAAATTTACACACTTGAGAAAATGGTGAGCAGGTTGTGATAGCAGATTGATGGGTTCTTCTGGATGATTAGGAAAAAAGTAAAAATCTACAATACAGGGGAAGAATGGGGGAATCTCAAACCCTTCCACACTGAAGAACAAAGCAATTATTCATGGGGACAGAGGCCATTAAAGGTACTTATTCTGAACTTTTTTTGTTCAGATAGATGTGGATTTTATTTTTATTGTCACTCAAGATACATCTAAAGGTTTCTTATATGTGATTGCTTCGTAGAGCTTCATGTTGTTTGAAAGAATCTAATTTTTAAGATAAATACTGCCATTATGTAGTTATTTATCCCCTTACCATTAGGGCATACTCTTTGATTAGTAGTTTTACGATTTGCTTGCCAAAGAGTTTGCACTGTATTGTGCATGTTCTTGACAATCAGACGAAGTACCCTTGTTCACATTCAGCTTCATTGTTTCACACTTGGCTAGCTAGTTTATATCAATCACTTGCTCACATTCTCCCTGAACTTTTAGAAAAGTCATTAATAAAAAAAAAGGAGTCTTTGCATGCTTTCTACTTTTTTCCTTTCTCTCAAAAGTGAACAGTGTTGTATGGATATCTCCAATTCCATCTCACCCAAACCACAGCTTGATGGTATGGGAATTAAGAGCATAGCACCTTACAGCACTTTATTGGTTCCTATTGTTTTTCTGCACTAAGCAGCAGATCATGCAAGTACAGTTTAGAGGAAAGAAAAAAAGCCACTGATGGAAATGGAATTTTTTCCTCTTGGAGGTCACACATTGAAAAAATTCCCAGATATTACTGAAAGTTTTACGGTGCATTTAATTTGTTTTCAAAATTAACAGTAATTTCCTTCACATTCCATTTTCCCCCAAATATCATGTACAAATTGGATGCAGTCACCAGAAAGACATTTTATTTAATGAGAGTTTAAATGAGTTTGAAGCAAGAGAATAGACAGTTCTTTTATTCCACATAGTGAAGAATAAGAGATGACATATCCAAGGCTATTGAATTACTGGGTGAAAGTATTTTTTTTCATACCAGATTGTCAGAGGAGACAGGTGTCTTCTACCTCTTAAACCTTGTATAGAAAGCTTCTTTACAGTGCAATACAAGGTATGTGGGTGGCAAATCTTTATTGCAGCCAAACCAGAGGAAAAGAACCTCTGGGAGAGGGAAGGCCACATATTGGCTTCGTCTCCTGGAAAAGAGTTAGTAATGTCAGCAGAGGAGCCAGGGCTCTACTGGAAAATGCAGCAGACTGAATACATCACACTAGGAAAGAGAACATGGAGTAGGGCTCTGTTATGGGGATAAATGTCTTTCAGCTGTTAAGTAAGGCAACTCTCTATCCAGAGCTGATGAATCCTGCAGCACAGAACTATTGAACAGAGGGTGTTCCCCAAGTAATGATCCATCTATCTTTTGTAACAGTTTAAAAAAACTTAACACCTTTGTTTTAATCCTTTCCTTAGTTCATGTTTCCTGCAGTTTCTAATGCACTATTAATGGCACATGTCATGAGATACTTCCTTTAGCTCTCATCATTTGTTTTAAAGAAAAAGATCAAAGAATTATACTTGTAAAGTCTGTTCTGATTCATCTGTGACTTAGAATGTGAATGAAAGCTGATGAAACAATTCTTTCTTTCTATTGACTTTGGTGATACATATTTTCATCATCTGAATTACTGAGGACTTGACTATTTATATTATTTCTATAGAGAAGAGTAGACTTTTACCCATTTGGATATAGATACACTTGTATTTTGTAGGGCTTATATTTTGTGTGTGCACGACTGTATACATACATATGTGCACACACACGTACATTTGCCAAGACGCATACAAATTTCATAATTGAAAGTGTAAGTAAATAAACCCTTTAGACACACACGTATGGCTGCAAATACCAGGTTTGTGTTTGATTTTTTTTTAAAATCTGTTTGCTAGTTGCGAGTGCCAAGCTATGCCAAATAAATAAAAAACCTAAAGTACATATATGATTTTTTGCAGAAACTTCCAACTCTGTAAAAATACAGGCCTAAAAAGCCACTCAGTGACTTTTAGTTGTTTTTCACAGCTTGGCTTGGATCTATTTAATGACGGAAATATCATGACATTTATTATCCCATTCTTTGCCTAAATTTATAGTAGATGGAGGACAGGACAAAACAGATTTATACACTTGAAATATTATTGGCATATTCTGTGCGTTTGCAGGGTCTAATTATTTACACTGTTTAAAACTGGCCAGCGCATGAGTACAGCAAAGAAAGAGCACAGAGCTGGGTTTTCATCCCTGGATAATTAAAGAATTTTACAAATGCACTTTTGGCTTATACATTATTATGATTTACAACTACTACTCACAGAAAGGAGAAAACACTACAGAAAATAAATTATTTAATGGTTTCAGCTTCATAATTTGCAAAATGGAGCAATTATCCGCTCTAGTTCCACACATTATGGGATGGGCAGTGGGTAATCTCTCCAGCTGGGTGGCAGAAAATTCTCTGCCTCATAATGGAGGACCTATAATATTTGTCAACCACCTGTTTGGATATGGAAGGTCATGATTGTGTCTGGTCCTGAGTACAGACCAAGAGTTGCAGTAGCATGGGGATCTCCATGTGGGTAGTCCTCCATGTCAAGGCTGAGCCAAATAATCCAGATGACATTTATGTGCATGCTGGCAAATATACATGTGTATGTGTGCACAAATGTATGTGTGCATGAATCTAGTCCTGCACACATGAAGGAGAGCCCCACAGAATGAAATACATCTACATGCAAATTAGTAAAAAATTAAAATGGAGATGAAATCATAGAATCATAGGATAACAGGCTGGAAAGGTCCTCAAGGATCCTCTGTTCTCATCTTTGACAATAGCACAGTCTAGACCAGATGACCCAGCATCCTCTCTAGGCAAATCTGGAAAGTGTCCAACGTTGGGAAATCCACCACTTCTCCAGGGATATTGTTCTTATGGCTGATGTCATTGCAAAAAACTGTCCTTTTGTGTTCAATCAGACTCTTCCCAGGAGGGATTAGTATGCATTATTGCTTGTTCTTTCCATGTAACTCCTTGAAAAAAAAGGAGTCTATCTTCTTCGTAGTCCTCCTGTAAATATTAGAATATGGTGACAAGGTCTCCCCTAAACCTTCTTTTCCCAAGGTTGAACAGGTCTCTCAGCCTTTCCTCATATGGCAGGCTTCCTATATGTGGAACATCTGATTAAATTTTTTCTTTTACAAGCTAGTGTTTGCCATAGAAGCCCTTTTTGTCAGCACTTTCATTACTCAGTCCAGCTGGGAGCTGAACAAATCTGCTGCCCAATGCATAGCTCTCAAAAGACCATGTCCAATTGTATATAAAAATTAAGCCAGCAAGTCCTTGTGGTTGTTAATTAATAGTCATACTAGCAGGGATGGGAGAAGAAGTCCTCTCCTAACTTCTCCTGTTCACAGAGGTTTACCAAATCTAGACTTCTGCATTTTTCCTTGCTCAGTGGGTTTTCAATTAAAAAAAACACCAAACTGTAATGTAAGTGATGAGTTGAGCAATGAGCTCTGGTGCGTATCAGTGCATGCAGAATCTTGGACAGACAGGTGTGCATTTGTCTCCAACCAAAGCTGCAGAGGCAATGCAGTGGTTATTCTATGTGATAAAAAAATATCCAAACACCCACTACACAATGTGACCTTGATGCAGAACTAGTTACACATCTAGTGCATTGGAATAATTCCAGAAATGACTCCATTATTTTTTAGAAAAGTTGGAGACAAAGTGTAATGCATCAATTCTGTCTATGGTAAGCAATTTAGGGCCATGAAAAGGCTCATAGTGAACAGATTCAAGCACTGATAGATTGCTTGTGCATTATCGCTACTGATTACTGAACAGTGCATCTGGATAAGTACTTTCACTTTGATTGAAGATACAAGCTGCAGACTTTGATCAAAATGAATTTAATGCTTACTCTGCAACACTTTTCCAACTTCAGACAGAAGACAATGCAAACAGGAGCTGAAATTGTGACCCATTTGCAATGAGAAGGAAGAGTTTAACTTGAAGATCTTAAGGATATTTTCCAACCTAAACAATTAAATGATTCTATAAGGTCAAAACTACAAACTGATTAATCAGTAATAGGGATTTCTTTTATTTGCAATTTAAAGTCAGTAGTACAGTAGTCCCTCACCTCTTCACGGCTCAAATTTTGTGGCTCCACATCATCGCGATTTGTCCTCGTGAAGGCATCACAGACTTAACCCGATTCTTCGTGGTGGTTTTCCGTGTCACGTGTGCATGAGATGGCCACACATGTGCAAACTGCTTCTGCCGTGCCGGGAGAGCAGGACTGGCATTCCCCATGGGGTGCAGGGGTGGCACCTCTCACTTGCTTGGGCACTGCCCAGAGTTCACTCCGTTATGAGTGCTGGAAATTTACATGGCAGGGAAAGTTCATACACAACATGGCGTCAACGGCTTATTACAGCTGCTTGCTCTGGGGCCATGCTGGCACTCCGTTAGCCAGCTCTGTGGCAGTGGCAGCTGCTCCTGGGGGCTCAGGATCCCCTCTGCTGCTGGTGCCAGCACCATGGGTGCCTGGGATTCCCTTCACTGCTGCCACCAGCACTGTGGTGAAAGCTGGGGACTCCCTGTGGTGGCGGTGTGGCTGCAGCAAGCCCTGCAGACTCCCCAGGTCTCCCTGGAGATGGGAAAGGGCAGAAGAGATCCCCTTTGCTCCTCTTTTTGCATACTTATGATCATCAGCTCTCCATGGATTTCATCTTTTGCAGTACTCTCCCAGTCCCAAACCCTTGTGAAATTTGAGGGATTACTGTATTATATAAATACCAATTTTCTTCCAATGCTAAAATGGTATAGGCCCAGAGTAGTTTCTTTAGTAATGAAATGGGAATTAGTATCTTGGGCCACTACAAGCTGCTGTTGGATGTTTCCTGTTGATGCACGACCCTAGGAGCCCTGGAGAGGCATCCAAAAGGCAGGAGACCTGTGCAGTAACTACCTCAACACTGCCACCCACTGACTTGAAAAGCAAGTAGCTTCCTGCTGGCAGTAGGAAATATTGTGCATAACATTGGACATTTTGTCATATCTTCTTCCACACTGGTTTTCCCACATGCATGGGGGATGTAAGTGGTACCGTGACTGTCCTGAAGGCCACATGTAGTCAGACCCCAGCCACTGCACAGGAATGTTCGTTATGCTCAGCTCATGACAGAGGCCCAGAAGCTCAAGCCCGCCTTCCCACAGCACGGAACCAACCCTGCCGTGCTGCAGCTTCCCAGTGGCCCTAGGGTGATCACCCACCACCCAGCATGGAAGGGTCAGGGGGAGCCTCTGGAAGTCCCTATTCAGGACAGATAAGTGATATGTGGTGCCTCCCGTAACACCCCTGCTGAGTCCAAAACTCTTATACCCTCCTTGTCTCATCTCAGGCTTTCTTCTCTGCTTTGATTTATTCTGCTTAAAGATAGGAAATGAATGGAATTATCTGAGTTCAATCTAAAGCAGTGTGTGTATTAAAAAATAATTGATGGCAATGACTGCATGGAGTTATTTTCCTTCTGTTTTAGTGATCATCATTTAGCACCCATGCTTGACTGTACAAATAAACCAAAGGCAATAGCAAGTAGAAAGTCAGCTGCCTTCTTGACTTTTCCTGTTAGTGGTAGGCTAATCTGTTCTGCACCTTGTGAAGTGAGGTCCTCATTAGAAAATAATATCTACCCTCCTTCTTTCATCAGGTTAATTTCATCTTAAAATTCTGTGGAAGAGCTGCAGCCTCCAGGTTTCCAATAATTTCAGATTTGACTATCTTGTCTTCCTTTTTCTCTTCTTCTGTAATCTACTAATTAAACATAGCCTAGGTAGAGAATAAAGAAATAAAAAATATTGCAAACTGATCTGTCATGTGCCATGTTGCTTTTCTACTGTAGATTCAGCTGCTTCTTGAAACCCTTTGAAAGAGATAAAGTCTCTTGGGTTTTTTTGGTGTTGTCCCCAACAAGAGGACAAACATCACATACAATTATCTTTAAAAGAGCAAAATTGGCTTTTCTTGGATACGTTATTAGAATGATTGTTTTTGAAGGAGGATGTAAGAATGACTAGAAGAAATGGAGGGGTTGTAAGTAGTATAGTACAAGGATGTTTTCTTCCAAAATGGGTATACTTAAAATTGTAGGAGATATTTTCTAAAAAAAAAAAATACATAAAACCATTCAGTAGCCTTTTGAAGAGTCTTAAACTTACTCCACAGTAAAATATAGAGGAGAGAGATAGTCAGGGCTGTAAGGGCTTTATCCAAGGTACCCAAGAACAAAGCTCTAGAATGTACATCTGTACAACAGCATGCTTTGTTATTCATTTTAGTTGCTGTAAAATGGCCATGGAAATTGTTCCAGTGCTGACTGAATGCAATTTTCTTTGATCATACCTACTATGTACATGCAATTTTGATACTCCTTTCCTTAGACAGTGAAATAAAGGTAGATAAAAAACGCTACAAAATCCCACAAGATTGTATTACAGGAAAAACATAAACAAGGAGAAGTACAATCTCTTCAGCTCTTTTTAGTATTTGAATTTTCAACCATACTAACTTTAGTTTTGAACACATACATTGAACGCCATCTTAGGTACCCAGTTTGCAAAGAAAGTTTAGCTGTCCAATGAAACAGTTCAGCTACAGTGAGTGCATTTATTCTAGCATTTTGATGTATATCAAGGTTACTCTGTTTAAGCACATTCCATTTGTGTTCTCATTTATTGTGCTTTGGTTCACTTTGCAGTGTGGGCTCAGGACACACAAACTGGATCCCTTTGGGTGGAAGCTGCACAAGAAGATGTACTCCAGGATCACATCCATTGCATTTCCAGTGTCACTGGGCATTGGTGCTCAGGATCAAGACAGAACTATCTAATGTGTATTCGGCAGATGTCAGGTCCTCTGCACCAATCAGTTTGCGTTGCAAATCTCTCCCTCTTGGTCCACATGTGTGGTTGATGAAGAATGTATGTTCTGTACACAGAGCTTGTTCTTCCGTTGACAGGGAGACATGTAAGTAGAGGCCTCTGGAAGGAGATCCCTGCCTGCCTAGCCCAGACACAATAACCAGTCTGGCAAGTGTTCCCCTGAGAGGGTTTTAGAGCCACATTCTTCACTGTCTGGATAAGGAATTAAATTGTTTATGCCAGGAGCTAAATCAATACCTAAAGTTTGGGTGCAAACTGTAATGGAGTTCAGCTTCCTTACTGACTGAATGCAGGCAGCTCTGCTCCTGAATTCTCTTTAATCAATTAATTATTTTGAGCAGACGTGTAGATTGATAATTTTCAGCAAAATATTAACATGTTGACTTGCCTCCTAACTTTTCTTTTATGTGCACAACAGATCAATATTACTAGCAAGATTTTTCTCTTTCCTAAAGAAAAAACTCATGGATTAGAACTCCCTTTAGCGTGTAATGATGATCATAAAATAAAACCCTTTTCAGAGGGTTGCAGTTCTTACTTTTGATTTATACTTATGTTTTATCCAAAAAGTTTTTCATATGTTGCATTTTTGAAGCTGTCTTTGGATACTCTCCTTCTCTTTCTGTAGCGTCCTACTTCTCTCTCTCTCTGAGTCTCTCTTTTTTTTTATATGTACGTATAAATATTTTATGGAAAACAGATGGTCTGGTAAAGTTGCTATCCACTAAAAAGGCAGAAGATGAAACAGAATGGATTATATTAGTATTCCCTAACTTAGTCTCATAAAATAATTCTATTAACATCAAACTGGGCAATTAAAGCTGTAGGATTTACCTCCACCTATTGAAATGAGTTACCTACACACAGCCTAAATCATTGTTCTGGGATGATAATTGTAGTTAACCAGAGAAATCTTGCAAGCAGAAAACAGTGTGCAGTTAAATAGCGTTAATACATGATTAAAGAGAATAAATATTGGTTGAAAGAGACATTGTCTCTCTCTTTTTCAGCCTGCTCATCAAGAGATTGTGACCTTTCATTCTGCATAATGAAATGCCTTTCAAGTTGGTGAATCTTAGGAGTGCAGGTCTGTGTTGGTTCTACTTCTGTCAAAGAATGACGAGGGCTTGCAAGCCAAATTTTAAGCTTCTAGCATGTCATTAAAAAA
The DNA here is from genome assembly GCA_013390025.1 of Pitta sordida. Taxonomy (NCBI): domain Eukaryota; kingdom Metazoa; phylum Chordata; class Aves; order Passeriformes; family Pittidae; genus Pitta; species Pitta sordida. The sequence goes on along the minus strand of WEKX01016335.1, from coordinate 75,650 downwards.
TGCACTAAGGTAATAAATGATCAAAGACCTGTTCCTGTTCTTTATAAACAGTAGATGTATTCTTTGTTGGTTCTAATCTGAGGAGCTACCCTGTGGGTAACGCACTCTCTTTTTTCTCTGTACAATACCAACTGGACATTCCACTAAAACACCTGGAGAATGACAATTTACTGTGAGACAGGGGCTTCTGCAAGGAGGGTACATGACAAGAAATCATCACCGTAATAAATGAAGTCAATATTTATTCCATGGTCAACTCACGTTACTTAAATTTGAATTTTCTATCAACTGATTCTGCAGAAGTCCATCAGCAGCATGAGCTGATTCAGGGAAAGAATGACCATTGTTCTTTTACAGAAATACACTTGGACCTCTTCTACTTCATGCCCCCCATATTGCAGCTTCACATCTTAGCGGCATGATTTTTCAGCGATTAAGGAGACCCCTTCTCACATCTCAAGATCACGCTCCCTAATTCTCATAGGTGACTTCAACCTGCCTGATATCTGCTGGGAACTTCACACAGCAGAAAGGAGGCAGTCCAGAAGGTT
>WEKX01016335.1:40577-75000 GCA_013390025.1 Pitta sordida | reverse complement strand
TACACAGCAACATGGTGCCAAAACAGCGCCGGGGAGGTGCCTGAGGGTGCAGGGCAAATCTGCATATTAATGAGCTGCCAATCAACGCGGAAGGTAGGCTTCGTGGGACCCAAATAAGACTGTGGTACCGTGGTACTGTAGCTTTACACCATACCCGTATTTCTGTACAGAGACAAATGGAAACGCCTTTTTCAAAATGAGTATAGCATTAGGAGCTGAATAAACTCATTTTTACTCTATTAAAACTTTGAGTGAAAAAATTTTTTTAGTTCTTGTGGGCTTTTTATACTGAAGTGGTTTTCTCTTTTAGTGGGGAAAAATGAATAGGATGCTACTCTTGTAACTTCTAAAATGAGGGAACTAGTGTCATATGTCTGTTTTTTTAGATATCTACTGAGCTGGCAAACAGTACATTGCTGATCCTCTTTGTTTGTTTTTCAATATGCATTGACTCAGTTCAGATTTTTAAAATATATATGGTGTCTACTTCTGATTTTGATTCAGACCTGCTGTTAACAATTTACAACAGTACTGACCACACACCTATCAAACAGCTGATACCACACTGCAATTTGGCTACAAGTTATCTTTTGCCTTCTTAGGCAGTATCGCTTTTACTAACTTAAAATTCTAACCTTTAAAATTCACAGAATCACAGAATATTCTGAGTTGGAAGGGACCCACAAGGATCATCGAGTCCAAATCTTAACACTGTCTCCCTGGCGGGAATCGAACCCAGGTCTCTCACATGCCAGGTGGGGACACTTACCACTGTACTATACATGATTATGTGTCATTATGCTCATATGTTATTTTGTAATTAGCACAAGATCTTTCTGATGAAAAAGTAACCTGTAAACACTTTAAATTTGCTTTTTAATAGAAAAAATATTTTCAGTGTTTTGAATCTTATTAATTTCATGCAGATTATTTGAATGTATTGCACTTGTGGTCCTCAGACTTTTACAAGCTAGCAGTATATAAAACTTCTACAGACCGGGCAATTTTTCTGAAAAATATGGATTTTTGTCTCATTAAATATGTTTTACAAGCTCCCTCAGGTACCAGCGCTGGAGAAAGTTCTGTTGTTAATCCTAGTGCCAATGACAATGTTATAGAGACTCACTCCACTGACTTCTGGGAGGGAGATTGTAAATGCAGATACATATTTGATGATGTGATAGGAATTGGTGACATAATCGTGCGCATGTACAACCACCAGGTTGGAAACTCATTTTATTTTAGTTGGATTACAAAAAGAATAAAAAGGGAAAAATTCTGCTGTTTCCAGTTATAATTTAAACTGAAGTCTAAATTAAACATTGTCTTATGAAAGAGGGTTTTGGAGGAAGAATGGACTAGTAAAATGGACTTTAAAAATGGAGGCTAATTTGAAAAAAAGCTGGTCTATCCAGCCAGGGATATTTTTCTGTCCTCAAAATGATGCTGCTTGAAGCTCTTCTGCACAGACTTGTTTGAACTGCTTGGCTCTACTTCCTCTCTATGTAGTCACTCATAAGCTAAAATAGTAGTTTCTATAAGCGTGCAAACATATTTTCCTACTGAAATATTTGCAAATATTTTACTTTGAAAAAGACTTTTATAAGTTCTTTTTAATGAGAAGAAGCTAGCAAGGACTCCTTGTTAGAACTAGAATTTTATGAAAAGCATAGGCCAGCTTGAAAAACTAATGGTAAATTTATGGTAATAAATAGTGTGACTTCCTTTGGCATAAAAGATTTGTTATAAAGTGCCAAAATGACAGAGACCATAATGAGAGAGCACCAAGAACATGGGAGAAGAGACAACTTTTGTACTAATATCAGAAACAGCAGAAAGGAGGGGAAGCAAAGGGCTGTTCTGAATGGCTGGAGAGGAAAAGGAGAAAGTTCTTGTAACAGTTCTGGGTAGACTGTATAAAAAGAGATCATTAATATTGGGTATGGATCTAGTGACCAGCTTAGATAAATTACGTGGGATTTGCTAGGGTGTGAAAATAAGGAAAACAATTCTAATGACAGGTTTGGTGGGAGTAATTTCTGACTGTGGTGAGTAGTAAAGTAAGAAAATAAAAAGAATTATTAGGGATGAGTGCTTTAACCCGCACACATTTACATCACAAGCAAACTAGCCGCAACTGCGGATATACAGTCAGGTCTCCTATACCACAGTCCCACGGTCTTATTCGGGTTGGGCAAAGCCCTACTTCCGCCTTGAATGGCAGCTCATTAATATGCAAATTTGCCCCACACCATCATGCGCCTCCCCCCCGGCGCTGTTTTGGCACTGTGCTGCTGTGTATAAGTTGCTGCGGTGGATGTGCCAGGGGGTGAAAAGTGGCAGGGCTCCTGCTGCCGCCATCCCAGGGCTGGGGAAAGTGGCGGTGCCACCGCCGCCACCATTCCAGGGCTGGGAGGAAGGCGCCTCCTTAATTGCTGAAAAATCATACCGCTAAAACGTGAAGCCACAATATGAGGGGCGCGAAGTGCAAGAGGGCTGACTGTGTTCTCAGAATTAAATCTGCCTCTACTGAAACAAATAGCTAAACTCCTGTTGTTTTCAAAAAAAGCCAGTGTTTCATTTCTGAATAATATATGTGTATAATAAAAGCAAGGAAACTGTTATCCCTAGATCACAATTAACCACACAGCTATTTTTTTTTTGTTTTGTGAGCCTGGATTTGATACCAGACAATTTAAGATAACTTGTAAATATATATTTGAAAAAACAAGTAAACCAGAATGTTTTTAATCCTGTAGACCCTGCATGTTTTATGAGATTGAAACTACTAGCGAAAATAATGAAATTATATATTTTATCTTGCAGTTTAATTATCAGAAGTTATTTAAAAATCCTTTCACTACAAGTGTTAAGTAACATAACAGTATGCATTTTGTAAAAGCAAGATAAGCAAAACTCAAAGATAAACGATGACACTGAGTACAGCTTTTTAATTACCAAATGTCTTTAAGCTGTCCTTTGTTTCTTTTAATGGAAAGTTCATAATAAAAACAAATCAAAAAGCAAGATTAGAAATGCATTGCATCTAATACATGTACAATGTATTGCTACTATAGTTTCCTCCTACAGTATTTTTTTCTATGACTTAAAACCCCCCTAACAAATATTTTAGGTGAAAGAAAAATCTCTACAGACTCTCATATATTAAAATAATAATATTTTAATATATTTCTTTGCAGATATGGGCTTAAAAGCTTTTTGAAATATTATTTTAATTGTAAAACTGAAGCAGAGAATTTCTACTTTAGTAATTAAAAAAATGTGGTGTTATTTTTGAAAATATTTTTTCCTTGTATCTAAAATTGTCAAGTAAAACATTTTTAAAGCCTTTGTCTACCCACTCAGTTCATATAGAAGCTACCTGCCTCAATATTTAGCTACTTCATATTTGGCTGGAAAATAGCTGTCACATTCAGAGGAGACTAATACTAATTACAGGAGAAGAGAACACAACAAGTTTGATTTTAATAGTCTCTGGGTAAGTAAAAATTAAATGTTCAATAAATGTCACAAACTGGATAAACCAAACATTAAAGCAAGGTAAAGGTATGTTTTCTTTGAAGAAATAATTCACATTCCAAAATTATCATGCTTGGCTACCTCGCATACCTCCTCTTTCATATTTCTTTGCAGATGTCATGGTAAATTGTAGATGAAAGATGATCATTTAAAAAAATTGTTCTCAGATTCTTTCCTTACTTTTACAGGAACACTTGACGTAACTTGGACCCACGAATTCCTCATCTAGTTTTCCTTTTATGTAAATAAAATTTGTAGAGGTGCCCTTGTTGACCTTGTCAAGGCTTTAAAGATTATACATTGAATTCAGTTGAGGAACAGACAAAAACACTAATCTTCCAATAGCTGTAAATAAGATGTGTTTTTTTGAACATTTTACTTCTGTGCCAAAAAAAAAAAAAATAGAATAAAATTAAATGTTTTAAATATACAGCAAAAATTATGAACTAAAATAACAAAGAACAAGATCTGCAAAATGAACATATATTTATAACTTCATTTAGTGTCTTACCTCACTTCTCAGGCTGGATCCTGTCTAATACATTTAAATTTATACTGTCAATCATTGTGTGGTCTTTACATGTGTTTAGAGACATTGTGAACTATGCAAAAAAAAAATTCCTGTTTAACTTACATAATAGCGGAAAAAACCTATTAGTTTACAAAAAAACCTATTTTCCTGGTGCCTATGAAAATGAAGGTCAGTAGTTTTGCTTAGAGGGATATCTAGGACACACTCACAAGTCTGATGTGGGCAGAACCAAGCTTCCTCTGCCAGGACTACAAAAAGAGGACAGGGTACACCATGCAGCTCCTGGATGGGCAAGTACTCCAGCTGGCCCACACCCATCAGGGTATGTGTATCTACAGGTGGCCTCTTGTTGCATAAGTTCTGCTTAGCCAAAGCATTTCATTGTTGCATAGGGCTTCCTCATTGAGATGTATGTTTCTGCTTCCCAACTTCTCTCCAGACACATACATACCATTTAAAAAACCACACAAACCTCTCATTCCTATGATTGAAACGTAAGTCTGGCCTGAAATCAAAAAGTTTCATAGGTTCTCTATCTTGCTTCTGTAACTTTGGGATTTCATTCTCCGTCTGTAGACCAGAAGGAACCTTAGACTTGCATTTGGTCCTGCTCTGGTCTCTGGTTTACACTGAAAAGAAATCAAAGATGTGGCCAAGTGAGAGTCATGGTGCATTTCCACAGGTCTCCAGTCTGGATGACGAAAAGTCTGAGCCATCTGCTTGCACTAATATGATATGGATTTGTTGAAGGGCTGATCCACAGCGTGATACTCCTATGCAGCTGCCCAGTGTGTCTGCAAGCCACTCAAATTACCAAGACTATCCTTAGAGACAATAAAACAGACCATCTATTTTGCAAAAGGTATTTCAGCCAATAAAATAGAACTAATTTATATCAATGGTTGCTAATACAACTACTATGTTGTCATATTAACATGGCTGTCCCATTTCATGGCACAAAGACCAGAAAGAAATAAGAAACAGAAGTATACTGTATTGCTTACTTGCTTTGGAAATTCCCTGGTATAACAGCAGGGGACATTGATGAAGTTGTTTGGTTGCTTTTCATCTTATTTTTGTCACTTTGAGAACTTCTCAGTTTTCAGATTGATTTGAGAACCACTCATAAACTAGATAATTTAAAAGCTCTCCTACATGCATGGTACTCTGGACCTGTAGCAGACTTCACTTTTCACTTCTACACTTTTTGTGTAGCAGTTTTATGACACACACTAACATTCACAAGAACACAGGTTGACACTGCTAAATCATGTCTGAGACAGCTGGATTTTGATCCCAGGTTTTTAGACATGAAGAGTTAAAGCACATTCTTCAGCTCCATTTGTGCCTTCCTACCCTCTCCTTCTGACATAATTTTGAAAAACTAGGTAACACTAAGTGAAACCATTAATGCTGAATTTCAGCCAGACTAAATCAATACATAATTAATATTTTATAGGTTTACTTCACAGATAATGTCATATTATTCTTCTTCAAATAGGCTGTGGGGGCCTATTCAGTACCTGAATACAAGGATTTACATTGTTGTTTCTTATTATTATTAATGGAAGAACTCACATCTATTCAAATAATATTGAAATAGAAATAGGGATGGGATATAATGGAAGAGGGTTACTAAGTTTCATGCCAGTGAAAACTGATATAAAAATAATGTTTATCACTGTACACAACACATACATAATTACTACACTGATTTATGTAGCATTAAATAAATAAACAGATGGCTTCAGTTTTGTGGATGCTTAAGGAGTCTTAGCAGCTGTAAATTGCTGCATCAGGTCAGATACAGGTTTACATAATTTACTCAGCTCTGATAGTGGCTAATAGCAGATGCCTAAGAAAGCATGGAAGGGCAGGTCAGCCACAAGCTGACGTGCCCCTGAAGAGCCCCACTGCCAGAGGAGTATCTTTGTATTTGAGATCCCTTATCTAATTTTACTTTAAGCTATCTGCTTAATCTCTTTTCTAAATTCATGTGAACTTCTCTGGGTACCACTCCACCGTCTGGCACTAAGGTCTGAGGCTTAACCGTGCCACATGTAGATGAATACTTCCTTCTACTGATTTTCAATCTAGTATCTGTTGATTTAATCACGTATTTCTCATGTCTTGTACTATGAGGGACAGGAAATAAATTCTCTGTGAACATTCCCCTTGCTTCTTGGGGTTTTATAGGTCACCTCCCTGGAGGTGTCTCTATTCCAAGATGAAATGTACTGATCCACAAAGTAATTCCTAGTATGGAAGAATTCCTATTTCTTTGTTCACCTTCTTTGCTCTGCTTTGTATTATTTTTAGTTTTACTCAAACTGTTTCAAGATGGCAGAGTCAAAGCTTTACAGAGTATATAACATCAGCTAATATTACAGTTTAGATGTAGAGCTGAGTGATAACTTGCAGACTTATGAACAAGTATCTGCTTTAGACCAGAGTGTTTAGAGACAAAGCGTAACTAATTTTTTTTTTTATTTTGGTAGCATTATGGTCCTGAGGGCAAATTTATGTGAGCAGCTGCAGTTTGCATCTAAAGCTTTTTGCTGCCTGTGCGGTGAATTATATGTTCCATAAAACACATCACAACTCTAGTATGGTTCCATATTTTATATTGTTAATATTTTATTAAACAACATACTATCCAAAAGATTTTCTCCTGTGTGGAAGAACTCTTAGCTCTGGATGTTTATACTCTGAAAACCTGTTGTTATCTGGGTTCATAAGTGGAAAATAACAGACTTTTCCAGGAAACATATGGCTATTTACGTGGATATTTATTTTCAGAAGATCACTCGTGAGACATCAGAAAACAAAAATCTTATATTTTTTGGGTCATCCTTTAACATTAAAAAGTGATAAAACCGCAACTATTTGATTCTATCTGATTTTTAAATCTAGGGACAGTTAACCTGAATGCTTTAAAGGATCCCAGCAATTNCACCGCAGTCCCACAGCCCAAACCCCGCGCCACTTCCGCCCCCCACCCCGACCCCGGTGCTCGTGCTGGCAGCCCCTGCAACAGCAGCCCTGCGCTGGCAGCCCCCGCACCGGCAGCCCCGCGCCGGCAGTCCCCGTCCCCGTGCTGGCAGCCCACATGCGGTAGCAGCATCCCGGAGAAGCCCACAGATTCTCGGGGGGGGTGTGTGTCTCCCGAGTCAGAGGGGGCTCAGAAACAGCTCCCTTTGCTCCCCCATGCTCAGAGAGCCCGAGGGGAGAAGCAGAAAAGTGCCCGCAGCGCTCTGGAGTGCTGGGGTATGGAGCAATGGGCGTGGCCTGCATGCATATTGACGACCTGCACTTCTTTGTGAGTTTAGCTTTTTGCGAGGCCCATGGCCTGACCCATTCCTCGCAAATGATGGGGTATAACTGTACTAAAAAGACAGCAAAAATATAATCAAATTGAATAAATAGTTTCTTGTGGCAAATGACAGTGATGTAAGTGATGTTCCATCCTATGCGAGTGATAGTCACCAGGTGTGAATTACACCACTTTTTCTACAGTTACAGGAATTTTCTATTCAAACTGATTTTGATGTATAGGTGTTTCAATGCCATGTACACTCATCAACACCTCGTATTCCCTTTGTCTCCTTGGGCATATATAGCCATGAAAATAGCTAAACCATTTAGATTGATTTAAGCACCACGGAGCAGTATCAGTGCTCAGCACAGTTTCCTAGCTCTTTCAGTTGATCTGAGAGCACTGAGAGTGCAGAAGTGATTAAAGAACATAAGATGTTCACCCTGCTTGCATGGGGAGAAGGAACTGGGGGGATGCATGCCACTGCCAAGGTGACTGATGTCCCAGGCTTTGAACTGACTGATGGAAGAAACAGGCAGCAATTGGTTTTATTAACAGTTCTATAACTGATGTTAGACTAACAATAGCAATGATGAACATGTTTTATACTCATACCTGCTAGAAAAATCTGTGAAAAATGTGGAGGTCTGGATTAGAGATTCTACTCCAAAATTATTATGCCATGACAAAAGTAAAAAGTAGCATTGACTTTTCAAAACAAAATTGTTTCAATATTCATATGCATCTTACACTCCTCTTTATTAGTCAGATAAAATGAACCTTAAAATATCATTAAATGGTGCTCAGTGGTATCAGACACAATTATGATTAACTGAGAATGATTTACTGCCCAAGTCCCTCAGATCCAAATGTTTCACATTACCATATTTATATAATTAAATTGAGAATTTATCTACTTATTTTTAACATACAGCTGCAGAAAACTCAGAATATAAACTAACATTCCCTTAGTTTATCTACTAATATAATTTAATACTCATAATAGCTGTTTCTCATTCTCTAAGAACTAGTCATTTGTTTTATAGATAATGTTGCACCCTCCTAGCAGAGGCCATCATGAAGTGCAATATTCAGATGCTGGTCTTAGTTGCCCTCTGTTCATGAGTCCTTGAATCACAGAATTTGATTCAAGCTTTTCTAGAAATTATCAGATTGCTCTCCTGAAACTGAGATTCCTGCCTCCATGACAGCATGACTTTTCATTCTGATGATATTTACTAGGGTAATTTTACCAATACATTTATTTTCATGGGTGCCCTTATTTCTAAGTAATAGCTGAATTTGTCCTGCTTGGTGAGTTACACGCTTTCTACAAGGATAGGATAATTATGCTTCTACATTTCATCACAGAAGCAAATGCTAAGCTTCATTACCAGACTCCAATAAGTAAATGATATTGTTTTTGCATGAATTTCCAAGACGCAGTGAGATGTATCTGTATTTATTTAAGAAAAGAGAAAGAACAATAAAACTTTCCAGACTTGGCACTTTTGTGTAATATTTTACCATTCCACTGACTATGCAAATTGAATGAGTGACTTTAAACAGCTCTCATGGAGTACTATAATAGAAAATAATGTTATTACCTCTGTCCCTCCTAAGACACTCTATAACATAAAAACTCCTCATCAAGTCAGCAAGAGATATTTTTTCCTCTGTCCTATGCTAGAACAAATCACACAGAATTTGTGAAATGTTTAGGGATCTTAAATAGCTCTGAATTGTACTTGGGCTAGAAGTACAACAAAGAAGGTCCAAGGGTGGTCCTAGCAGAGGTCAGACTTGTGCTCTGACTCCTTGAAAAAGAAGGAATGATAAATCTGGCTGACTGAATGTTATGTTTTGCAAATTTTCAGGAATTTGCATGGATGAAAGTAATGCTTAAGACCAAAATGCTGCCGAAGTTCACTCAAGCAGACACTACTGTGGTGTCTGAGGTCTTTCATTCGAATTCAGCATTCATTATCTCCTCATGATGAACAGACAGTTTAACTAACAAGACTGATGTATACCTTATCAATTTACTGTCAGTGAAGCTCCGCAGGCTGACTTTAGACTGGCACATTCACACCTGGTAAGATTCATGGACTCATGCTGGGATGCAATTAGCACATACATTCTCATTCGTTATTGTCTACTTAATCCTCGTTACTTTTTTTTTAAATCAAGTATTAGGAGACTTTCTCAAGGATGAAAATTTTGTCTATGTTTATTTTTCTACAGACAAAAATAAGTGTTTTTTTTTAAATTTCATTAAAAAATGTAAAACTTCAGGAGAAATTTTCATTGTAAAGATAACTTTGAAATATGAATTGAATTTATATTAGGGGTTATAGGTTCAGATAAAAATTTTCATAACCATCTTGCCAGATATTTCTCATATATTTGGGTTACTGTAGAAAAATTCTGAAATATTTCATAATGTATAAGACCTATGGAAGCAATTAGCATCGAAAATTCATCTTTCTTTTCCTTCCCTGCAGAGATCCACTTATATATTTATTTTTATCCTCACTTTCTTCTGTAAAGAGCCATTCTCAAACAATGGGAGTCAAAACTCAGGCTATAGGGATTTAAACTCTCATGAATTCCTTAGACATATAGTGCACAAAGGAAATTTCTACCCAGCCAGCCTTCAGTAATTTCATTTGTTGTGCTGAGCTCTTAAAGCACTGTGAAAATAAGGCTGTTAAAGACAAACACCGACAATAATTTATTGCATTGTGCAATTCCTCTTAGAATATCAGACTTCAGCAGAATTAGCACAGAGTGAGGGTAGTGCAGTCCAACTTTACCAAAAAACACACAAGACAAACTATGAGAATGAAACTTCTATGGGAATTCTTATAGTAATTTCTGCAACTACACACATTTTAACCCCAAATCAAAGATGGCTTGGTAGCAAGAAAGTTTTCTATAAAATCATTTAAGTTAGAAAATATCTCTAAGATCATTGAGTCCAACCAGCACTGCCATGTCTGTCACTAAATCATGTCCCTGAGTGCCACATCTATATGTATGTTAAATACAGGATTTCTCCAAGGATGGTGACTCTACCAGTTCCCTGGTTCTCTGTTCCAATGTTTGCCAATCTTTCAAATTAAGGAATTTTTCCTAACATCCAATCTAAACCTCCTCGGGTGCAACTTGAAGCCTTTTCTGCTCATGCTATTGCTTTTTACCTGGTAGAATTGTCCAACCTCCACCTCATTAAAACTTCCTTTCACGTAGTTGTAGAGAATGATAAGGTTCCCTCTGATCTTCCTTTCCTTCATGCTAAAAACCTCACTTCCCTCAGCCTCTCCTCATAACACTTGTATTCCAAACCCTTCACCAGTTTCATTGCCCTTTTCTGCATGTGGTCCAGAAAATGTCCTTGTAGTGATAGACCTAAAACTGGATACAGGATTCAAGATGCCACCTCACGAGTGCTGAGTATTGGGCGAAAATCACAGCTGACCATACTATTACTGATATAAGCCATGATGCCATTGGCTTTCTTGGCCACCAGGGCACACTGCTGGCTCATGTTTAGTTGGCTGTCAATCAGTACTCCCAGGTCATCTTCCACTGAGAATTTTCCAGCCACTCTGTCCCCCATCTGGAGAGCTGCAAGGGGTGGTTGTGAGTCAAGGGCAGGATCTGGCACTTTGCCTCGTTGAACCTCACACAATTGGCTTTGGCCCATCAAACCAACCTGTCTAGATCCCTCTGCAGAGCCTTCCTGCCCTCCAGAAGCTCAACATTCCCACCCCAAATTGATGTGATCTGTAAATTGAGTGAGGGTGCCCTCGATCCCCTCCACCAGATAATTAATGATGATACGTATTAAACAGAACTAGGCCAAATACTGAGCCTTGGGTAACACCATTAATGATTGGATGCCAGATGAATGTAACTTCATTCACCACCACTGTCTGGGCCTGGCATCCAGACGATCTTACCCAGTGAACAGTGCACCTGTTCAAGCCATAAGCATCCAATTTCTCCAGGAGAATGATGTGGGAAATGGTGTCCAATGGTAACGAATGGTACCTTACTAAAGTCCAGGTAGACAACACTCACGGCTATTCCCTCATCCACTCCGTGGGTCACCCTGTCATAGAAGCAGGTCAGGTTGATCAAGCAGGACTTGCCTTTCAAACCTGTGCTGGCTGGGCCTGATGCCCTGGCTGTCTTGCATGCGCCACTGGATGGCACTCAAGATGATCTGCTACGAGATTGCCCCTGGCACTGATTATGTTATGACTAACAGGTTAAAGAACAGCTGCTAAGTAGGCAAAAAACTTGCTTTCATATTAGTAAGAAAATCCACTTTAGTACAGTGGTGAGTGTTCCTGTCTCCCATGTGGGATACCAGGGTTTTGATTCCCACCAGGGAGGCAGTGGTGCTGTTTAAGAGTTGGACTTGATCCTTGTGGGTCCCTTCCAACTCAGAATATTCTGTGAATTTGTAATACTGCCCATAAAATACAGGAAGTCACATTTTTTTCCCCCCACAAGCAGTTTTGCAAATTTCCTTGTTATATTCAGACAGTATCTGTAACTAAATCAAAACTAATATAAAATCAAAACATTTCTGACATTTGTTTAGCATTTTTATAGAACACAAGGAAATCACTTTCTGAGCAGCACTTGACATGCAGCCTGCATGGAAACCACCTACTCTTTGTTAAATGTAAAGATGTATAGAATGAATACAACAATTGTGCTGTTCCTCTTTCTATTTTCAAAAAGTGGTGCCTTATCACATATATGATATCATTGCCCAAGTGTTTCAAGAAATTTAATTAAAAGTATCACTTCCAATAAATTCCTCGGGCAAACGGACTACCATAGGGGAACATAAAGAATGTGAACATTAATTGCATTTGCGATTAGCTTCATTGAATTGAATTCTCACACACTGATACCCTTTTTTACTTATGCAATAAATATCAGGCATTTATACATCCAGCTATTGGTAAGTTTACTGTAATGGAATATTCCCACTAGACTGGAAGCCTATGCAGGAAAAAGATCCCAGTAACAGAAGTAGCTGTTTACAAATGACCAGTGAGGCAGACAGAGCCTCTCTTTTGATACCCTTTACAAATGAGGCATTTCCGTTCAATATCATCCTATTAACAACCTCTGCATTAGAGAATTGTAGATAAAAATACCCCCCATAGTTACATAAACCATCAAAATTTCTGTGAAAAAAATCAAGAACAGCAACATCAAAAACCCAACTGAAAAGAAAACCAATGCAAGGCATCTAAAGAAAAAATCCAATTTGCTGATAAATTAATTAAATTCCCTACTGATCCAACCCTGACTGAACATGCCCCATGTGGGAGAGACTGAAAGAAAAAATTGCTAATTAATGCTAATGCAGAGATTGGAAGAATATTAGAAGAATTACAGAACATCTCTCTTTTGCTCAGTGAGTACAAGCAAGGTAACTAGGTCTTTACATTTGCAAGAGCTATTGTGAATGAAACAATTCTATTACACACAACACAAATATTAATATTGCAGTCCCCCTCTGGACAGAAATGTAAAACAAGTAAGGAATAGCTCTTCTTTCTGGTTTTTTTATGTAATTTTGTCCCAATATATTGAGTACCTTGAGAAAACCTTAAGGATTAGTACTACTGTGGCATTTCAAATAGTCTAAAAGATTATCATGCCTGAACATCTTTTCTAGGCATATTCTAATAGACTCTTTATAATTAATTGATTATTATAATTGTATTTCAGTGAATATAGTTGTAAAATAGAAAATTAGATAAACTCACCTGTATGGTATTACAGACTAATGGGAGATGTAAAAGGTCCAGACGAATCAAATTAAAAGAGGCTAAATTCCCTTTACCAGTGCTTACTTTCACCAGTGTTAATTTTTACTATGAGTAGATGAAGGCTGCATACATGTTGGTGATTTCCCTGACTCCTTCCTAGTTTTAAAAGATCTCTTTTAAAAATTAATTCTGGATGAAGTAAGCTCCTTAGCCTACACAAGGGAATCTCATAATATCGGTTACAATATTATTGAGTTTATTGGTTTCTAGATGAATGCAAAAATAGTGCAAAAGACATTTGTTTGTTCCTGATGTTTTTACCATTTTTATAAATCACTTCTTTAAGATTATTTATCTTATATTCCTATTTTGCCACCATGGTATCTCTTAATTACTGATCAATATGACTCTAAATATAAAGCTACTCAAATGGTAGACTATAAGGAGCCATAATGGACTACTGGATAACTAATGTCTGTTTTAACAAGTCCATAACCATGTATTTGCTATAGGAGTTACTGTGCTATGGCTCCAAAGGAGCTATTACAAGCTATTGACTTTGAGCACATTGCTACACATCTAATTATGTATTAATGTTACTGCTGTTACTGTCATAACAGAGGGAAAACTGAAGTGAGACAAAAAGTTAAGCAGTGAAGTAAATGCAAATTTATCTAGCATTGAAAATTCTAAATGAAATGTTTATTTTCTGCTGTTTACATGTTTCTTGGTAAAAATCATAAAATAGTGAGCAGCTGAAAGGAAAAGGAATGACTATTAGAGCTTTTTAACACTCAGTGGATTCAGTTTCCAGTAAGTTAGACAGTTGTTTTATTTCATTATGCATTTCTGAACAGGGAGGGATCCTACAACTTTCTCTTTTTAATATTAAGCTGAGTGAAAGGAAGAAGTTTGGTTTCTTTTAGCATCAGTACTATTGCACTGATTTTCAACCTAAATCTTTACTAAGAAGGGAGATTCATTCCTTTTGATTTATGTGGGTTCAATTTTCAGTTACATAAGGAAACATGAAGCAAGGAAAATTTCATTTATTTGATTTTACAATGAAGAATTTGAACAGCTTCAGTCCTGGCATCATGTAAAAACCAAAGAAATAGAAGAGGGATGTAATGAAATCTTCTGAAACGGAAGCAAAGCTAAAATGAAGGAACAACTCCTTTCAGATAAACTAACTATCTTTCTCTCTCATGAAAAAACAGCAAGACCTTGAGCTACACTCCCAGCTTTCCTGCATTCAAGAGTTTGACTGTACGCATCCTTACTGTAGCTTAAGGCTGATAGAGGAAAAGACAGTGGATGTGTCTGATAGTGTGACCAAAGGCAAGTCTTAGACAGTATCAATTTGGCAGACAACCAGTTTCTAATTCCTGTTATACCACATTAAATTTCTTGTAAGAAGTCTCATAACTGTGTATGATGATGAGGCAATCCATACCCGGACATCTTACTTTTCTAACAGATAGCAGATGAAACCAATAAAGTGTGTCAAAAACAGAGTATTTTCCTAAACTTCTGTTGAAAACTTCATTGGAAGCCTGGAATGAAGAGTACAGTTCTTTTTCCCTTAGATAACACCATTCCCTCCCCCCACCCCCCGCCAAATATCTAACTCTTTCTTCAGTAGTGTGTGCTGACTTCAGTACCTCTAAATCACAACTTCTCCCTAAAACATGTANAGTACTCAAGATGTGGTTGAATAGAAAAATTATTAATTAAAATTCTAGCATGTATAAATGCATAATGTGCCTTTTTATAATAAAACAGGGTGAAATAGTAATGAAATATAATACATAACTGCCCTTCAGAAATCGAGCATGGAGGTTTGGTTCATGCCCCTTCTCCTTACACTGCCAATTGAAAGCTCTGTGACCTCATGGTCACTACATCCCAGGTTTCCTCCCACCACAATATCACTAACCTTCCTTGTTTGTAAACAATAGGTCGAGCACAACCTCCCCCCTGGTAGGCTCACTCACCTGCTGCATCAAGAAACAATCAGTCCTTGTACACCAGGGGAGGAAACAGAAAATAGAAATTTTCAGCAAAATTGCTCCTGGACATGATTTGCTATGGGCTCTGACCAAAGACTTCCTGAACTGAAATGAATCACCCTTACAGTTACAAAAAAATAAGCAATAGGATTTAGAAATGTCCACAGAATACATACTTTCCAAAGCTACATAATTCTAAACATTAACCAGAATCTTAGATGGAATCCATCTCACCTACCTTCAGGCATCTGTAATGTTTACAGCTGAGCTAAACAATTAATCTAGGCAGTGTCTGCTGTCATTTGACAGAAACAGACATTCATTTGACTTATTTTAGCCATCTTTACCAGAATGATCTACATTATAATACGTAAAACTATTAAAAACAAGCCTAATGTGCCCAACTTTTGTATGTAGTAATCCAAATTCCCTTCAAAACAAAGTTTAAGGAGTAAAAAAGGCAAAATCTGAAAGAACTACACAAATAAACAATTAAGATAGAGAGCTTTTCAAGTCTCCTTCAACAGCATCTCACCCTTAATTGCAATACAAGTTACACCCAATAGAGTGTATTTAAAAAAAACCCCTAAAACTGAAACACACCCAAGCACAGCATGTTTAAGAAAGATCCTGAATAGCCTGACTTTCCCTGAAATTTGAGACGTTTAGTGACCCAACGCTCCAGAAGACTTTTCTTAAGTCCCAAGTTACTAGGTGCTGTTAGTCTTAATGATATCTAGATTTGAAGGGATGTCTGGAGGTCACTAAGTCTAACTTTGAGGGTGGATTCAAATTCAAGAGTAGCTCAGGTTCTTAAGGGTCAAGCCCAATGGAGTGGTGAATATCTATAAGAATGGAGAATCCACAGCCTCTCTGGGACACCTGTTCAAGTAAAAAGTCCATTGCATCTGCAAAGGATGGAAAATGTGTAATGGAAAAGAAATAGGACTGCTGTTAGCAACAGTACTCTGCAGTCCTTCATTTAATAGGTAGTCTTTTACATGAGAAAGAAGTACATGAAGCATGTATGTATGTACCCTAATTAGAGAGAAACCTAACAATATTTCTTCGGCATAATTTAGTAACTTGCTTAGTTTGACTCAATGTAATAATACAATGAGCTTTTCCAGTTTTATTGTTTAAAGGAAAAAGATTCAAAAAGGAGAAAATATTTCTTTAAAGAAACCTATGGACAAGAGATGTTACCGTCTTCTTTGATAATTTTCCTAAAATAACGGATGTTATGATTAAGCAACGGATGTTATGATTACGTAATTATGCCTAACTGACGACCAGTAGCAAATGATAGCTAAAAGCTCAGAGAGATTTAACCTCTGTTCCTGATGTCCCCAGCTCAGTTTTAAACCACACTGACTATTATAGCTATCCTTATTTCATAGAAGAATGCATTGCAAGTGAAAGAACAGGAAAGAATGAGGAATTGTGGTATAGCTGCATATCTCAAATAGCCTCAAAGAAATTACAGACATTGCAAAACATAAAATCATTAAATGAAATTAATTAACTAATTATCATTTCTCAGCTCCATCCTTCTTCTTTGTAATACTGCATGCCCTTGAAGGGCTACCCATACTCAGTCACAAATCTTTATTGTACTTTCTATTATATGTGGTATGGGCAATCCCAAATTATGCCAAATAATCAGAATAGGGTTGCAAAAATGCTTCCAAAACAACATTTCTGTATATATAGATATATATGTATCATGCAGGAGCAGGACACGCTTTTGCAGCATCATCAAAGCCATAGTCAAGGCAGTGGGTATAGATACAGTCATATCTTTGTTCTGTATGGTAGAATGGTTCATTGCTTTGCATTGCATATTCTGAAGGGAAAATTAGACCAGTCAGGCACGGATGTTTTAGAGTGGGTAATATCACCAGCAAACAAATCAAACCAAAAGGATTTGGCCCTCATTAGAACAGCTGAACCTTGTAACTGCCCCTTTCAGAAGAGTTAAAGACACCAAATAGTGGTAGATGTCCATGCATGTGATTTCCCCTGTCTGTTCAGCTCATAAGAAGCAGTTTGATCAGCTACAGCTTTATGGTGATTAGATGCTTTAGGCAGAGTAGAACAGTCCTTTCTATGGTAGAGCCAGTGACCTCCATTACATAGGAATGTGCATGCTGTGAATATTACTAAAGCTGCCTGGGTTACACAGGAGCATCAGCATATGGCTAGCAAATGGCAAAATGAATGTCCAGTCTGAACTGAGAATGATATGGGTTTCTGTTTGGAGCAGTAGGAACTCAAAAACCTAAAAGAATTTGGAAAAAAGTAGGAGCCACTGAACTCAGAATGGTTTAGAAAAACTATTCACAAAGTAAGTATAAATTCTTACAAATCAAATATTAAGCTACAACTACATATTTATTTTTCAAATCCTTTCTTCAAATGCAAACCAAAGAACTCTGTAAGACTTTTATCTCCTTTCAAACTCTGACAAATTTTGTGATCAAGTATAACACCACACTGGCAAGGATAGTGTGGTAAGGTGTCATAAGCCAGTAAAGAAATTTCTCAGAACTGAATTTATAGTAAATCAGGGTTGCACGGTGTTCTGTTCTTCCAGATAACCAGTATAACAGTAACAGTATTGCCACTGAGTGAAAAAATGCTAAGAACTATACACAAATTATACATTTCCCAGAGCTCATGTGCAAGTCATGAAGCCTTTGCTAGAGGAACTACTAGGTTAAAAAATGGTCCT
Organism: Pitta sordida; assembly: GCA_013390025.1. Taxonomy (NCBI): domain Eukaryota; kingdom Metazoa; phylum Chordata; class Aves; order Passeriformes; family Pittidae; genus Pitta; species Pitta sordida. The sequence goes on along the minus strand of WEKX01016335.1, from coordinate 57,062 downwards.
TTCCGTGTATATTCCTTCTGAAAAATAATTGTCTGATGAGTCAAAATGGCTATTTCTGATTACCCTTCATCTTATTTTTATATTTTCACGGAAATATTCCTGGTTAGTAGAAGCATTGTCTAAACACCAAGCTGCACCGTACTGCTGTCTCGTACATAGAATCCAAAGGTTCTGCTTTCAGTGTCAGCATGCATGAGAAATGGGGTTTTCACAGCTGCTCTGAGTTGTGTTTCTTAAAAGATATAGCTTTGCTTGTTTATTATTGCTTCAAAATAATTAAATCTTTTGTCATTCATGCTAAATATGAAAGTGCACCTTAGGCTGGGGTTTCAATGTCTTTTTTTTCCCCTCCTGCACTGAAATGCTGAACAGTGCTGCATCTGCGAAAAACCAGATGCTTCTTCCTTCTCCTCCTATAACCAAACGTTTGATTTGGATGAGGTTTTGCATCTGTTATACCAGTTATGGGAATCGGAGGAACTCATTAGCACTCAAGCCCTATGTCAGTAGACTTCTTTCGGGAAAAAGAGGAAAATGAGTGCCTCACAAATAATCCACAGCAGGAGGTTTCATCCCTTTGCAAATATCAAGACAGGTCTCAGTAGCTCTGTAGCTATTTCTATAAGCGAAGCATTTCTAAAATATCTACTTTCCCTGCCGTAAATATGCTCATATTACCTGTTGCTGACAAACAAGTCTGATTATTGACTTCACNCCATGGTCATAGAACCCAATGCTTTTCTGCTGGCACCAGCCCTTGAGCCATTTATTAAGAACAAGAATCCTGCTGCTTCCAGGGTCCAATCCCGCCATTACAGGGACAGAGCAGAAGACTACGTAACTTATTTTTAGGTGACCTCTTAAGGATTGGATTTTCTTTAACATAAGTAATCCATGTCCTGCAGATACATCAAAAATTAACTTTGGAATCTGCTCTTCAAGTTACACCATACATACTGGCAAAGCTGTACTTAGATTTTGTTTTCCTTTTTATCCATCTTCACAATATGACACCTTGCTGCCATAAGAATACAGCCAACTATTCTCTCCCTTGATAATGGCGGCTGATTGTTAGAACAGATAATGTCCAGCGATTAAAAACAATTGAATGTTTGTTGCAACTATATAACTTCTTTTCAGGACAAACATTTTTCACTAGAACAGAAAAATGAGAAAAGGAATTTTTTTTTCCTTTAGGTTTTTTTTTCCAGAATTTATTTTGGGAACAAAGGTGCTGCCATTTGTATGCATGAAAGTATAAATAACACATTTGCTCCCTTTTTATGCTGAATAAACAGACTAAGCACCTATGAAATGTCAGATATATTCTTAGCAACTGAGATATTTCTCATAAAGGATTAGCAAACCTAAGTATTTTTTTCTTATTTATAATTAGCAGCTTTGCCTTTCCAGTCAATCTTATTCTACATGTTAATATCTCAGAAGTTCTGTTCCCTTTGAGGTCTGTTGCTTGACACACATGAAACATTTTTTTTTTTTTTTTGGTGTCATATCCCCATGGAAATGGAAGTTACACTGTCATTTACTGAGTGTTTTTGAGAACAGTTGCCCAACCACCACCTCTTAAAACCCTGCTGGCTAGTTATGCCACATTAAGTAGGGATTGTCATTGGGTACTCTGAAAAGTAGGTATGTTCCCTGTTCTAAGATGAAAAACATTGCAAAGCAGTTAAATACACTGTTGAGAATAAATAGGACCACTTAAGAGTGAATGGTTATTTTCATATACATGCAGAAATTATATAAATGAATGATTGTGTAAAGCAGCTCCTTTGAGCAGATAAGGCTGTTCAATAATAAATTCAAGACTTATTTTCAGAACTTCTGTTGTTAAATGAGCATCAGCATTTGGCCAGATTGCTTTTAGTTTAACACTTGTGATTAGGAATCCAGTTTGTTCCAGTCCTTGTAGTAAGTTTCTTCCATGTATCCTAGCCCAAGAAACTACACAGAAAATGACCAGATTTATACCACAGCCTATGAGAACAGAGGCTTGTTTAATTTCCAGATCCCTCCTGCTTCATGTATTATTCCTGAAAGTTAATGTAATGACTTTCTTAATGTTTCACTTGGATTCACTTCAGTAAAATGTCCTTTACCCTCCCTCCCTCCAGTTTCTTGCTTAGAAATTGGAGATTAATGAGAATTTACATGGATGAAATGAATTCTACTCCATCAGCTCTCTACTATTTGTGAGTGGTTCACAAGTTGTAGGTTAGCTGAACTGCAGATGCAGGGACACTGAGCCAAGTCTGGTCTGGCAAGAATTCTATGCTACTCTATAGTGTTGTGGGAAGGCAACTTTACAGTTTCAAGGGTCAGGTTGGCCCAGAAACAGTCCAGACACTTTACAGAGCCTAAACTAATATCACTTGATCTCCCTGTACCATGGTGAGTCAATCAAAAGACTCTGCATAGAGCTGGTTCAAGTCTGGCACGACTTGCAGAGGGGTATAGAGTTTGATGGGCAGTGCATTATAGCTCACAAAGTTTTCTCCATGCCTCTACACTGCTTTCCTGGTCCAATGTATTATTGCTAAGAGGCAGAATGTACAGAGCTCACATGGGTCCAATGTATTATTGCTAAGAGGCAGAATGTACAGAGCTCACCATGCCTGAGCTGATACACGCTTCTAGAATGGGAGTTTAGGACAGAGACAACTGAATGACTCTGTCAAAATCAGCTCTGGCTTACCTGTTTTGTTGGCTGCTCCAGACATGATAGTCATTGACTGTTCTTTATCTCATGCCTGCTCGGTTCTTTTGTGTATCTCAAGTATCCTTATACTTCCCATCTCTGGACAGCTCGTGATAAATTCTGAAACAAGGCTGGGTTTTGGGAGAAATTATAATCTAATATCTGGGAAAGAAACACTTTTTCTGATAAAAGAATTTCTCTTTGAAATACAGATGGGTATCCTATATCGCGTGCCTGCGGTCTTAATTCGGACCGACTTCCGCGTTGAATGGCGCCTGCGCTGCCAATGCCGCCTGTGCCCCCACTGCCGCCTGTGCCCCCTCCGCAGCAGATGCTGCTGCCCCCACAGCCATCACCCATGCCCCCACCGCCGCCTGTGCTGCTCCTGCTGCTGCCCATGCCCCCACCGCTGCCCGGGACACAGCCCTGGCCGCCGATGCAGCTGCCGCCGCCACAGCAGAAGCAGTGGTGGCAAGTCACGCATGCGCAGTTGTGAAACGGGTTTCCTACATCGCTGAAAAATCATGCCGCTAAGATCTGAAGCTGCAATATGGGGGGTGCGAAGTGCAAGAGGGTCGACTGTATATGTTTCCTCAATGGAAGTATTCTTCTGACACAAGAATAACAAGGGCATTTAATTTTTATTAAAACTGGTTTTAATAATCTTACAAATTTCACAGATTCACACACAGAATATTATGAGTTGGAAGGGACCCACAAGGATCATCTAGTCCAACTCACCATCTAACACCCGTACAGAGACCGAAAGCACATCCCAGAGCAGTAAACACAAACCTAGTTCCCTCACAGTCTAGCAGGCCACTCCAAGCTGGAAGGGACCCACAGGATCATCCAGCCCTACACCCCCCAGCTAGACAATGTCACTAAGCTCCTCATCAAGTCTTCTCTTAAACACCCCCAGGTGATGATGGGATGGGAAATTAGGTTATTAAAAAAAAATTATGATGACATGACCCTGAAATTAGCTCAGATAGATAATACATGGTTCTCATAGCACCAAGGTTATGGGTATTCACTCAACAGCCATTAAAACATCTCTAAATTAAACGGATGGTTTTTGACTATGAGTTTAAAATGTTTTTGAAGAGGAGCATATGACAGGAGGTCCTGATTTCATACTGGTTTTGGACATAAAAAGGTTCTACCAGAGCAGACACAGAGAACGCAGAATATAACCTGCTGCTTGGTGACTGCCAATGAGCATTACTGCCCGTGTAGAAGCACAGGAACAAGACAAATTAAATTATTCACTGCACATACTTGAAAACAATTTTAAAGTTTACATCTTATTGCATGAAAGCCTATTACCAAAATCCATACCAACAGCTCTGAGTATGTTAACTCTGAATTTGATGCAATATTTAATTGGGCCAGAGATCTGGCTTAGTTCTTGAGTGGGATTCTCAAACTTTTATGCTGAGAAATTTCTCCTCATGCGTCGCTTTTCTAATGTTGTCTGTTCTCTGATAGAGTCTTCTGGGTACTGAAATGTTGAGAAAGCATTAAAAAACACCAGTTTATTCAGAACAAGGTTTGAAAAAATTAGTAAATGATGGGTCCTGCTTAAGTGTTGAAAGCCAAATGACAGATGTGAAGGGGAAAGTTTGCATGAAAAAAGCCTATCTAGAATTTAAATGCCTTTTATTGTAATAGAAGCTGAAGTACCTATCACATGCATACCCAGGGGAACATGAAGCTTTGGGAGTCTTATCCTATAATGATGAATATTACGTATTTCTGAACACAACACTGATCTCCTTTCACATTTCTTGAGAGATCTAAGACCTCAAATGTACTGCATGACATTATCTCTCTTTGTACATACATATGTGACCTTAAAAAATATCTCTCTAAGATAGTGACTTATCATTCCGGGTTTTTTTTTGAGAAAAGTTTCTAATGCATTGATTCATTATATGTGTAGCAGTCTTTTTCCTTTGTTGTGGGCATATCTTAACTTTTATTAGTAGTAAAACTTATGCCCTTTGAAACTGAAGCATCCTGGTGCAAAGAAAAAACGTCTAGAGGGATTATCCATTTCTGATGATTTCAGATTTCTAGAATCATCTGGTTTACAGTAAAGGAGATTCAGGGAAGCTCCCAAATTAAGAAATGCCTTTGTGGCTAATTCTTCACCCTTGCTCTTCCGGCTGTCAGCAGAGTCTCTAGAAAAGTACTGGGGTGTAAATTCCAGATTCTATTCCTTTCAACATAGAGTTTCCAAAGCTATGAAGATATGTAGCACCTCAGAACAGAAAAGTATTAATATGGGAAAATCTGGTAGGAGAAACTGTTTCATTGATATTTAATGGATGTTCTTTTTTTACAAACACTGTGAATACTTATCAGGCAGAAGAGAATTGCAGGGCAAAGCCTGTTGTATTACTTTTCAATCAGTTTTCACCATTTTTGACTATATGGTAGGAATATATTTTCTCTTAGTATTACAATGTCCTTTTCTAAGGAGGTAGCAGTAAACTTTACCTGAGGCATGTTAATCAAGTCTTTTGACAGAACACAGACTTCATAGGAAATTCCCATCTCACTTTAATTCAACTCCTGAAAATAAGGGCATGAAGAGCTATACAACCTTTTTTTAACTTTGAAAAGGGTTTTTGTTAAATGTTGTTTGCTAAAAATATATACACATAAAAAATATGGAAACCTCACCCTCCCGTGTGTGGAGTTAATTCAGTTTGACTGTCAGGTTTTGCTCACAACACATCTCTAAGGATTTCTCTTACTTCAAATATAGTCTTAAAATCGGTGTAATACCCCATTAGGAAAAGTTATAAATTATATGCTTCACCAACTTCCATCTGAAAAATGGAGATGAGTGAGGAGAGTGTCAGAGAGCTTAAGGAGTAGTTTAGAAGTGTTTCCCTCTACAGTGAGGAGTAAGTATTTTCATCTTCCACAGAAGAGGCTCTAAATAGCTTTAGACTATTTCAACTACTGTAAATAGATTGAACACTGAATGAAGTTGTCTAGAACCGTTGGAGAAAAATTGCACACTTTAGAAGATAAAAGAAGCTAGTTTCCATCCCCACTTTGAGCTGGGAATCAATGAGAAGATGTGCTATCTCAAGGAGCGTCTTGCTGCATGGTATTTATCCCTCAGCTGCCTGGAAGTGAGTCTCAGTCACACATTGGCTGCAAATGAAGTTCCTTTACTCGTTTGCCTTTAGGTGATATCTGACCTACAGTCATTGCAGATACACTTAAAAATATTATAAATTATAGGCCTTTTGCAGCAGCAGGGATCTTAGTGCATGCTAACTGACAAAATATTTTGCTTTTTTGATGGGTGGGTTTTCCCAGGTCACCTTGAGCTATGCTACCTAAGCTAAACAGCTGCCTGTGTCTAAGAGATATTAAGTAGCTTAGTTTATTTCAAATTACCTGCTGACACTGAGCTTCAGATTTGCTGTTTGTTTATCAGTCTTGAAGAGAAAAGGGAGTAAAAGCACTCTTTTGGTGTTAATATATTTCTTTAAAAAAGTCTCCAAACAAGAAACAACAGAGGACTGGAAGAGTTGTGAATCACTGAGAACTGGTGTTTCAAGACTCTTATGATATAATGCTTTTCGTGAAATTATGAGGCTCCACCTTAAAAGCAATTAATTTCATCCTCCTTATTTGTGTGAAGAGGAATTCCAGAATGTCACTGCTCTAATTTTGCAGTCTTTCTTTAATTCCCAGAAAGAAATATCGTGTTATCATCCTCCAACTTTAATTTCTATTTTCTTTTGTTATGCTTGTTTCTCAGATAATGTACTTGCCGAATCTGTCTGCCAATGAGTTAATTTTCTTTAAGTAGCCCATATGGTGATGTGTTTTGGATTGGAGACTGAAACGGTGCTGATAACACTTCCAGTGTTTTGGCTATACAGTCATACCTCAGTTATTCACACCTTCCCGTTCGGGGCTTCAGTGATTCAGAAATATTCTCATTGAATCTTATTCAATGATTCATGGAGGTGATGTATATTTCCACAACACAGTGTAGTCCTGTTCTCCTGTGGCAGGTGTCCTGGGCCACCCTCCCACCTGCCCCAGGAGTTAGGAAGTCTTTTACTGTAACACACGGCACTGTGTGGTCCTATTTCCTTGTGGCAGGCAGCCTGGACTGCCAGCCTGCCTGTGCCAGGAGTGGGGAAGTCTTCTGTAAAATGCCACTCAGTGCGGTCTCATCCTGCCACGGCAGGTGGCCTGGACTGCCAGCCTGGCCATGCCAGGAGCCTCTGTGTGTGTGTGTGTGTGTGTCTGTGTTACTGTTTCCATGGCTACAATCAGGAGAGGTGATGCTGATGCTAACTGCAGTGGAATGCAAGTAGTAATCAATGTGTTGTCCCCAAGGGCTGCTTGCCCAGTGCCTGGCACCCCTGGTGATACACATAGCCCCAGGGAAAGCACTCCTACAGCACAGTGCCTGTGGAATGCAATTGGGACTTCCTGTCCCCAGGGACCGGCATAGCTGCCACAGTTAAAGAGAAAAAACTCCGACGCCCCCTGCCGCTGTAAAGGTCCCTGGGATGTTGCAGTGTTGCAAAGTTGCCATATTCATGGCAATAATTTGCCATATTAATAGCGTGCCCATGTTCGCGGATTTAATGTTTCATGGGAACCCATAGAGACCCAAAACCTGTGGATCCAGAGGTATGACCATACTTGCTTTCAGTATTTGGATATTGCTGAACATCGCCTCCATGGCATCCGCCTTTCTCTTTCTCAAGCTGCCTCCTCAGCAAGAAGGCTGGAGGTGAACAAGAGGCTGGGAAGGGACACAGCTGGGACATCTGACCCCACTTAACCAGGGGGATATTCCAGGCCATATAATGCAAGGCAAAGCAATAACATCTCAAGGAAATTGGAAAGAAAGTGACATTCATAACTATGGCTTTTGTCTTCACTAGTAACTATTATCTGTGCTGAGGGTTGGCTTTCCTGGAAATGGCTAATCATTTGCTTACTCATAGGAAGTAGTAAATGAATACCTTATTTTGCATTCACATGTGGCTTTGCTTCACCTATTAAACTGCTTTTATCTTCACCCACAGTTTTTCCATCTTTCTTTCCAATTCTCTGCCCCACCATGCTGAGAGCGAGTGACTGGGTGGCTACTTAGCTGTTGGAAAGGATCAACCCACTGCCAAGAGAGACATCAATCTCATTTTCTTACTCTCTTCCAGGTGTTATCTTTCTATATCTTCTTATAGTTGGAACATATTCACCCGTTCCTTACAAGTTCCATTTTGGACCCTTTTTGCTGGCTACAAACTGATCTCTACTATTTATTTATTTATTTTAAATATTTCTATTGATACATTCCAGGGTGTAGTTTTATTTTCCATTGCACTATATGGATCACACTTAGGTACACCAAGTTTCCGATTGCTACTTCTTGTAACTGTGAATAATACTAAGTATTTCTTCTCTGAGCAGCACAGGTCAAAGAGAAGGAAAATGTTGATTTTTTGAAATATCAGAGGTATGTTCACACTATTAAAAAAGTAAAATAATAATTTACTGCTATTACATATTATACTAGCATACACGGAAGGGAAATATTTGCACTCACTCATGTTCTCAAGTATCTGTACAGTGAGGTCAGGATTCAAATCTCGAAAACATCAGTGGTTCTTAGAGGAGAATAAATTATAAACTCTTTAAATATGTGCTTCAGACTTTTACCTATGTCAAATTTCCTGAAAACTATTAAGCTTAGAGTGGATTATACAAATCTTATCATGAAGGTAAAAGTGTCATGTGGCTATTATGAGCCATCATGATCTACAGGATGAACCCTGGTTGCCTAGTCAGTGGGTCTGAACACTCGCCTTGTCATGAAGAAATTGACCTGGGTATGTTCTCTCATGAAAATTCACAGTTGACATACCTCTGACAAAATACAGATTTATTTTGCCACCCTTTTCCTCCATAGTCCACAGAGAAAGACAAACACTGCTAAAACAGAGTGCATCTCACCTAATGTAAATATATTAAATAGTAAGGTAAACCTATTTTCAAACAGATTAAAGCTGTCTCTTTTTTTCTTTTCAGGAACACAGGGTTACTTCATTTCTAAAAAACAATTGTGATTCAGCTCAAAATTCAGATGTATATACTTGTAGACATTTACCCCATAGAGANTCTAGATGGTGGGAGGCTTGGATGGATGGAGCGTGGTGCCCGTGGTTCCACGCTTGTGGGTCTGGGAGTTGGACTAAATGATCCTGTGTGTCCCTTCCAACTCAGAATAACCCGTGAAACCTGTGAAACATTAAGTTGTCTGAATCTGAATACTGTTTTGAATGTTAAGTAATATGAATACTTCTTTTGGATTAATTTGCCATTTGAGAAGAGTTTTCTAAATATCCTCTATTTCTACCTTGCTTTTTCCTAGGTTTCATTAGGTAACTTAATAAGCTTAAATCAGTTTCTTTTCAGATCTGAAAATAAATCTGATTTTTGGCACATTAACTTGAAATAGCAAAGAAAGGACGAAGAGGATCAGATTCAAAATGAAAACATAAACTTTGTTCTCCCCTTCTTCTTCCAGCTGAAGAGATTTCTGAGTGCTTGTTTCCTGGAATATAAATTTTTCTTGTCCTGTATTTTAGCTTCTTAATTACATTTTATCAGGGATGAAGAGAATTTCCGTCAACTCAAGATATTTTTTACTTGGTTAGAAATAAGAGGGTCGTATACTTGGGAAAATTATAGAAAGACAGTTTGAAAGTGAGAACTACTGGGGTAAAATTATTATCAGTTACTCATTTTCAATTAGCTATCTCATTGGATCCATTCTACCTACTCTGTTGCAGTGCATTTATCAATTCAATTCAAGCAGTTAGTCATTTGATTTTCTCATTTTATTATTCAGTACAGAGACCAATTGCTTTTGTAATTATGGTAATAAACTATATTTACATCTGATTTAACCTCTCACTACTTTAGGCATCTCACTTAAGTGTGTAAGCTGTGATCCTTTCAGGTGTTCCCAGTACAGAATGTGCTCTTTACATCTGGGGGAAGATCAGGGGAATTGAGACATAAAGAGGCTTCAGTGAAAAACTTCAATCAGGCAGGGTAGGTTTTGGCCAGGGTCACAGAGAGAAATAACTGATTAACTGTTTTGCATTTCAGTAAGGCTCTGGCAAATCTGGCACTGTTTTCCTTTAACACACATTTTGAAATTTAGCTTACATTTTCCTAAGACTCTTGTCTATCTGCTAGCTTGAAACTCTGGGAGACTTTGGGTTTTCATGACTTCACCTGATGTTAGTCAAAGTTATGTATAGAGCATGTATACAGTATAACTCTGAGGATTTTGGTTATTCAAGCGTAATTTTCTATTGCTATTTTTCTGAGCAGCTGTTGGGTCCAAAACCAGGATAGAAATCAGTGATAGCAAGAAATCGATCTCCTAATAATGTACTCACTGCCTATAAAAGCACTCACAAATTGGCTGTTTAAATGGCTAAATTTACAAGAGACATTTAAAATTAATTTTAGGATTTTCATATAGTCCCTTGTAGTATACTAATGAAGTATTGTAAAAAGGAAATATCAGAGTTACAGTCCTCTACCATGTCGGATTCTGCTCTGAATCCAAAACAACTTTGATAGTTTTTGTTCCCTCTTTCAGAATCTTACACTTAATTTCTCTCTCCCTGTAATTATTTTGGTCTTTGACTTCTTCTGATTATTTCTAAATTCAAGAGGTATTTTGTTTTCTGTCTTGAGATTTGTATCTTTTTTTTTTTTTTTAAATAGAAAATGTGTTCATAAAATTGGTTAAATATGCTATGAGCTTCATCCCTGTCCTTTTGTTTTTCAGGAGTATACATTTTATACAATCCCTTAGATATTGCTACAGTGTATATTTTCAGATTTGGGCTTTTTTGTTCATCAACTTTAGCCTTCATTTCTGGTGTATTTTTAGCTAGATTACATGCATAACCCTTGGGCATACATTAATTTATCTTTGAATGTTTCCCATTTCCCTCTGTGTCCTTTATCTCTATTGATTTATCCTACTTGTTTTCATCCTGTGCTTTTACATTCTTCTGAAACTCACTCTTTGAAATTTAACATCCTTTTTTTTTCCTTTTGTGGTTTTACCTGTGTCCTAATTACCACCCTAATTAGGTTATGAACATAGTTGTAAAGAGCCCTACTCACTTCTGCAATCCTGTTATATTTACCATACACAGACCTATCCAAAGACTGGTATTTTACCTCTAAATTCTTCCTTTTCCCCTTCTGAGTAAACAGTATAATGCTGTGCTTTAACCACAGAATTATTAATTCTCTTAATTTATTTTTCTTCTGTTATGAGCTTAAATTTACTGATTCATAACTTTAACGATTTGTTGTAGATAATTTTGGGTTTACAACTCCTATACATCACTATCTTTTTTAAAAATTAAGACTATAAATGTTTAATTTTGCTTCTTTTTTCTCTAGTTTAATTTTAAAATACAATAAATAAAATCTACTGTTACATTTTCAAATATTAAGTACATTTACACTTTTCTTAAGTAAAAGACTGCAACCCTATCCTCCTTTAGTTATTTAGTTATATTTAGTTATTTAGTTAACCCTATCCCCCCTAGTTATTGAGGGTTTTTGAAATTTCTTACATTTTTATTCAAACCTTGCTCTTTGTCTAAAAGACACCTTCATGAAATTTTTCTCCTCTCCTTCTTGACTTTCTAATTTATCTGAGTTTTTCCTATCAACCCATTGTACACTTTTATAGCATTCATCTCATCAACCTTTAATTAGTTTTATCTCACACCTTTTTTATTTGTATATGTCTAAAATTATTTGCCATGGTCACAAGGTCATTATTGTTGCCATGTACAGGACAAAACTAAAATTGTTCCAGAATGTACTGTGATACTGTACAGCTTTAGGGTAATGAATATTCCAGTTAGAGTCACTTTTACCAATGTACCATTAGGTAAATCCAAATACTTGACATTTCTATGAGAATTTATCATACAAGCATAGAATCAGAGAATGGTTTGGGCTGAAAGGGCCCCCAAAGACCATCTAGTTAACCAAAGCTACAGCAAAAACCTCTGCAGTTACTTGTCTTCATATTTGTTTCTGTCCCCTCATTTAAGCAATTATCCCCTTCTTAGAGTAGATGATTTCCACATGTATGAACTCTTGTTCAGCTCCTTCCTGCTGTTATTTCTGGCTAACACATTGAACACACTCAGCTGGTAGTTCTTTCACCTATTTTATCTTTGAGGACCAGAAAACATTTAAAGAGACTAAAGATTTTATAATGTCATATCTTCAGCCTATTTAAGACCATATGTCCAGAAAATTATTCTATTTCATAGAAAATTTTCCTACTGCGTCTTCAGACTGATTTCTAGCTACCAAGACCTATAGAAAAGATCCTGAGACAAATGGTTAGACTGCCTTCCTCCCATGGGCACCAGCTTTAACCTACAAGTAATAAAGCAGTAACTTTAAAACAGTTTACCTGAAACTTCCTTGTCAGCTTTACTTTTGAACAACACCATATTGAAGTTCAGAAAGCATTAGGAATTATTTGAAATCTTGTAGTGTCTTCATTTCAAACCCCAATATAGTCCTCTAGTGTAAAATATTAATATTTGTTCTTTCCAGTGGCAGCCCTTGCTGTCTTTATTTCTTCTCAGTAATTGCTGCAATAGGACTGGGGTCTATGTCTGACTATGGCTACCTGTGCAGGGAAGTCTTACAATTAGGTGGGATAACACTGGGAGGGAGACAGGGAAGAAAGCAATATGATGCCTGTGTGATTTCCTCCTTGAAATCTTGCTCACAAAATTTGGATATAGAGTCGGGTCTCCTATATCGCACACCCGTGGTCTTAATTTGGACCCCCGCAGCCCAATTTCTGCTTTGAATGGCAGCCGTGCTGCTGCTGCCACCTGTGCCCCCCCGCTGCAGCCCGAGCCACCACCGCCACCCATTCCGCCGCCTGGGCTGGGGCCGCCGTGGCAGCAGGTTGCGCATGTGCAGTTGCGAAACGTGTCTCCTACATCGCTATAAAATCATGCCACTAAGATCTGAAGCCACAATATGAGGGGCACGAAGTGCAAGAGGGCCGACTGTATCATCTGTCCACAGCACTGCATGAGGCAGCTCCCCACCATTTATGCTCCCAGAGCCTCAGTGCAGCTGTTTCTGTACTATGTTCTAAAACATTTAAATCTCTTATGATTGTATTGTGGGTTACACTAAAAGCCATCCACCTTGCATGCATTTTTTGCATGACTTCATGATCCACATAATGTTTCTTCTGATACACACTTGTGGTTATTTCTAGAAAGCTTTAATTATTTACCTCTTCAAATTTCTGTCCCTGTGGAGCTCCTCTTCGACCATCACATTGACAGGTGGTTGAGAGTTTCTGTGTGTGGCTTGGCATATATTAAGATCTTCTTTCCTCAATGTCTTTCCTCTTTTGCTTTTGCTCTTTCCTTTCTCATTAGCTCTAAAACCAGGTACTGTTGATCTTATTGTACTCACTTTCCCCGATATCCTTGCTAGGAAATACTTGTTCTAGGCACCAACTCAGTTCACAAGCTCAAAAAAATACACTTCTGTCATATACTTCAGTTAATGTAGATACTGTCCATATGCATCCATCCATCTCTTTAACTGTCTTCCCTTAGACATCACTATATCCTGCCCTAGTTGCAAAGTTTATGTTTTACTAAGTCTCAAGACATACAGTTTGTCACATTTTACAGTCTACTGGGCTGAGGTAAAAGAGGATGAACACAATATGAAGCAATCAAGGGCCTGTGAAGAGGGCCCTTGTCACACCCAGTCAGATCCCTAGTGTAATTCAATTAAATTGAACAGTTTGCAGGAAAACACAGAGGATTAAACACACTCACCCAAGCAAACCCATTTCCTACCACTGGAGGGGTATAGCTCTGAAAACATGCATCTCATTAAGTCCCTAAAATGGCAATTAAGGCTAAAAGGTAAGAGGAAGATAATAAAGCATTATAGGGATTCAGCAAACTTCATCCCACTACACCTCCCTCTTCCCCCCAGCCAGCGCCAGCTGTTTTCTAATTAACCCAATAGTAGCAAGGTGTCCACAAGAGGATATCTACTGATTAGCCAAAGAACTCCCACTTGCCCAATGCTATTAGGTCTCTGCCTCTAAAATCTGTTTTACCAAAGTCTGCAGCCATCACCAAAGTTGTCTATGCAACATAAAACTATAGTAGCTGTACAGAAGCAATGCCAAACAGATTCCAGTAAAGCAATCGGCCTATGCTGAGTACTAATAGTTATGCAAGTGAGACAAAGGCAATGCAGTGAAATCATCAATATTCTCTTTTCCACCTTTTTCTCAACTTGCATACTCTCTTATCTTCTCTCAACAGTCTTTTTCTAATATTGCAGTGCCAGTCAGACTCTGCCATTAGGGAGCAGCCCCAGGGTGTCGGCAGAAGTAGGAGTACCTCAGCAGTCTGTCATCACCTGCTTCCCATCCTGACCAAAATGAGTTGACAGGAAATCACTTGTAGATAAAAATTCTTGCAGATGCAAGCACTCAGCTGCCTTTCCATCTATTTTAGAATCATAGAATCCTAGAATAATTTAGGTTGAAAGAGAACTCACAGCTCATCTAGTACCAAGCCCCCAGCCATGGGCAGGGACACCTTCCAGTAGACCACATTTTCCAAAGCCAAATCCAACCCATCCTTGAACGCCTTCAGTGATGGAGTATTTCTGTAGGCTGGGGTTTAGATCTGCATTCATTTAGGGAAGCAGTCACTGGAAGAAACAGAAGCTATCATTGCAGAGAAACAGGTACTCCGGAAAACCATTTGGCAAAGCCAAGGTCTGGACTGTCAAGTGAAACTCCATATAGTATGCCTTCAATTGTCAGGTCTTCCCTACAATTGGCGAGGCAACTCATCTTCAGAATATAGGCATTAAAGCAGGTGTATTACTGTGCCTTTGAAGACTTAGAGAAAACTGCAATAACCTGTTATGTGAAAAGAAGAGAAACTGATTTCCCTAGACTTGGTATGTTAAGAAGCAGATTGAAAAGTCTAGCAATAAGATAAATTTTGTCTCGCTTAATAGCCTTTTTTATTTCTGCACGTTTCGTGTCCTGGAAGGTAATTTCCTTATGGTTTAGTAGAAAAGAATACAAGCTTCAAAAGTTTCTTCTTATTATTAGTAGAACATCTAAGCATATGTTAAGACTTTTGTTGAACTGACATAGACAAATGATCTTTTATCTACAGTTTAAATAGTGAATTTGAAAGAGCACTTCTTCACTCTGTCTATAGCACTATCTTCGAAGATACCTTCTGAAAATCTACCCCACTTCCTCATAGCTTTCAGCTACAGAAACACAGGTAATCATTTCACAAATAATAATAGAGCTGCTTTTCTATGTTAAGTTGATTTTATTTTATACATTTCCGTGTAAGATCTTGTGAAATTTCATATGCCACTTCTCAAATAACATCTTTTCCTTCCTCAGAAGTGCCATGACAAAACACTTGATGAAAAAACCTGATGTTTTTTCAAAATATTTAATACCAAAGCTGTTGCACGTAAGTCATCTGGGAATGACAGTGATAGAGAAGTCATGTTATGAAATGCCAAAACTTATAACTCCCATGAAACTTTCATTTACCTGACAGTGTTTAGATGGTTGGATAGTACTGTATCTTGTGTTCCTTCAGTTTACCCACTGGCAGCTATAGAGTTGAAAGGTTTATGCGGGTGTATGTTAGACATTTTAAGTCTAGATTTTGTAACACTAAAATTAAACAACAAAAAGGTAGAGCAATCAATATACTGGTTTAAATGTAAAATGAATTAGGATGCAAGAAAGTTTTGGGTTTTTTCCCCTTTTCAGTGATATTCATTGTCTACTAATATTTATTCTTTTCTTTTTACACACAGTCAAAACTAAAACCACATATTTTCTTTTATTTTCAGTGTGAAAAATCAAGTTCCTATTACCACTAATGATAGATATAAATTAAACATAGATGAGAGTACACATTCCCATTTTTTTTTCAATAATTCTTGGTGCAATATGGTAATACTCAGGTGCTCCAAGACAAAAGTTCAATTATGATCTCTGTCCAAGAAGGGAAAATACAGCATATGATAGATTACAAAACTGGAGATAATCTATCTGAAGAGTTGCATTTTTAAAATATAAAGGCTTGATGCCAAATATAAGTTCAGATGTGTCTTTCAAGACTGTACTTTATTCACAACGAATAGATTTTGTTCCACTGTTAACAGTCCATATAATCCAACTCACTCTTGTGAAAAAATCTGGTCCAGTGCACATATAATTTCCTTTCTGTACTATGAAGACTGTTTTAAGATTTTTCAGAGCAGTTACATCTTTAAAAAGAGCAATTGCTTGTTCACATTTATTTAAAGATAACCAAAATAAGAAGTTGTAAAATTTTGTTTTTCCGACTTCTAACTAGAAAACATCTTCAGTTTGCACAACTGACATTTAACAATATGTTATGGTTTAGGGGTTTTTCTGCTGTTCTGGCAGCGAGGGGGTTAACAGCTCAGTTCTTGCCTGGGCTCTCCATGCTGCCATGGCCTTCAAGGTTATAGAGATAGAGGCGTCTCTGTGAATAACATACTTGGGAGAGAAAAAAAAAGTTCAGTAGCAAGATGTAGTGTGCTGGTTCAGGACCTGCGTTGGGAGACAGAGA
>WEKX01016335.1:8790-40408 GCA_013390025.1 Pitta sordida | reverse complement strand
TTTTTTTTTAGTTTTCTCCTTCAGGAGAAGTTGGGGTGGGTCTCTGGCATCTAGCCAGGCTCGAACCACGACACAATAAAAATGTTATAATGTTTTGCCTAATTTTATAGATACTTTAAAGGAAAATTTTACTAAGAAATTAAAAATATTTAAACCAGAAATGTAAAATAAATCAGGCTATAAAAAGCATAATAGAGCAGAAAGAAGTAGAGAAGCTATTCAGCAACTGATGCTTCTATTTAAATTTAAGCAGTTTTTAAGCAAGACAAAACACACAAAGAAAGATAGTCTGAGAAATACTTCAGGGAAAAATAAATGCTACAGACCTAGTAAGTAAAAGGCTAAAAGATGGAACTATAGTTGTTCAGTCAGTGCATTTATAGAGATCAAACTTAAATATTTCCTTTATGAGCCAGATTAGTGAAGATGGTAAACCTGTTGAATTAAACTTACAGAGGCATTTGATTTGATGTTACATGACACTTTAATTAACAAAATAAAATTACTTGAAAACTCTGCAAAGAATGTTTTAAAATTATTAAAGATGGCTAAATGACAGGTCTCCAAATGTCAATGTAAATTGAAATTGTTAATGTTCATCAACAGATCCTTTCAGTGAACTCCCTTAGGGACTGGTTCCTGGCACTCAGATATATGATGTATTTATTCAAGATCTTGAAGAAGTGTTAAAATTATTACTGGTATTGTGTGAGGAAGACCCAGGGACAGGGTGAATGTTAGAAAGGGAAGAGGCTAACTTCCAGATGAAGCAATTTCAGACTTTTCACACAAGCAATTAAGAGCCATAGGGCAGGATGTCCTGCGGCACATCCCACAGTCTTGGCTTCCCAAGGCCAGGGAACATGCTTTGTGACCTGGAGAGACTTTTATTTCACTGAGGGTCAAGCACCAAAAAAGGAAAATGATTTTTCCTTCTGACCTGCGCAGTCAGGGTGTAAACCAGCTAGAAATAGAGAAAGGGTCCTAAAAGACATGGTTTAACTTAAATGTATTTCTGTTTCTTGTACACCCCTTCGCAAGATGGAATATTTCTTTTTTCTTACACAGCTTTTGCCCCCTGAAGAAGAGTAATTAGAATGAAAAGCAGTGCTGGCCTAAAAGGGAAAGGATGTATAGCTTTTCTCTGTGAGAGCAGCCTACTTAGTTTCGAATGTAGTTATTTCCTAAATAGTGTAATGACCTCATATAAGGGTTTATGGCAGAACATTTCCTCTGTGTTTTTTGATTTTCTGATATTTGCAGTTGTGTGGCTAAGATAGAAATAAGACTATGACACTAAATCAACAAGGCTCTATTTGTGAATATCAACATTTAATATTAGTCTTCATCTTGTGGTAGTTTTGTCTTCTCAGTGATTTGGAAAGCTTCCCCAAAATCACAGGATATTCTGAGTTGGAAGGCACCCACAAGGATCATCGAGTCCAACTCTTAAATGGTACTACTCTCTCCCTGGAGGGAATTGAAACCCCCCCCCTCCCCCGTTCCCTGCATGAGAGGCGGGGACACTCACCACTATGCTAAAGTGGATTTCAAATCCCCATATCTTTAATGAGAAATCATTGTGGGATGCCATTTTTTTTCCAGAGTCTTGTATTTGTCGATTTTCCTTTAATTTCAGCAAAATCAAAAATGTCTCGTATCTCATAATACTTTTAAACTAGGTCAATAAATTAAGGGTAGTTAAAGATCAAAAAGGAAACCTGATGAAAATTGTAGTTGGAAATATCTTTGAGTGTTCAAAACCAAAGAGATATATCAATTTATGTGTATGTTATTATTCTATTTTTAAATTGCTACTACCGTTATTTCCTTACCAGTGTTTAGGAATTTTGTCAGGAATACAGTTAGAAAGATAGTTTGGTACTGAAAACAGGGCAGAGGCCACTATTAGGAATATGACTCTTACATTGCAATATAATAAAAGATGTTAAACTTTCATTTATTGTCTATGGGAGCAGAGAAAGATTCTGATCCCTTAAAAGTCAAACTGCCTGGCCCAACCATTCCATCTGCCTCTGGATGCTCTGCAGGGATCAGATGAGCAGGGAGCAGCACTGCTCGCTCTCTCGCCTCTGTGACTTTGGGCACTTGTCACTGCTGCTGGAACAACTGTCCACTCAGAGACAGTGTTGGGAAACACACTACCAGCTAATATATGATGTACATTTGCCTTGTGAAAAAGGTGTATATTCAGTTTCAGTTGAAATCAGACCACAAACCCCATGCTAATAGCAAGCTGATATAATTTGCATGTGTCAGTTCAGAAGCATGTGCGAAATGAGGATGCTCAAGGGTGACCGTATCACTCTCTAACTCAAAGGAGGTTGTACCCAGGTGGGGACCAGCTGCTTCTCCCCGGCAACTAGCAACAGGATGAGATGACATAGCTCTGTCTGGGGAGGTTTAAGTGGGACGTTAGGAGGAATTTCTCCACAGAAATGGTGATGAGGTATTTGAATTGACTGCCCAGGGAGGACATGGAACCACCATCCTCGGAGGTGGTTAAGGAAAGACTGGATGTGGCACTTAGTGGCATGGCCTAGTTAACATGGTGTTGTTTGGTCACAGATTGGATCGATGATCTCAGAGGTCTCTTTCAACATAAATGATTCTGTGATTCTGTGAAATCAGTAAAAAGAGAGAAAAAGGGGTTTTTTTTTGAGAAAAAGTTATTAATTAATTAATATATGGGCCATATCACTTCTCATATTATCAGACCCTTAGGCAATACTTCAGGTCAATTGTGAAATCAGATGATTTCTCTTTCTTTCATCATTTAGAGACTGTTCTTTTTCTTTTCCAGCAGAAACCAGATTTCAGGTGACATTTCAAATGTTCTCAGGACTTGCACAGTGCTGTTGCAGTGAAGGCTTTACAACTGCCAACAATGAGAGCATTGTCAGGTTAAAGCTGGATTTATACCTGAAAAGTATGACTGCAGCAAAGCTGTATCATTTGCAAGAAGTTAATAACTTTAATCTCGGGATTAAAAAAACCCAAACAAACCCACAAAATACACCCACCCACCCAAAAGCCAAATGAAACTCCTGACTAACAGTTTTCTCTTAGGAAGGACTAACACGTTCTTTCCCAAAGTAATAGATGCAAGTGTGAAATTAATAAAAAAATATTCAGTAAAAAACATTCAGCAGTTACATATATATAAAAAATTAGTTCTAGTTTGAAGCCCAATATTTACTTATAAGTTCTCTTAGTTGTTTTATCTTTGGTAGTTTGCTTTTAACTTAAAAGTGTGTTGCAGCAGCCTTCCAAACATTACCTACAATATATTGATACATTTGGGTCAGCTAGAACTAGATTCTAAATAGCTTTCAAAAATATTTAAAATCTGCCCTTTGGAGACCAGATCCTATTTGTCCAAGAAATTTAATATTTCACATATTTGAAGAGCTTAGAACATGTACTGCATTAATATGAATTTTGACTGAGGTCACCATGTACCTAGTTCTTCCTATATGAATATATATTTCAGTTACAAATTTAATATTTTTTTTAATTGCTGACTTTCTTTACAGAAAGTAAGTCCAAAAGCTCTAAGAAATGTTATTAAGGATCAGTGTTCTAAAGTCTATTTAAATGGTAAATCAACACTGGTTCTTTTTGCTGTGAAATCAGAGATTATTTGAGCTGCATTACCCAAGGAATTATTTTCTGTCTTCAGCAGTTGGACATATTTAAAAGTTAGAGTCATCTGTTCTGGAGTGTTAATTCATATAGCTCAGGATCAGAATGGAGAAGCTGATAACAAAGTGCTGCTTTAATAGATGATCCATAGGAATCCTAGTATCAACAGGCAAGTGTCACATTTGCATGCATTTCTCATACCCTGCTTGGATCTCAGATGGATAACTGCCAAATAGAATAAATTTGCTTTCTTTCTCACCTAAGACCTTCTTCTTGTTGGTAAATTATTTATTTTCATCAGGAAAGCATGAATATGTAAACCCCCTGAAAAAGATAAAATATGTATTTATATAATCACTCAGAGCCAGGCCATGTTACTGCAATAAATTATTCTGTTTGGTGTAATAGTGAGAATAAAATGATGATCATAATGAACAGAGAGAATATAATTATTACTGTTCTCACTGTTCTGGCACCATGAGCATATTATTCTCATTTCAGTCATATTTTTGTCATGGCAGATGTTGTAAAAATCACAAACCTGATGATGAGTCTTGCTTTTCAGAATGAACTCCTGAGAAAAACAAGACCAATGCAGGGGGTACTAAAACCATCAGATGACCACTATGTTTTAACCTGTGATTAACAACCTGATTTAAAGGTCTCATCTACCTCAGTGTTAGCAGTGTCATGGTGGTGACAGCAGTGATGCTTCCCAATGCCATGGAAGGATTGAGGATACCCTGTATTTGCAGATATCTGCATCACCATGAAATCTTACATTCTTCTTTTGGATCTTTAATTAGAGTACTTCACCATTTTTCTAGGCTGTCTTAAAGACAATTTTGTTTTTACTCTTGCTTTTCTTACATATTTATTACACTTACTATTTATAAGAAACTCCACATTTGATTGCCAAGCAAAAAGATATGTAGAATTATGGTTAGCAGTTAACAGATAAGAGAAGTATAGAAAAGGCTAAGTTCATCTCACACTGGCATAATACACCAGAAACTAGTCATTGAGTGAAAGAGAATTCCAAGAGCAGAGTCATGACTCCTAGACCTCCCGAAAGACTCGTACCTACAGCTATTCTCATTAGGTTTGTTTTAGTGAGAACCAAAGACAATTATGATTTCGACTTAAGAGCCTTGAATTAGTTGAAAAATACACTTCAGTGTATTTGTCAAAAATACACACAGAGTCTCTCATCGAATACCTAACTCAGTGAAAACATTTCACAGGACAATTTTAGGGACTGATGAAATCACTGGAATTTTGAAGACACTGTGCTCATGAAAATTCCATGATTTTGGTCTTGGTGGTTCTAATCCAGCTATGGATTAGCAAAAATTTAGTAAAATAGAATTTTACAAGAATGTTCCAGTTTGCAAATTGCCCAATTCTCTGACCATGGAGAGAGGCAAGTATGACGAGAGATACTGGTCCAAGGTCTGCTCCAACTAAGCATACAGTGAAGAGTATGAATAGAGCCAATTGTAAAAAACAAGTGGCAAGGCTAGAAGCATCGTTCAAACCCTGAAAATTTTCAGTGAGCAGTAAATATTTAGCTATCTGCATAAATAGTTCCTGATATTATAGTTGCAGATATTAATTCAATGTAAGACAAGAATGCCACATTGCTAAGTGACTTATGAGCACATTGTCATAAAAAGCCTTTGTCATGAGAATCTAGAAATCTATGTATATCACAGAATATTCTGAGTTGGAAGGGACCCACAGGGATCATCAAGTCCAACTCTTAACACTGTCTCCCGAGTGGGAATCAAACCCGGGTCCCCCACACGACATGTGGGGACACTTACCACTGTACTAAANGTGAGAGAGAGAGAGACAGCACTTTATGGAAAGGCAGAGAGATGGTTCCTACCCCAAACCTGGTCAGAAATACCAACTTGCCTGGATTTACGTCTACCCCTCTTTGTGTCCTGGTTGAAAAAGGGAATATGAGACCTGTTGTAAGAGAAGGAGGGGTGGGGGGAAAAGGTTGCCTTTAAAATGATACTTCTCAAATTAAGCTCTGATCTAGTTAGTTAATAAATAAATCCTTTATATTTCCTACTTGTAGCTTGCCTTGTTTTTGCCTGTGATAAGTTTTTTTCCAGTTTTTTTTCCTCTGGGAGAGGTTGTGGGTGAGTCTCTGGCATCCAGCCAGGGTCAAACCATGACAGTATACCAAGTTTCATACACCAAGAACATCCATTCCTCTTACTGAACTACTGATAGGTGGGAGCAGCTGTGAAATCTATGAAAATTTGTTTCAGAAATTCTTTATGTAGATAATAGTGTGCCCAAAAAGTAATTTCAAGGTATTTACCAAGCACCCAAAGCCTCATACACTTCTACTTGCTAAATGACTGGAATATAGATCTTCTATTTATTGGAGCAGGGATTGTATCTTTATCCTCTTCATCTGCATATAAAATTGCATTAGCAGGTATTATATGCTCTGACTGTAAATAAGGTTGCGTTAACACCTCACAAACAGGAAAAGCAAAAAAGGGAGAAAATATAATCACTGGACATCCAACATTTATCCTAAGTGTTATCTTGTGAACTGATAGCATCATGAGACAACTTCTGACTATTATCCTCAGGCGTAATTCTATCACTAATTATTTTTCTTATTACCAATACTTGCAATTAAAATCTTTGTAATTAGAACACCATGTTTTTATAAAATAATTTGCATTTAGTTAATTTCTCATTACTTTATTTATTATCTTGTTTTTCACTCCCTCCCACAAATCACTGTGATGATCTCAGAATGTGTTTTCAGAAAAGTTTAACTGGTTCTTCACTTGAAACCAGTTAGAAAGCATTTGCTGCAAACCATCCGGAACTTCTTGGGTATGTCTCTGTGTGAATATTAGTGAAAATATCAAACTCACTCTTCAACAGTGTGACCCCATGCCATTCCTTTTCTTTTTGTCAGAGTATGAAAAACTTAGCTTTCATAAATGAAAAAGCAACTATTGCAGATAGAGTGAAAGCTAACTGTAGATAAACAGGCAAAAGCAACTATTGGAGATAGAGTGAAGGCAAACTGTAGATAAACGGGAAAAAAAATTAAGGTCTTGCCAAAAAATAAACAGGAACTGCATTTAAAAAACCACTACAGCTAGGAATACTGATATAGCATTTGTAGTAAGCTGCAAAAAAACCCCAAGGAAACAGCTTGTGAGGATCATCTTAAGCTGATTTGTGTCTGGATCTAGATTTCTGAAAGAACAAGGACATTTGTTCTTCTTAAAGGTTTATTCAATATGCTTTCCCATAATATGGGAATATTTACTTTTCCCAGTAATATGAATTGCCTCAGATGGTTGTAGTCAACTGATGAGACCCAGAAGTGACCACTGAGCAATTTAAAGTAATTGTTTTAGGACAAGTCATCACTCCTGGTATTTATTATGAATCAAACTGGTGTTAATTATCAAAACAGATATATTTGAGATAGGAAGTCATGTACTGACTTAGGCACTGTGCATTTCATGCAGTTTTAAGAAGTGGTCTTACTTTGGTTTTGATATGCTGGACTTGCATTGGCTTAACAGAAAGCAGTTTTATGCAAAATGACAGCATACATATAGATTTTATCTTTTATGCCCAGTTGGCATCTAGATTTTAATAAAAAAAATCTTAGATTTTAATAAAACTTTTTTATTCTTTCTGGATCATGTTGTACATTTATTTCACCTGGATTCATAAAAACCCATCAAGGTTCAGTGTACCTATTCTTCAGGCCACACTTTGCAGCTCTTCACAGACTGTACACACTTTTAGCACACAGTTGAACTTTTTTTTCAGTATCTTACTGCAGCAAAGTAGTGGCTTTTTACATTTTTTTTTTTTACTCTAACAGTCTTCTCATTTGAAGGTAGAAATGTATCTTCCACATATACTGTCAGTTGTATTACATTTAGCAATTATGTAGCACCTGATGACATTCAGCAACAGACCACCAGATTTCTGTCTGTGCAATGCACTGAGTTTCTGGTCATCCAGGAATTTAAAATGAGTAGTCACTACCTGCACCCAAAATATTCCCATGTTCTGTGTGCAGCAAATCAAACACAGCATGGACACTTTCAGTTCAGTGCAGACACGACGTACCAACCCACAGGAAGACAAGCCAAATTAGCAAAGAAGTGCAGGTCGTTAATATGCATGCAGGCCATGCCCATTGCCCCACCCCCTGGCGCTCAGGAGCGCTGCAGACACTTTTCTGCTTCTCCTCTCGGGGTCTTTGAGCATGGGGGAGCAAAGGGAACTGTTTCTGAGCCCCTTCTGACTCAGAAGACATCCCCCACCCCGAGAATCTGTGGGCTCCTCCGGGCTGCTGCAACCATGTGCTCACAGCCCAAACCCCGCGCCGCTTCCCCCGCCCCCCGACCCCAGTGATCGTGCCGCAGGGGCTGCCGGAGCGGGGGCTACTGATGTGGGCACGATCACCGGAGGTGTGTGGGGGGAAGTGGCGCGGGGTTTGGGCTGTGGGAGCGACCGCAGCAGCCTAGAGAAGCCCACAGGGTGTGGGGGGGTGTCTACCATAAACCCATCATTTAAGCTCTCTCTCTGAAGAAAATGAAGGAGCAGAAGAGAAGACAGTTCCAGAGGATGATTCACCTCACCAGTCTTACACAGCCGTGTATTTCCATTTACTACGAAGGTATCCTAGGTGGCCACCTTAGAATAAGTATCCAGGTTTTAGATGGCTGACGCAGTTTAAGGAGGTGAATATTTCTCTAGGTCATGCTAGTCTTTGTTCAGGTCTGAGGCACAGGATGAAGAAACTAGAATTTACCGTTCAAATACTGCATTAGATAAAGGCCAGAGTTTCATCCTCTTGGGATATGTATTGCTCCAAGAGTTCCTGGATTAGAGCAAAAGTAAGACCATTGGTTGGCTCTCCAGCTGCTGTCAAAAAATGTTATTTATCATCTCAAATTTCAGGTTCTCCCTTATAATGTGAAGAAAGATAATGCAGGTACCCCTCAAAAAGCCAAGAATTGAAGGATTCAGGAAAATTTGTTTCCAGGGCAAGAACACTAAAAAAACCATAACACGGGCACAAAAGAATGCACTGCTCTTCCCTCTCTTGTCTTTCTAAATGCCTTGCCTGAATCTCCCTCCCCTGCCTCATAGGGACTTAAAAGTTGTTTGTGAAAAAGTGATCAGGGAGTTAACTCCTCCGCAGGGCAGGAGAAGCGGAAACATCAAGCATCTCTGGGGAAAGGTTCTTTCCAGGAGGCAAATGTTTTCATGAGTGACAGAAATTCCTTATCTCCTCAAATTGGATCTTCCAAAAAAAGGTCTTCTATACCTACACAAAAGTACTGGGCAGATGCAGTGCCTGTGCTCTTTTTCACATAATTACAGAATCACAGAAGATTCTGAGTTGGAAGGGACCCACAAGGATCATCGAGTCCAACTCTTAACACTGTCTCCTTGGCGGGAATTGAACCGGGGTCTCCCTCATGCCAGGTGGGGACACTTACCACTGTACTAAAGTGGTCTGAGCATCTCTTACAAGGCATGTGGGAAATACATGATGACCGATCTGCGGAGGTAATCTACTTTGCCACTGATACCCAAACCCTACCATCTTGTATTAAATTTGTTCTTTAGAGGGAACTGCATTAGATCTTTTCCTAACTTGTTTGTTAAAAAAAAAATCCTGCTATGAAGTGCAAACTAATGTTTGCTGACCATCATGAAATAGCTTTCACTTCAGGTTTGGCTGTCATTCTGCACTGTAATAGCAACTAGAACTTTTTAGCAGGCGGAAGTTAAGTAGACCAGTTCATGGATTTATTTCTGAAATGTCTAGCAAAAACCAATGCCATAATTTCTTGAAGAAAAACTACACAGGAAAGTTAAAACACTGTGTGGAGTAATCAAACAGAAAAGATGTGGGTAAGTTTTATTTTTCTCCGTCTGAGACTCTTCAATTACAGTAGGAATACCTTCGTTTTGAGCAAACTTTTACTTGTCAATCAAGGGCTTTTTGATTGAACAGGTCAAAAATCCTGTTGAAAAAAAAAATAATTTCAGGCTTTTTATAGAAATACCCAACTTCAAATAAAAAGGCTTTCCTTAGTACATAAAAAAATGACAAAACAGCCAACCTTCTAAGTTATTGGAAAAAATATGCAATTTCCACAGCCAATCCTAGAAGACTGACAGCTTTACAGTCTTTCAGAGACCAAATGCCAGATTATATCAGAGATTTATTAGGTGGGGGCCAGGGGATGCTACGTTTCAAGGGATCCATTATCTTTGCATTAACTTACTGTTCTGTTTTTGCTGAATTCGAGAACTTTAAGACATTCACAGTTTTTTTTCCCCCAGGTCTTGCTCAGGAGGCTGTAGCTCCAAACTCCACCATCCAGAATCTCCCTGTGCTACTCCTTGGGGTTAGGTACACAGTAATCCCTGAAATATCATGGTGGGGGTTGGTTCCAGAAGGATGTGGCAATAAGCAAAATCTGCAAAGTAGCAGTAAATACAGTAAAAATGGAAAATACTCTAAATACTGTAAAGATGCGGAGCAAAATCTGCAAATGTATTGAAGCCATGAATGTTGAACCACGAAATAGCAAGGGATTACTGTATCAGTGAGAGTATGAAATGAGAGGAAATATGGTGAGTTGGACTAGATGATTCTTGTGGGTCCCTTCCAACTCATAATATTCTGTGTGTGATTCTGTGTGTGTGAAATTTTAATATTTCTGCTTAGAATTGCTTTTTTTGAAGTCAATTCATTGGGATGCACTGCTTACTCAGATGTGAATAGATGAGCACATTTAAAGCCAGATGCCAGACATCTGTGCCTGTGCAATCCACCTGTCCCTGCTGCAGTAGCAAGGATAATGTGGAAAACTACCAGACCTAGGAGCTTTTGCATTGGAAATACAACTCTGATGAAAACTACAAACTGATTAGAATTTGGCTCTAGTAGGTCTACTGATAACTAAAAATTTCACATAGTTCAGTTAGGAGAAAGTATATTTGCAAGAGATTTCAAGCAAAAAGAACACTCACTTTTCTCTGTGTGCTTGCAGGAGAGTAACTGCAAGTTCTGTGCTAGGTATGTGAGGAGGTAAAAGGCATAGACAAGAAAGATCCAGTTCTGGTCTCCTCCTGTTCTAAACTGGAAAAGGGCACGATCTATTCACAAATAATGACTAAGAAGGAGGCCACAGGGTGAATATGGTATTTTGCAAATTTTGCTATATCAGCTTTCAAGGACCTGGTGGTTTGTACACTTATTCAGTAGGAAGAGAGTTATGCAGGCATTACAGCTGGCCCTCTTGCATTTTGCGCCCCCCATATTGAGGATTCACATCTTAGGGGCATGATTTTTCAGCGATTAAGGAGGCCCCTTTTTGCAACTGCACATGTGCAACCTGACATGCATGAATATTCAATTAGGCAGTCATGAATATTCAAATCAAACCACACAGCTGCGGCAGTAGCGGTGGCCCCACTGCTTCACTCCGGCCCCGGGACAGTGGTGGCGGTGACCCTGCCTCTTCGCCCCAGCCCCAGGATGGTGGCGGCAGTAGTCGCTGCTTCCTCCCAGCCCCAGGACAGTGGCGGTGGTGGCGCTGCTGCTTCCTTCTGGCCCTGAGAGGCAGCGGAGGCGGCACTGCTACTTTCCCAGACCCCGGGACGGTGGTGGTGGCAGGCCTGGCACGGCTACCGCGGCAATCGATACACAACAACACAGCGCTGAAACAGCACCAGGGGACTGCATGAGGTTGTGGGGCAAATTTGCATATTAATGAGCTGCAATTCAACGTGGAAGCAGGGCTTTGTGGGACTCAAGTAAGACTGTGGTTCTGTGGTATAGGGGACCCGACTGTAGTGCAGCTCAGACAGCAGCACGAGGGTCACAGGTTGAAAAGGTCCTAGTTCCTGACAGAAACCACATTACCATTATTTCACACATTCTCCACAAAACTCATCTTTTTGTCCTTTATTTTGTTTCCCTGGTCAAGTAGAGCAACTCAGGAATGTGGTTTGGACCAAATGAATAATGAGAGTCAGGCAGAGAGAGAAGTGAAGGCAGAAGAAGCACTTTCTGCCACAATCCCCACAGGGAAAAAAAGATTACACTGAAGGGGTGATAAATGGCTTATAGTAGTGGCTTTATCCCAAGATGGGATACAAATGGAGTGATTTTGGGCAGCAGGGAGCTGGTGAGGCAGAACTTCACCATGGGGCAAATGCCCTGCCATAACACTGCAAGAATGGTGTGGGGACATGCTGTGCTTCTTGCCTCAGCTGCACAAATGCCACTTATGGCCAGACCTGAATGAGAAAATACTCCCATATCAGGAAGCAAAGAGGTAAATGAACCAAGACATGAGCGAGTTTCCAGGTACAGTTCCTTTCAATAAATATAGAGAGAGAAGGAGAAAAAACATCTCCCGAGGGAGATGGTAGCAGCTCCCTCTGTCATGGAGGAGTCAGAAAAAGAATAGAAACAGGAAAGGTGGCGCAGGCTGGAAATTTGTACTAATATGTGAGACACAGAGTGAGAGAAAAACAATCAAAATAGTTATGCTGCTGGACCCATGGTCATTTGGAGTGTGCATCGCTTGGCCACTGCTTGTAATGAAATAGTAAATGAAACTAGCAGTGTCTGTGTGCACTGCTGTTAATGGGTGATACTGAGAAACAGTCCACTTGCAATTATGGACCTCCCAGAGTTGTCACTAATCTGTACTATTTTCACTCCACTAGGCCCCAAGACACAAGAACTCATTGGTTTTCTATTTCTCACATACGTAAAAAAACACAGACAAGCCAAAGCAGTAATTTCCTTTATTACATGGCAAAGGTACACTAGTCCCTTGGGTCCTCTCTAATCACCATCCTTGGCAGTAATTATCTAATTTTTGAGACATTTTTGAGGTACAAAAGACTCGATCCAAGCTATCAAAAAATGTAGCACCATAGATCTTTGGAGAAAACAGATTCAGGAAGCCTTAATTTTTTAAGTGCCCAGCTAAATGACCTCAGATAAGAGAGAAGATTTGGTAAGTAAACATTTTCCTTGGACAGAGTTGACAGTTTTGAGTTTCACACTGAACTTAGCAACTGTTCCTGGAACCTTTTGTATCCTTTCATCTGACACAGTCCATTAAATGTGTACCTACCTGCTCTGCACGGACTCTTTACTTTCAGGTAGCATTCTCAGTCATACTTCATCCTCAGTGGAGAAACTTATGTGTGAGACCAGGCTCCAGGATAAGGGCAGTTGACTACTGATCAAACTCAAACACACAAACTACTACTGGATTGATTTGGCATATATGTATATATCTATCTATCTATTATTATCTATCTAGACCTCCTGAAGCCCTTCCAGTCTGGGTGATACAGCTAAATGAAAGAGTAGACAGAAGAGTTCTTAAGTTGCTTGTATCTTTCAATACCTCATTAAT
The DNA here is from genome assembly GCA_013390025.1 of Pitta sordida. Classification (NCBI taxonomy): domain Eukaryota; kingdom Metazoa; phylum Chordata; class Aves; order Passeriformes; family Pittidae; genus Pitta; species Pitta sordida. The sequence goes on along the minus strand of WEKX01016335.1, from coordinate 27,266 downwards.
TTGGCAAAGATATATTATAATTTCTGCTTTCCAAATTTATTATGTTGGTCATTGCCTATCTTTGAATCAATCTTCACAAAGCTGAGACAATAGCATCTCAAGTGAAAAGGAACAGAAGCACACTCAGACAACCAAGCATATTGGCATTTTCATCCCAAACAGATAAAACTAGCTCAGGTGAATGGTTTTGTAAGTACATAATTTCAATTTTCACCCAGGAGAATGAGTTTAGTTAAGGACCCTTTTTTTGTATTTATAAGTATCTCAATCTGTTCACTGCTGCGAGGAAGGTGATCAACTCTCTGGGAACACAGATTTTAGGTGGAGGTGTTTGAAGATTTTAGAGCTTGGATCTGGATCTACCTCACACAAAGTTAGGTACCTAATTAAGAGCAAAATTGAGTTTGGCTGCCCATATATCAAAAGGATTGGGAAGCAGCTTAGCCCGAGGTAGTAACATGGATATATTTCTACCCTGACAGAAAATGCTGTCAGGCACCAGTGTATCTGCTTTGCATAGATCTGACTTAGAGGTGGATATTTTTTAATGTAATGCAACTGAGAGTAAGTAAATTTTCTCCTGAGCCACTGAAGTAAATTTAAAAACAAATTGTAAGTACATCATAAAATAACATTGAATTAGTATGTTCATTTCACGACCAGTTAACCTTCATGACTCTTTAGTAATTGATTGCTTTAATACTTTGTTAATATTATTAGTTTCATTAGTTTATTATCTTTTTTCCTTACCTTTGGTCTTTTATTACATTAGGTCTATAAATTTTCATAGAATTGATTTATCACAAGAATGAAGTTGTTATGCTTTAAGCCTGCTCTGTCTTTCATGGAAGGAAAACACTTCTAATTTTTTTACATATCTCCCTTCACAAGGATAATTGAAACACAATGATTACTAATTAAATTACTATAGCTATGCTAGCTCTGCCACAATGCTATGATTTATAGTTTTGGTCAAAAACACGAGCAAAACTATGCTATTTTTTATAGTTATTAATTAATAATGCTGTATTTTCATCTTTCTAGTAATGGGTCATGACCTCTGTGTATCTCAAGTTATGTTAGATAATCACGTAGGAAGAGAGACAACTTGATTACATTTAACATATAATATTCTAGACAAGAAAAAAGCAAGTCAAGCAATTCATAATAGAGGCTGTGTCCAAACTTAAAAGTCAGTGAAACTTAAAATGTATCTGTTGGAAACATTAGATGGTCCATTTAGTTTCCTGAATTAAAATGTGAATTTATAAGTGTTTTCAGATGTGAATGAAATAAAATTTTCACATAAAAAGAAAGGAACATTGAGAGCAGCAAGCAGATCTATTTCAATGGCTTCTTTGCTTATTTGTTGCTGAAATTTTTCCTATCATCTAAGGGGTCTGACTGGCTTAGTTAAATTTTGTTAACTGCCTTGATGCATTAACATTGCTTCCGTCTAATATTGCTCCCAAATTGCAATGGAGCTTGATCCAACACCCTCTAAATTGAATGAAAATGTTCCCAGTGGCTCCGCTTGACATTGAAGCAGTTCCATGTTTTGTATTAAATACTAGGGCATTTTGTTTGTTGTTAATTGAGAAGTCCTTTGGTGAGACTCACACTTTTCTATCTGCATTAGGTTTGTTTTCCAAAATTTTAAGTCATTACTAAGAAACTCTATTAAAAACGTGAAAAAACTTAGCATTAGTTGAAGCATCAATAGTCTTTAAAATATATTTGTGTGGCAGATCTAAACCTAGAAAAATCTGTTAACAATCAAGTTTCGGAGCACACTCTTTCTTATTGACCTCTTCCACTTCAGTGGACAATTTTCAAATAATCTTACGAGTAGTCTCTCAATTTGCTGAAACACCTGGGTTCAGATGGGAAGTGTGACTTTTCTGCACATTACTAGTCTACTAGAATCATAGAATATCCTGTGCTGGAAAGGACCCACAAGTGTCATTGAAGTTCAGCTCCTGGTCCTGCACAGGACAGCCCCAAGTCATATCACACCACACACATAATATTGCTTTCTCCATCATGAGAGAAAAGTCACCACAGTTACATTAACTAGATTTCATTTCTTTTGTATAAACTATAATTTTGACGCTGTTTTTTCTACTCTAATAACCCAGTAAACAATATCTTTCTTATAATAGATTTTCCTGGCAAAATAAATCTACCAGTCCCAGGTAATTTGTGCTAATGGCTAGTAAACATATTTGAAATATGACTGGTATAACTGCCAAAATTAAACCTTTTCCTTCCATATGTCACTAAAGGTATCTGCTCCAAGAAAGTCAAAATCTGAACATAATACAATTTAGACTCTGCCTATAAAAGTTAATTTAGAGAAATCCCCACACCATTAGAAGGGAAAAAGCCTTAAATCTAAATATTAAGATGTTCAGACAGTTGTCAATATAGTGTACAGTAGTTGTCAATATATGCTGCGGTTAGGGAAGATGTTTTCAAGTTTGTGCTCATAAAATAATGAATTTCACTCAAGGACCATAAGCAGCAAGCCAACTCAGAGGAGCTAAACTGCATTATATGAAGCTTTACTTTTTCATTCAGATTAAAGGAGACATTAAACATTTCCAGACTTTATTCATGTGAAGCTTCTTGATGTTAAATTTAAAGTTTATTTTGTGGAGATTACTGATGCAGTTTATCATGAATTGATTGTAAAGTGAATGTGAAAAACTAGTGAGCAAAACTAAATTGATTTCATCTGCACTAGCTTTCCTTTTGTGACACTTCATTGGCTTCAGTAGAGTCATTTCTTTCCCATAAATATGGGATTAAAATCAGGCCCAGAAATACAACCTGTATTTCATTTGCTGATTCTCAAGGAATAGGCTCACAAACAGTTTCACGGGTTTCACAGGTTACTCCGAGTTGGAGGGGACCCACAGGATTATCTAGTCCAACTCCCAGACCCACAAGCGTGGAACCACGGGCACCATGCTCCATCCATCCAAGCCACCCACCATCTAGACCATGTCACTGAGCTCCTCATCGAGTCTTCTCTTAAACGCCTCCAGGGACGGTGACTCCACCACCTCCCTGGGCAGAGCATTCCAATGAGAGATTATAGTCCCTGTGAAAAAACTCTTCCTAACATCCACCCTAAACCTCCCCATGCGTAGTTTGAGACTATGTCCTCTTGCTCTGGTGTTGTCGGCCTGAGAGAAGAGATTCACATCCACCTGGCGGCAACCTCCCCTCAGGTAGTTGGAAACAGCAATTAGGTTGCCTCTGAGCCTCCTCTTCTCCAGGCTGAACAACCCCAGCTCCCATAGCCCCTCCCCATAGGGCTTGTCCTCCAGTCCTTTCACCATCCTTGTTGCCCTTCTCTGGACCCTCTTAAGCAACTCAACATCCTTCTTAAACTGGGGAACCGAGTACTCAACACAGTACTCAAGATGTGGTCTGACCAGCGCTGAATACAGGGGAAGGATAACTTCCGTAGTCCGACTGACCACACTGTTCCTAATACAGGCTGGGATGCCATTGGCCCTCTTAGGCACCTGGGCACACTGTTGGACTAATTTACATAGTAAGAAAACTATAAAATATCTAATCTTAGAGGTATACATTTGCTTCTTTCTCATCTCTATACATAAATAGTGTAGTGTTGTGGGTTTTTAAACAAATATCATAAATGTTTCAGTTTATCGTATACCTTCTACGATGAATGCCTATACTTAGATCATAGTGTTTTTTGAAAGAATAAGGAAGAAAACCCCCTATCCTTAAAAGAAAAAAATATAACGATTTTGCTGTTGGTTTAGAAAACTCTGCATGTATTTTCATCTGGTTCACTCTTAGGAGCAACTAGGAGACGTTAAACCTAAACTTACTACAACAGTGACTTGGGAACATGGCAATTGCTGTCATTGGGAGTTGATTGGCAAATATATAGAAAATGAGAAGATGCTGGAGGAAGCCAGGCTTTTCTGCATTAGAAATACATCTATTCTGGCTGGATGTGGTGAAAGGGTGTTGGTTTAGTGTATGAAAAATTCCCTTTCAAAATCACACATTGTTTTGTTTCAAGATGCAGTTTTCAGCCACCATTTTAATTAGTAGTTGATCCCTAGGGGAAAGGATTTATATGTTGAGGAGTACACCTGGGGCAGGTAGCTCGATTTACAAGCTACAGATTGAAATGCAGGTTGAGGTCTGGGAGGGAGCCTGAGACAAGAGGCTGTGAGCTGCCAACCTTTTGGTTAACAAAGGGAATGAAGATGAGTGATGCCAGACGTGTTAATGGACACTAACACACAAAGCAGGAGCCAAAGACTCGGAAAGATGAGTGAGAGTTTCCCACAATTGGACTATGAGGGCATAAAAGTCCAGGGGGTCCTTTGCTGGGGGTCCATCCTCTGAGGCATCAGCTCACACTGTTTCTGTGTTACTGCACCATGAATAAATGGCTTGATGAAACCAGAGAATCACAGAATATGCCAAGTTGGAAGGGACCCAGAAGGATCATCAAGTCATCTGAGACTCTGCTATGGGAAACTTGGTTTGACTGTGTGAGTGGGGTGTGCAGGGAGTTGACTGGGGCTCACCGGAGCCGCTCACTGTGAAGGGGCTTCAGTCCCAGCAGTGAAAGTCTCTGGCCTTGGGAGTGTGACTGCAAGAGAGACTTGTGAATGGTCAGACTGGGAAGTTTCCTTAACATACAGGTGTCTGCACTTATAGTTGGATGACTAAACACAGAACGCGATGGAAACCTAGCCATAAGAGTTAGAACTAATAGGTACATTTGGGGGCTTGTAATCAAATATCCCCAAAACTCTTTTGCCAGATCACCAGATCCAAAATCATTAACTATCTAGGAGCTGCTGATGCCAAGAACACAGAGGCAACAAAAGAACTCTAACATGTGAGTGTAGCTTAGCAATACAGCTAAGTTCATGTTAGCTTTTTCTTAAAAAAAAAAAAAAAAACACGAAAAAGTCCCAAACAAAAAAACTCCAAAAAATCCCTGGGAAAAAAGAAACACTTGAGTAAAACACAGATTCAATTAATGACTATTTCTAAACGTTGCTTGTCATTGCTTGCAACTTAATTACCATTGCATTTCAAATAACACTTTACAACATTCCATGTCCATATCCATATCCTCTGTAATCTCATCTTTAAATCAGGATGTATGTGTGGTTGCTGATTACAGTTTCTTGGAAGATCATGGACACACATGGAAGATCATAATAGAGACTCTTAATGAGATGGATGCAGTTCCCATTTTGAGCAGATGTTTTTAAGAACAATTTGTGTTTCTCATAATGTTATAGATGTCTCAGTAAAGAGATCAGTTAGTTTTAGTTCCTAAGTGTAAGTTAGCTAAGCTAAATCTTTCTTACCTTTTACAGATCAAAATGCTGGATTCTATGTGCTACCTATAGCACCTATTGCTTAGTATTGTATAAAACATAGATAGGCTGATCTTCCATCAGGTTGCAAAGCATTGCTGGTGTTGTAGGCATTTGTAACTGGAGAGAACAAAGTAAGGCTAGATTTACCTACCAATCTGAGGTTCTCTTCAGTGATACTGCTGCTTCTGGTGTTTTAGATTGTCATGCTACAGTGAGATGTAAATGAAGCCAGAAGTGCCTAAGAAATACAGACAGTTGTCCTTTTTTGAAGTGTGTCTGATGAATTTCCTAGCATGTCTAATTGCCACGAGGCTCCTGAGTCATGACTTTTCTAGTAGCATTTATAGATCTAAAAAAATTGGCTTTTTGACATATATTGAGATACATGCATAAAACCAAAATAAATTACCTAGATTGACTTTGTAGCAAAAGCTTTCTATAAAAGACACTTAAAACAATTTAATGATGAAATCTGAAAGATCAAAGGATATCCTGTAATATTTTAAGTCTTCAGTGGTAGTTTGTGACATATAGTACAAATGTCTGCTGCACTGTGCATATGCACATATGTTCTGTAACATCTGCAATAAAGCACCTTTTGCTAGGAACGTATCAGCCAAGGGATTTCTGAGATATCATAGTTTTGTATCTAAGTGAATAATTTCTGCTTTCCAAAGGCAAAAACTAGGAATGATATTTAGTATTCACTGATCATTATAAATGCTTTGGGTTTGGAGCGTGATTATCAAAGCCAGTAGAAAACAGTCCAAATATTGGAACTAAATATTTGTACCAATTTATGTGTGATTATTTTATGATTCTGGTTTTTTCCTTTCAATCAGTAGAAGATAAGAAGCTCTGAACTGACATTTAACTAAGTTAAGACATCTTTCTATGTTGTGATAGACCTTCCCTATAAAAACTTTGTTTTATAAATCACACTTTAGTAAGCATGACGATATTAAAACAGAAAATAAATTCTAACAAGTCTCTCATTATTCTGTACACTGAAGTATTTATTATCCTAAGGGACATTAGGTTTTTCTGATACTAAGGAATAGATTTTTCCATTATATCACTCTATAACAAGCACTGAAAAGCAGCTGAGCTGTGGTAACTTAAATTGAGACCCCTGTTGTCCTGGCTGTGTTATTGCTCATGATAGGCAGTTATCTCATAGGGGTGTGTTCAGCTGAAAAGGCATTTCTCAGGCTGTTGAATCCTTTCCTGTTGTCCTGTGCCCCCCTAGCCCTGATTAAGATAACACTGTAATATAACATCAGCTCCATTTAACTTCCAAACCACAATATCACAACCCTTCCAGACACCCTATTATAAATCGATAAATCTATACAGTAGGAGACAGCAGAAGCCACAGGCTGTAATGATCCATGGGGGAATTCAAGGTCATCGCCCACATATTTTTTGGCTGAAGAAGGGCCTTCAATATGAGAGACTTTATTAGCTGACAGCAGTGGATTTCGGATAATGTATGCCCTAGAGATGGCAAGAAAGGAGATGAGTTCTCATTGCCTGATACAGTCTTTTCTCAGTCTGTTATCCTTAAAATTGGAAATAAGGTAAGGTGGTTTCAGACAAGACTAGCTGTGAAAAGACACAGAGCAGTGGGCTGTGAGCAGACAGCTGAGCTTCACCAGATGGAAGCCAGTCAGAAAGGAACTGCACTGGAAAATTTATTGCTTGACAGACTTCAAATTAATTAAATAGTTATGTTGTGATCCAATTAAACCCTGTTCCTTGCATTCTGTCCAGATATCCATGTGACTGGGACAACAAACTCCAGACAATGAGAAGAGCTGATTGACTAAGTAGGAATAAATAAAATAAAAAACTATCAACAAAAAAGATGTCAGCACCACATTTCACCCGAAAAAAGAGTAGAAGGTGAATGGTACCACATCCAGCTGGCAGCCAGTCACTAGTGGAGTCCCACAGGGATCAGCGTTAGGCCTGGCACTGTTCAACATCTTTATTGATGATATGGTCCAGGGAATTGAGTCCATCATCAGCAAGTTTGCAGATGATACCAAGCTGGGGGCAAATGTTGAACTGCCAGAGGGTAGGAGGGCACTACAGAGGGACTTTGACAGGTTAGAGAAATGGGCAGATTCCAATAATATGAGATTTAAGAAGTCCTGGGTTCTTCACTTTGGACATAACCCCCTGTATTGCTATCGGCTGGGGGATGAGTGGCTGGAGAGTGGTGAAATGGAGAGGGATTTAGGAGTAATGATTGACAGGAAAGCTAATATGAGCCAGTAGTGTGCCCAGGTAGCTAATAGGGCAAATGGCATCCTGGCCTGTATTAGGAACAGTGTGGTCAGTTGGACGAGGGAAGTTATCCTTCCCCTGTACGCGGTGCTGGTCGGACCACATCTTGAGTACTGTGTCCAGTTCTGGGCTCCCCAGTTTGAGAAGGATGTTGAGCTGCTTGAGAGGGTCCAGAGAAGGGCAACAGAGAAGGGAANCTCGTTGGAATAGTCTGCCCAGGGAGGTGGTGGAGTCACCATCCCTGGAGGTGATTAAGAGAAGACTCGATGAGGAGCTCATTGACATGGTCTAGACAGTGGGAGGCTTGGATGGATGGAGCGTGGTGCCTGTGGTTCCATGCTTGTGGGCCTGATCCCTGGGTGGGCGTTCACTTGGGAGTTGGACTAGATGATCCTGTGGGACCCTTCCAGCTCAGAATAACCTGTGAACCTGTAAAAGGCAAAGCATCTCCAGCTGGTCGAGAGTAGAGATTCTCTTGCTCTGCACTAGTGCAGCCTCACCTTGAAAGTTGTGGGCAGTTTTGGTGCACAGATATTAAGTTATTGAGGAGCATCTGGAGGAGGACAATGAAGATGGTGAAGGGCCTTGAGGGGAAGCCGTGTGAGGAGTAGCTGAGGCCACTTGATCTGTTTAGCCTGGAGAAGAAAAGACTGAGGGGAGACCTCATTGCAGTTACAACTTCTTTGTGAGGGGAAGAAGAGAGGCAGGCACTGATGTCTACTCTGTGGTGACTAGCCAAGACCCAATGACATGGCCTGAAGATGTGTCAAGGGAGGTTTAGGTTGGATACTATGAAAAGGTTCTTCACCCAGAGGGAAGTTGGGCACTGGAACAGGCTCCCCAGGGAAGTCGTCACAGCATCAAACCTGCCAGAGTTCAGGAAGTGTATTCGGATGATACTTTCAGGCACATAGGGATGTGCCTAAAACTCCTGGGGATGGCCCTGTGCAGGTCTAAGAGTTGGACTCAATGATCCTTGTGGGTCCCTTCCAACTCAGCATATTCTGTGATTCAGTGAACTGCTGAACCACATTTTTACCTAGCATTACTGTCCAAACACTTTAGCATGCATTTGAGAGCCTTGTGTTCAGCCAGTTACATTTGCAATGCATTCACATCTTCCTTCAGGATTTTTTTTTCTTCATTATCAGTGGCAGTCTAAAGTTTTCAGAACTATCTTTTGCTTTAAAAGAAGATGATTATGTGTTGTGGGTTAACCTAGCGGGTAGCTAAACACCACATGGCTGCTCAGTCTCTTTTGCCTCCCAAGTAAGAGGGAAAGAGAGTTTGGAAAATAAAAAAAAAAGAAAAGTAAAATGTGTGGGTTGAGATTAAAGACAGTTTAATAGAATATTATTCTCATCTTAAACCCAAAGCACTCCACTATACGAGCTCCTGGGAAGAAAGTTAATTCTATCCCAGCTGAATCCAGGACATTGGTCTCAACTCAGACAAGAGTGGATGTAAGTTTCAGAAATATGCAGATTAAGCTAGTCTTCAGCTGCTTTCTGCCACTCTTTCTTTACACTGTGTGCTCTGGAAACAAAAAGATTATACACACAAAAAAAGCCTTTAGAAGAAGTCCTTCTGACTCTGTAATGAAATGCTGCTGAAACAGCCTGGAATCAACGGTGAGGGAAAAGGGATCATCAATGCAGAAAAAAAGAATCATGTTTAAATGATTTTTCTAAATCTGGATGCCTCAAAGCAAAAGCCAAGTCCTACTCAAACTACCTGCACATCTTAATTTCAGACAGGGAGGAATGTAGATATATATATATCCCTGAGCTTTCATACTGTCTGGGGAAGAATAGTGCAGGGGAGTACAAAAGGTGACCAACAAATAAAATCTACTACTTAGATCTTGAAATACAATAGCAGCAACTTTATGGAGGGTGTTTAGAGGGCTCCTGCAAGATCCTTCCAATTTTAACACTTTTTTTGGGGAATAAATCACTTTGGACCTCATTTTGAAAGTCATATTTATTTAGTCAGTCAGCTGAGAACTCTTGTTCATGTAGTAGTTACACATACCAGTAGAACTATGCTGGTATGAATATCTGCCTTAACAGAGACCTTAATCCACTAAAGCAGCAGGAATTTAGTGTTACTTAAGATTGGGTAACTGTTTTCACAGTTAAACAGTTAAACAGTTTCAACAGCTAAACAGTTATATCTACTTGGTTTCACAAAGGATTGAGAATGAAGCTTGCTTTTTCCCAGCACTCCGTGATTTTGTTTACATTAAAATGTATTTGTTCATCAGAAAGTGAACATTCCTCTCTACTTTGGATTTATTGTAAGGCCTGGAAGGCACAAGCATTCTAATGAAAATCATTTCACTAAAGTCATCCAGTCTTTTAGGTACCAGCAGAATTTCTTATGTGTGTGAGTCTCTGAAGAATAAACTAAGGGAAAAAACCCCAAAAGATAAAGGAAGACTAACACTAATGTTAGAATTGGAGTACAACTAAGCATTTTGCAAATCTAGATTCTGTACCTAGCATGATTCCAACAAAAATATTTTAAAAAATTGCTCACAGGAAGGAATTAGATATTTGAGATGAGGAAGGGACATAATAGGTATAGTCAAAAATAGATTAAGTAAGTGGTTTATCCTAAGGGCATAAAGATTTATAGTCTCCTAAATATCTCACTACACATTCTGATTTTGATGAGACACTACTAAACACTACAGCAGGTGAAAACTTCTATCAATACATGTGTTAATCTGGCCCTTGGGATGTCTGAAGAATTCCTGTGAACAGTAGAAATACTCAAACTCAGAACAATTACGAAGGTTTAAACTGGATGTTAAAGATTTCTCAAGTTATCTGGTATCACATAATAAGGTTGAAACAGAGAATTTAATAACAATTTGGCAGAATACTGTCTTTCCTAATCATGTACTCTGGGGGAAGGTTTCCAGCTGGATGTTGAACTGAATTTCAATGATGGTAAAAAGTACGGAAGACAGATGGTCCCATAGGTGGGCAGTGGTGTTTTTTATCTTATTCTTTAGTAATGACAAAACAATTCACCTTTAGTTTATATAAAGTTATTTAACTTACAGAAGAAAGAACCCCTGACTATCTGCACAAGAATTAAAATATTTTTCTCTGAATATTCAGGTATGCCCTTAAATACATATCTAACGTATCCGTGTTCAGTAACCAAACTTACCTGATACAGCATGTAATATAGACATAACCTGTACAACTATTGTTACCTGATCAATTAGTACACAGTTCCTCAGGGGAACTCCAGGAACACATTGTAAACTCACCTTGAAAAAGTGTGTATAAATGATTTTCTTGCCACATCAGTTCATCACATATGGATGGATATTTTAGAGAGATGTCATAATTTGTCAGAAATATCCTTTCTCTCTTTTCAGTCAGAAGCTAGAGTGCAATTTTCAGTCTAGTAGCATATAAATCAATGGCAGAAAAAATTACATTATTCAAAACTCCTGCTCTCATCAATACAAATGAAAGTGGTACTTCTTTTATGTGAAAATATAGCAAAGCTACAATCCATAGTTTTGTAATTCCCAAATATTGCATACTTTAGTACAGTGGTAAGTGTCCCCACCTGGCGTGTGGGAGACCCGGGTTCGATTCCCACTAGGGAGACAGTGTTAAGAGTTGGACTCGATGATCCTTGTGGGTCCCTTCCAACTCAGAATATTCTGTGATTCTGATTACACTTATTTTAAAATTATAAGAATCTTTCTTGAATGCATTCAAACTGAGTATATACGAATAAGGCAGAATGGAAACCAGGCTAGTAACCAGACATCTCTCAAAATACTTAATTTCACTGGAACATCTCTAGCACTGACAATATCTTTCCTTACATTGTTAGGCTGTACCACTGAGGTACATTCTCAGATGCCTTAGGTAGAATTAACTTACATGTACATGTCTACAACATAGACCTGTTAATGTCAGTTAGTGACTGTGGCTGAACTCCTGCTTCCTTCAACAGAGATCTCAGGTGGGATTCAGGTCTTCTTCCTTCTAGGTCTGTAAGCACTAAGTATCGGGTGTGAGTTACACAGCTCAGATTTCTTTCATGACTGATGACAGAAAGAAATAAATGCTTCCTAAATGGGATTCACCTGACCTCTCGCAGACCTCTATCTCAAGAAGAATTTAACAACACACTGAAGGTTCAACAACAACCTCTTTATAACCATTGACAGGAAAGACAAATGACTACTTTGAACATAATGATCTGCCTGTGAGACCAATAGGTTATAAAGGATGATTCCTTTCTGATATAACAATCTGTAGGTACTAAAGATCTCTAGCAGTGGCTACAGGGTTTCATTTCATCCTTTGGGATTGGTTTCCTAAACATCCACAATCACAGTCTGCTGTGAAATAACCAATTAGGAACATGTATAGGCATCTGACAACATCTAGTCATCTACCTCTCAACGATCCAGTATTTTGTGCTGAATCCCCAGAGAAAGATCATTACTGTGACTGACACTGATAATATTAAAAAAAATTAATTTAATTAAAAAATTTAAAATAATTTTGAAAACGACATGATCTTTGTACAGGACAGTTTCCTTTCCAGAACAGTATTCTCTCACTGACAGGCTTCTCTAGCTTTATGGCTCAGGCAGTGTGCCACAGTGAGCAGACCAGTGAGCATGGAGGCTGGAGCCTGCTCAAGGACACCCTTTGGCAAGCAACTTGTCCATAAGCTTTATGAGATGGACGGCTTCCAGACTGGATTGGGCAGCACTGATACAAATTGTCTGCAGAACCATAGCCTTGCTAAATCTACACTGATAGATGATTTTTCACTCTGGCAATAGCTGTGTTTCTCTTGAGTTGAAGAACTTGCAAATAATTTTTGTGGAAAAGTTGCTTGACCTCCTACTTCTGTATAGAGTTACCAGAGAAAAGAGAAGGAGAATCATACCAGACTATGAAAAGGCCCAGATTGTCTGGGGAACACACTGTTAGAAACTGCAGATTACCAGAGACTTGTATTTCTCTGTAGATTTCAGACAAGAAAATAAACTCCCATACTGTACATGAATAAACATGTTACCTTAAATTCTCTTACTAAAAAAAATCTCATCAATGATTATGCTAGAATAGGATTCACTAGTTGGATTTTAGCTTTGCATTAAAGAACAAATACAGTTTATTAAACTTGCCAGTAACAGCTATTTTTGGCTTCTGTGTAAGGAACATTTTAATGTAAAGTTAAATTACTACTCACAGCCATAGAAAGAAGCACTTTATTATTCAAATTTTTAGAGCCTTACTCTAAATTGAGGTGAATTTTACACTAACACCATAAAAATAAAATGGAAAACCTCTAAAGTGCTGCAATCCAGAAAATATATGCACTGTTATCACAGATCTCAAATGCAACTACACATAATTTTAAGAACATGGCAAACTTACCCTTAAGTATTTGTATTTTAGAGAGCATAACTACTCTAAATCTTATTGTAGCCACAGAGTAATTTTTGCTTTGAACATTTGGGTAGGTAAACCCAGAGCTGATTATTACGGTATTTATTGAAGTTGGATTGTTTTACAATTTTTAACTCATTAATTCTCGATATAATTGAAATAAACAAGGAGTTTCTTTTGTAGCTGTTCAACTCACTAGCAATACATTGCTGTAAAATATCAGCTATCAACAGTTGTTTCATGAGTAGCAGAACCAATGTGTCTATGTTGCATTCTGGCATTTCTCTATACACCGGTGTACTTTGCTGCTGTGTTCCACATCCTCACTTTCTGTCTCTCATCTTTTCCCACCACTACCTGTCTTCTGAATTTAACTGAAATTGATTGATGGATATTCCATTCAGGTACCTCTGAGGGCTCACTGATCTCATAATATCACAGTAAAGACCCTCAAGGGAATAAGACATCACTAGAGTTAAGCCAAGGTTTGTGGGTGGATTTTTTTTTTTTAATTTAAATTATGTAAGGAAAAAACAAAGTAGAAATCAGAATCAAGTCATAGAATGACACAACTGTAAAACAGCTCTGGTGGAAAGAGAGGATATGGTCTTAAGCTACACCAGACTGAATGTTAGCTAGAGTTTTTTCACAGAGAGAGTGATCTCTCAGTGGAATGGTCTGCCCAGGGAGGTGGTGGAGTCACCATCCCTGGAGGTGTTTAAGAGAAGACTCGATGAGGAGCTCAGTGACATGATCTAGTTGGTGGGGAGTTGGTGATCCTGAGGGTCCCTTCCAACTCGGAATAACCCATGAACCTGTGAAAGGGATCTGGTCCAACTTTTCAGGGGAAAGGGGAACTAGATGAGATTATCTAGTAGCATCATCTCCAAATAGGTTTTGAAAATCTCCCTTGTGAGGTTGTTCCAATGATTTCTCAGCATAAAAAATTTTCTTTCTTCCATCAAAATCTCTTCCCGTACAACTTGTACCTACTGCTCTTTGTCTTCCACATATGACTGCTCATGAAGAGAGAGTGCTTGCTCCTTTTCAGGTCTTAAGGTTATTTGAAAATGTTTGAAGTTATTACTAATAATTACTAATTTATTGCACTGACACACAAATAAATTACTAAGGGTAGATAAAATCTCCCCTCTTGAAGGATTGGGCAAAAGGTAAAAAGGAGAACCCTGGTAACTGCTAACCAGTCAGCCTCACATCTGTGCCCTGTAAGATCACGGAGCTGGTCCTCCTAGAACATGTATCAAAACATAGAAAACAGGGAAATTATTAGAGATAGCCGACATGGCTTCACTGAGGACAGATTATGCCTGAGTAATCTAGTGGTCTTCCACAATGGAGTGATTATATTGGTGGACAAGGGAAGATTCCATAGATGTCATCTGTCTGGAATTCTGTAGGGCTTTTGGTATGGTCCATCTCCACATTCTTACATGTTCACAGGTTCACAGGTTATTCTGAGTTGGAAGGGACCCACAAGGATCATCAAGTCCAACTTCCAAGCGAATGCCCTCTCAGGTATTGAACCCATAACCGCGAAACCATGGGCCACACAATCCATCCATCTGAACCTCTNTCCAGCCACTCGTCCCCCAGGTGATAGCGATGCATGGGGTTCTTATGTCCGAAGTGAAGAACCTGGCATTTGGGCTTGTTAAATCTCATATTATTAGAACCTTCAAGCAGGAGAGCTATGGGTTTTAACAGATGGATGGTTAGATTACAGAGGAGCTTGGACAGGCTGGAGCAATGGGACAAGACCAATAGTATGAGGTTTAGCTCCCTGACCAGATATGGTTATTTTGAGTTCTGGTCACAGCTTCCTATATTCCTTATTACATCATTTGCAGTATACAAAACCCTGAAATTTATTTCAGCATAATATTGGAAGGATTTCAGAAAATTTGAACTATTTTTAGAATATATTAGACTATTTATTTGCAAAGGAGAAATATTGTCCACCTAATTCTAATAATGAAAATAGATGAAGGAATCATAAACAGTATGAATAATGATGACTTTGTGCATTACCAAATATCTTCGGTGGTGCTGACATACTTTGCGTTAAACCAAAGTACAACTATAGATTCAATGGGTTTCTAGTCTTGGTTAGACAAGCAACTATGCACTATGATGCACTAGATGATCTTTGAGGTCCTTTCCAACCTTATCTATTCTGTGAATACTGTGAATAACATTAAACTGCACGCTTAATGACATAGCATGAAGCAATGAATAGTCACTATAGTTTTTGTATATATTGTTTTCAAATCAACAAAATAGAAGTGCTGCTGCTTTGTGTCTTTATTTGCTGGATGATCCTGAGCCCCTTCCGGCTCGGAGTGGCCTGCTAGACTGTGAGGGATCTAGGTTGGTGTTACCGCTCTGGGATGTGCTCTCGGTCTCTGTATGGGTGTTAGATGGTGAGTTGGACTAGATGATCCTTGTGGGTCCCTTCCAACTCATAATATTCTCTGTGTGTGTGTGTGTGTGTGTGAAATGTCTTTTCATAAACTAGATCTCATGGATATCAGAGCAAAGACTAATGGTAGAAACCAACCCAAAATACTTTATATGAAGAAAGCACAATAGCTCACAGGTCAAGAAAGAGAACTGTAGGGCAAGGAACATAAAGACATTAAATGACACAATTAACATGACGAATAAGTTGCAGATCCTCATTAGAGAAGACTTTGTAATGTTCTTGACTGAAGGTCATTATTTACTGTCAAATATTCAATCCCATTTCAGCAATATCACACAGCGCTAACAAAACCTGGGGTCACAGCTGCCTGACAAGAGAATCATTATTATCTTGATACTTTAATTAAATGAAAGAATGATAAGGTTGCTAAGTATTAAGTCAGTAATCTGAATTTTCTTTTGGAATCTAATGCAACTGCTAGAATGTAAATCTGGTTTGAAAAAGGGTTATAAGCAAATCAGGAAATGTAAAGCATGGATCGTATTTGAGTAACTGGACATATATAAATTAGTTATTTCATAAACATTTTATGGGATCATAGAGTTATAGAATCATGGAATCATCAAAGTTGGAAGAGACCTTTAAGATCATCAGCTCCAACCATCAGCCCAGCACTTCCCCTTTAACTCCTAAACCACTAAACCATATCACTCAGCCAGATATGGTGCCTCATATCACCCAACCTGATCCAGATGCCTCTTAAACACCTCCAGGGATGATGACTTCACCATCTCCCTGGGCAACTTATTCCAAGGTTGACCACCCTAACAATGAATTTTTTTTTCCAATATCTAATCTGAATCTCCTCTGTCTTAGCTTAAGACCATTCCCTCTGGTCTTCTTCACTACAGGCCCAGTAGCAGAGAACAGTCCCTACTTCACTACAGTCTCCTTTCAGGGAGTTGTAGAGAGTGATGAGGCTGCTTCTGAGCTTCCTCTTCTCAAGTCTAAGCAAACTTTACTCCCTCAGCTATGCCTCATAAAGCTAATTTTCTAGACCTTTCACAAGCCTTGTTGCCCTCCGCTGGACATGCTCCAGTACTTTCATGTCCTTTTTAAAGTGAAGGGCCCAGAACTGAACAAAGACTTGAAATGCAGCTTCACCAATGCTGAGCCCAGAGGGATGATCACTTCCCTAGTCTTGCTGACTACACTATCCTTGATATAGGCCAAGATGCTACTTGCCTTCTTGGGCACCTGGGCTTACTGCTGTCTTAGTGGGGTTAGGCAGGTGTAAATAAGAAACAGTTTAATTTGAATTAAAACAATGCAGGGTAGACCAGTATTTGGAGTTCAGAGAAGACAGGGATTAAGTTAAAAGAGAAACATCACACTTTCATAAGTTTCTGTCTCACAAGCCTCTTTTTGGATGTATTTTTACACCATGATGAAGTTTTTTCCTAAATATGTTGCTTCCATTTACATAATTTCCAAGTAAAAAAACGACACTGCAGAAGTGCCAGAAAAGTGTGGCAATTTTGAGTGCTTGAGTCACATTTAAGAAAACTACCTCAAATTTTAATAAAGGAGGAGAAGGAGGAGATCACAACAGGGGGAAGTCTCCAGGTTTTCTTAATTTTAAGGTGACTTTCTGATACTCAGAGATTAATCGGAATTTACAAATATAATTCAAGATGATTCCAAGTTCATTGCAATTAAATTTATGGAGTGAATTGTAGCCAGTCTATAGGAACTTACTGAATTTCGGAATACAGCCTAGAAACACACCTCTCTCTAGAGGTGATCCACATTTAAAAGAGATTCCTGACTCTTTGTTCAGAAGCCTCAACAGGTGTTGAATTCTGCATAAATAAGTCAGTATCTTCGAGATTATGTTTGATGTCTGCTAGATAGCTTTGGAAATACAGATTTGCAAGGCACAACAGGGGCTTGCATTTGTTAATCAAAACTGTAAAAGTGCAAGGTAAGTTAGAATGTTTGAAGATTGATCATCCTTATTTTTTGCTTCTTAAGGAAGTCTCTGATTAATTGCTATATTTGTTATTTAGCATAAGTTGTCCAAAGTCAAGTGTCAAATCATTGCAATGGACTACCTAAGGTGAGGAAAAAACCCCAATATATGAAACATCCTTTCTGAGTACAGATATGGTGAAGTTCACAGGTTCACCAGTTATTCTGAGTTGGAAGGGACCCACAGGATCATCTAGTCCAACTCCCAAGTGAACACCCACCCAGGGATCAGGCCACAAGCATGGAACCACAGGCACCACGCTCCATCCATCCAAGCCTCCCACTGTCTAGACCATGTCACGGAGCTCCTCATCGAGTCTTCTCTTAAACACCTCCAGGGATGGCGACTCCACCACCTCTCTGGGCAGACCATTCCAATGAGAGATCACTGTCTCTGTGAAAAAACTCTTCCTAACATCCAGCCTAAACCTCCCCATGCGTAGTTTAAGGCCATGTCCTCTTGTTCTGGTGTCATCAGCCTGAGAGAAGAGATTCACACCCACCTGACTGCAGCCTCCCTTCAAGTAGTTGTAAACATCGATCGGGTCACCTCAGTGTCTCCTCTTCTCCAGGCTGAACAACCCTAGTTCCTGCAGTCGCTCCCCATAGGGCTTGTCCTCCAGTCCTTTCACCATCCTTGTTGCCCTTCCCTGGACCCTCTCAAGCAGCTCAACATCCTTCTTAAACTGGGGAGCCGAGTACTCAAGATGTGGTCCAACCAGCACCGCGTACAGGGGAAGAATAACTTCCCTAGTCCAACTGACCACACTGTTCCTAACACAGGCCAGGATGCCATTGGCCTTCTTGGCCACCTGGGCACACTGCTGGCTCATATTAAGTTTTCTGTCAATCATTACTCCTAAATCCCTC